>OY796881.1:5518164-5881744 GCA_963680785.1 Diplosoma virens | reverse complement strand
GAATATCGCCTGATGAGCCGTTTTTACGGTAAAACAGACTGTCGCGAATTTTAATAAATAAATTTTATCTGCAGTGTTTATACTTAATTTGATAATTTTGCTCTGATCTTCCAATCATTGAGCACTGTCAAAAGTGAATTGCCAGCACTGTACCTTATATTATATATATATATATATATATATATTGGTCCCGAAAGGTCCCGATAGGTCGAAACAGTACTGTCTCCAGTTACTTATGCTCCCTGCTGTTGCAGGTCGAGCACTCTGGCTGAGAAGACAGTGATGCTGTTGTACTATGCATTGCTCATCATTTTATATGATTTGAGCACTCTTGGCATCACTGGGCTTTGATTTTACTTGTGGCTTAAAAACCACAAGTAAAAGATTAGCAACAAGGTACAAATTGGTGTGCCTTGTTCTTTCTCAGCATAACTTCACTGGACTGATAAGACCCGAAAGGTCGAAACAGTACTGTCTCCAGTTATATATATACGTATATATATATATATAATAAGTTTCAGCATCTACAAGTGCAAATATCGTTATGCTTTATTTATTAGGCTTTGAGGGAATATACTGGCAAAGCATACATCTTCCACAAAAATCTATTAGCATTTTGTTAATTGTTACCTTTTCGCCCAAAGAATAATTCATCTGGCAGTTAGTTATCAGTTTTGAGAATATTTCCCGCACAGCTGCGAGCCAATCTTTGTTTTTTCTTTCTGTCCTAGAATCACGATTATCAAACCTCAAGCAACGTAATAAAAATTTGAATTTTTTGATACTTATTGCAACTCTGAATTTCTCAATGCCATCTCCATTTATTCCCCACAGTTCTTCAAGGCTCTGTCTAGCGTCTATTTCCTGTGAAAGCTCTAGCTAAATATAAATATAAAAAAAGCTCTTATTTCAATAGCATCTGTTGGCAGTACATTTCTTTTTTGTGCATAATTATCTTTGATAAAGTTTATATACTGATTAGTGTATTTTTTTGTAATTTCTAAAATATCATCAGAAAACAAGCATAGCCAACAATTTACAATTGTTTTTGCAGATTTAGCATTATATTTTACTCCACGTACTTGTTTGAGGATATTTTCAGGTCCCATTCTTCTTGTCTTTGGAAAAGTTTTTACACCATTTATTCATTTTATCCTTATTTAGAAAATACTCAGAATCGGATAAATCTTCATCGCTATCGCAATCTTCTTGTTCTTTTTCAAGTCAACCGTGTATCAAGTAGTTCTGTTGACACAAAACATTGAGGGTTCTTTCAACACTAAAAAGAAGGTTGGTGCCGTATTTGTCAATCTGACAACGAGATATCACATTGTCTGACACGGTGACCTTACTTGCAAGCTTCTGAGACTTTTACCGAATAAAAGCATGATAAAAATTGATGATAGACCTAGTCCAAAATCAAAGTTTCACCCTTACTATAGGTGACAGCAAGCAAAGCAGGCTATGCCGTCTGAAAAACAGCATTCCTCAGGGATCAATCTTGGCTACCCTCCTTTTCCAGCATCTTTACATAAGACCTGCCGTCCGCGGTTTCCAGAAAGCTTTCCTATGCAGATGATCTAGTATTGTTGCACTCTTCTAGAAACTAGAAGGACTCGGAGGGGACTTTAAGTCAAGGCGTGGCTACATTTTCAGCATATCTCCACACTTGAAGGTTAAAGCTTATTTACACTAAGACGGTCACGGCAGTCTTTCATTTCAATAACCGAGAAGCCAAACCTGAGCTAAAAGTCCCCAACAGCAATAGACTCTTACCATTTTGTCCAAACCCTACTTATTTTGGAGTAAAGCTGGAAAGATTGCTCACGTTCCGTCACCATCTAGACGTATTGCGCAAAAAACTATTTTTGGATGTCTCACATTGCTGAGGTGACTTGCAGGCTGAAAATGGGGTGCTGGAGCCAAAAAACTCTATCTCTGGTTTACTTAAAATCCGAATACTACGCAACAATCTGACCCACAGTGAAGGTCTTTCCAAACGGTGATGACAACGACAATTAAAAATATAAATTTATAATTAATTAACTAATTTGGAATATTTGTGAAAAATGAAATTATTAAAACTATTTTGTAGCTAAACAAAGTTATGCAGGTCTACGAGTATACGAGGTACCTATATCTATATTAATATTCCTCAAATCAAAAACGTAAAGAATTGATCAGCGCTTTTTACATAAAGTATTTACATTAGGTCTGACCAAGAACTTCTAAATCAAGGACATGCAGGCGCTAGTTTCAGATAATCCTAGCGAAGGCGACTGTTTTTTCTATTAATTTGCACAGCCGATAAAAGCTTATTGTTACATCATAGGGTAGACTTTGTGATCTACAATGCTAACTATGGTAGGTTCATTTACGAAAATTTAAATGTATGTTACCGAGGCAGTTTAATCCTAGTAAGGTGTACTCAAGTTTCATTATAATTAAAAAGAATAATAAGAAATACCGTTTAATGATTTTTAAAATTAAATAAGAACAGCATTAAAATTTATAGCAAATTGAGGAAAGTTAGGTGGAGTGTCAAAACTGGTTGGCATAGGGATAGGCGAGTGTTAGGTAATAGGTAGGCCTATTTAGGCCTGTTTAAGATAATAGGCTATTTTAGTGACCCGGCGACACCATTCTCCGGTTGGCCGGCAGATAAACGCATTGTTCTGATTGGTAATTGACTGTTTTTTAAGGGTTGTTACTTGTCAAATCAACGGCGTCGCTGCAAGTGGTCGTAAAATGTAGTCAGGTAGTGTTACTTCAAAGCTATCAAAATTTCAGAAAATTTAGGTGACCTCCTCAATCAATCATTGTTTTATTTTAAGTGTAGAACGCACTGTAAATACGAGCTTACATAAAGAAGATAAAGTTGAGTCGTAGGCCTAGGGCTCTAGGGCCTACTACTACTAGAAAAAGATATTCAACTGTCGAGGGCTCAACTTTTTCCCATCATTCTGAATAAATGACAAGTGAATTTTCCATGCATATTGACCACTTTTTACAATTTTTTCAAACTTACTCACACTAAGAAATCGGGTTCAAATGGAGAGTCGGCCGTGATGAAAATTTTTTTGTAGTTAAAGCTATCTCCTGACTTCCTAACCCTCACCCTAACTTACTGTATACCTTTACACCCACTATACCTTTACCTCCTAACCCTCACCCTTATAGGGGTGAGGGTTAGGAGGTCAAAGAATAGGTTAGATTTAACTACGCTGCGGTACTAAATTTTCATTACGGCCGACATGGTAAATTTTCATCACGGACGACTCTCCATTTCAGAAATCGCGTTGTTAAATAACTTTAGAAACAAAACAATCCATAAAATTGTTTTAAATGATATACTTTGTAATGTCAAAAAACAAAAGGTTTCGACCGGTTTTTTACCGGCCGGTCAGACCGGTCAAGGTTTGTGAGTAATATTGATAATTATTTTTCTCTTTTTTCGAAGAGCATTAATTTACGTAATTATGCCGAATAAATGTGGAATTGTGAATTGTAGAGGAAACTACGACCTTTTATCAAAACGTAGAATATTCAAACTGCCCAGGCTTGATCCTGAGAGGCAGAGGTGGCTGGCTGTGATTCCTCCTCGCAAAGACTTTAATGTTGCAAATGCTAAATCTTTTTTTATTTGTGAGAAGCATTGGCCACAAAATCCTCCAATGAAGAAACTGCCAGGTGGAACAACAAGACCAGCTGTTGCACCTAGCATTTTTGATGTACCTGCTTCATGTCTGCCGACCCCCCAAATCCCTCCTCGCCCTGCAAAGCAAGTAGACAAACAACTTGACGTTTTTATGGCCAGAGACAGGATCAAGTCGTTCAGTGAATTTCTACCTGACAAGAAACTTCACAAGGAATATAACAATGTTGTGATTACCCGAAGATCTGACAGGTGTGCTTTCCTTTTTATGTCGTCTGACTTTCGTGAATGCGAAATGACTGTTCTGGTTGAAAACAAGTCAACGCTATGTTCTCCTATTACGTGTTTTGCATACAAGAGTGGAATTCGCGTACCCCTAGGAACTATATTGAACCCCAATAATGGCCTCAGTTCCTATTCACAGTTTTATGCTGTTGTGCATACTTGCTTTAACTATAAAATTCCTCTGGATAAAGTGTTGAAGAAAGTAATTACTGTGCTTCAGGCTCAAGAAACTGAAGACAAAAAAAAAGGCAAAAAAATCGATTTTATTATCAATAATTTGAAGCTTCTAGTCAACAAAAATTTTACTGTAAAAGACTACTGCTTTGCTGTGGGATCTTTTCCACACTGCAATTATGAAGTACTCCGTGAGTATCTAGTTTTGCCAAGTAGAAGAAAATTGCAAGCTGTCGTCTCTTCAGTGAATGTGAAGGACATTTTATCAAAGACGTTTGCCAAACTTCAAAAGCCTCAACAGAAAAATGTAGTTCTCTTAGTTGACGAGATGAAGATTCGGCCAACAGTAGCCTTCTCCGGAGGAGTCCTCAGTGGCATGGCCAAGAATGACCACAACGCAAAAGCCACTTCAATGCTTTGCGTCATGTCCAAGTGTCTTCATCGAGGCCCCAGCATCATGGTATCTGTTACACCTGTCCATAAATTAACAGCTTCTTTTCAATTTGAGGTGGTGAAGCAGGCTGCCATGGTTGTAGAACAGGCTGGAGGCACTGTTCTTGGGTCCATCACAGACAACCACAAGATCAACCAGCTTTACTGCAAGATGTTCGATCGTCCATCAGAGTCGGATTACCCTGCCACTGCTACTCATCCTTTAGATAACACACGGAGTTGGTACCTACTGTTTGACACAGTGCATCTATTGAAGTGCATAAGAAACAACTGGATATCAGGTGAGTCTACACTATTTTTGATTTGCTGTATGTAACATTTTAATACAAATTTTGAAAAAAAGCTTGAAAGAAAATTATTTTATTTTAAATGAAAATCTTTGATTATAACTGGAACTTAATTGACGAATAAAAAGAATAACAATTCCGTGATTTTTTTATTTAATTTTTAATTGTGTTGGTATTCATGCATTGGACTGCGTTTTGCTGTATTTCGACATTTCTGTTTGTGAGAGTTTTTTTGCGCAATAAGTAGATTTGTCAATTTTGATTGCTCTTAATAAGAAATTTAAATATTATTATCTATGCAAAGACTTCGTATCTATTATAAAAATATGATTTGCAAAAAAATTTAAGTACCAACAGCGAACAATTATTACTCGTGATTTTACTTAAAATAGCCTAAGAAAAAGCACTTACAAAATAATTATATCTTCATGTAGTTCTTACGTGAAAAAGTTTTGTTTAATCAGTGACAGAAGAAAAAAATGAAATGAATACTGCAGCACCAAAACAAAAAATGCCAGCATGAGATGATTTTACTGTTTGTTCCTTTTGTTTCAGAGGCTTGCCAAAAGATGACTTTCGACAACCAAGTCACTGGTTCCTTCAACGACGTCAGAAAGCTATACGATGCTGAGAAGGCAAACCTTTTGAAAACATCTCCCCTGACAGATGCTGCTGTTCGACCTTCAAAACTTCAACTGCAGAATGTCCAGCACGTGTTGAAAGTTTTCAACGACAAAGTTGAAGCTGCCCTCAGGCTCCAGAAGTGTGGCGACACAGCCGACTTTATTCAATTTGTGCTTAATTGGTGGAATGTTGTGAATGTGTCATCAAAACATCAAGAAGTGAGGCTAAATGATCCCCACCGGCATGTTCAGGACCACACCACTACCAACTTGTCCGATTATCTACAGATTTTCCAGAAAGCCCTTTCTGGGCACGGAAAAGGCAGAAAGCATTGTGTAACCCATGACACTAAGAAAGCACTTGTGCAGACCATGCAAGGCCTGACTTCCATTTGTGCACACCTCCTGACCCATGCTGGCTTCCAGTATGTACTTCTTCGTGAGCTGCAGAGTGACAGGATAGAGGGTGAATTTTCTGTGTACAGGCAATCGACTGGTGCAAATGCTTTTATGACTTCTGGGGATGTCTTGACTGCCTGCAAAAAACGCCTGGCTAGACATGCCGCTTCTTATCTGGAGACCTTGGACGTAAATGGGGAAACCATGGCTCACACGTGTGTTACTAGTGCCATCGATGCTGAGGACGCCACTTTCATTGAGGACTGCACTGAGCCTTCACTCTCTATCCATGAGGAAAGCAGTGCAGCCTATGTGGCAGGGTGGATGGAGAAAAAGTGTGAGGAACACCTGATCTTCAATGAGGAGGATGAACTAGTCTCAACAGAAGTCAGTGCCTTTATCTCTGAAGTTTCACGAGGCTCCCTGAAAATCCCCCACCAAACCACTTTTGACCTTGTGCGATGTGGACTTGCCTTTATCACCAAAGCCAGACACAGGGCCTGCTGCTGCAGGAGACTCATGATGATTCTGCAAGTGATGGAGGACTACAATAACCTGAACACTAGTGACAAGCTCAGACGACACGTGGCAAATGTACTTTTGAAAGGTCTGCATAACTTGGAAAAGGATCAGCAAAAGAACGCCATCCTCCTCCAGACATCAATCAAGAAAGCGCGCTTGTCCGATTAAGTTTATTAGCAATTGAAAAGTTTTTTTTATTTCTTATAACTGTAATTTTTATGTGTGAAAGTTTTTATGTCATATTAAATATTTATGTCTATTTAGCGCTGTATATGGCAGGTTTCAGGTATTTCACTCAAGGGTAGTTCTGTGGGCATGGTATCACATATTTGGGTATTTATCCCTCAATATGCGTTTAAACGTTTTAATGCTTTTGTCTGAAGCAATTACGGACCAATCATTAATTGATTTCAGTAATACATTAGCACTTATACAGTAAAGATGATCGCCTTCGCTAGCAAAGTCTGGACATAGACAATGCATGTCCTTGATTTAGAAGTTCTTGGGTCTGACCTAAATTCCTAGATTGGACCAAGAATCTTGAAAATGTCTGATCCTCGTTTTACTTTTCTAATAAATCAGCACCTTCCCTTTTTTTTATAACAAGCAGCATCACTGATAATAATGTAATCTTATTTGAAATCACTTGCATGAATTTAAAGTTACTATTGGTATTGTAGAAATGCTTGGAAATGACACAATCAATATTATTTCAATTGCAAAACAACGTGAATCATGAAATGATCATTCAGGCAAGCGTTTTATACAAGCTCTGCCGACAAAAGTTTTCATTGGCTTTGGCAGGGCAATTGATGTTGCCGAAGGAAATGGCAGAAGTGGCAGCATCATTGAGAAGTTTGGAGAAGGTATAAGTGGCTTTTGAATAGGAAGATGTTGTAAAACTAGAGGTAGATGGGCCGTAGGTATCAATATAAAAAAGATATTTGTTCAAGCGGGCTTTGTTATAATTAAATGAAAGAGGGCGTAGAGTTAATTAAAGGGGTAGTAGGAACAGTAATAGAAATAAAAAGGTGATCTGAGCCGTATTCTGGAAAGGTCTGCTATGCACACTTGGAGGCCATGGAGGCATGAAATAAAGAGAGATCAGGGCAGGAGTGGTTTCCAGTGGCGCGGTGTAGAAAGTGTGATAATCAGGGTTGTTGAGAGGTAAAAATTTGAGGAGAGCAGCAAGTCAAACAAATCTTTGCCTAATCGGTCCTCCGGGCTGTGAGAGTCCCAGGGTGAGTGATGGAAATTGAAATCACCGAAAATGTAAGTAGTAGGGGACAATAGTAAGAGAAAGGGTGAGAAGGATTTAGGGCGTTAGTCAGAAGAAAAAGAGCGGATAGGAGGGACATAGAGATTAAAAAGTGTATAGGTGAGGCCCTTTTTATTTTAACTGTAATATCTAAATAATCGGAACTGGGATCAAGGAAGGAAAGGTGTTGTGTAGAGAGAATAGAGTAGATTAGACCGTTTTTGACAGTATAAGGACACCACCTCCTAGGTTTTCCGTAGAGTCGGTAGTTTCTCTTCTGGTCATAAAGCAGTTTTTTTAAGAGTTTTATATACGTGGATGTAAAAGGCGGAGTCATAAGAAAGCCGCGACACCTGTAAAAACATACGATTGTACTGATTTGTGAAAGAAATTGTATAAGTTTAGTACGACGGGGATGAATTTCATTGGCATTTTATTGGAAGATTCGTAGGCTGTTTTGGGAGGGAGAGAAAGGATAAAAAGAAGATTGTGTGAGATGAGAAGTGGAGGGTTGGGGTTGAGGAGGGAGCAGAGATGACGCCAAGCGTGCGTAAGTAAAAGTTAGTTGAGTGTGGTTAGGAAGGTCGGGGGGGTTATTAGTGGTAGAGAAATGTTTTGGAGGGTTCGTTTTTGGAGATAAGGATTTTTGAGTTTTACGGATATTCGAAGATGAAGTTAGGGGACAGTTTGGAAAGAGGAGGGAGAAGTTTGAGAGGAAGACAGGCACATTGGACAGGTTCAAGAGTGTCCAGGGGAAATTTTCCGAAAGTCAGCGGGAGAGAGACCAGAAAAAGTGAGGTGCACCCAGAAAGAACAGTTGGCACAATATACCGATCTGTTTCCCCAGGTGGCTTAGCGGGAGCAGACAGAGCAGGGGTCTGTAGGGCCTGGGTTGGGTTGAATGTCACCGCTGATGAGTAGAAACATAAGGATAAGAAGCAGCAGTGGGTGGGATAAATAAAGAGAAGGTTTAGGGTTGGAAAAGGGACTAAGAAAAGTTTTAGGAATGTAAATTAAGAGAGGGAGTGGTCATTTGAGATTAAAACTCCGTCCATCTGTGACCGCGAATTGGACAGCAGGAATAAAAAAACAAGAAAAAAAATTGTCCATAGGGGAGTCGCCCAAGAATGAGACCCTACGGAAATCGACAAGCCATTTTGATCCTCCCTAGTGCAGAAAAGGGGACTGCACCACCACGATGAGGTGACTTGTCGTTGGTTCAGCATCTTTTAATTTTGCAAGATAGATTGGAGTCTACAAGTCATCTACTATTCAAATATTTTACGAACAGGACTTGTTGGCAAGAAATCTGGAGGATTTACACACATCCTTGGCAAGTGATCTTGGAAGACTTCAACCTATAAGATTTTGCCTATCTCATTGAGCTGCATCAGATCGGAAAAACACCATGTCCTAAATCCACTTGCCAGAAGCTGATGCAAGGCCTGCTTTTAAATCCTGGTAAAACAAGTTTCTGTCTTTTCCAATGCACCCAATGAAGTTTACAAAAGCCAAAGCCGATTAGTGGTTGCCATCGTAAGGCTGATGAAAACACAACGATAAAACAAATAGAGCATTCAAAAAGTTATAAACATATTTATGTTGGATAAATTTTTAAAGATCTTAATTAGATTTATTTTGTTTTGAAACATTTCGAATCTATTATCTGCTGCTTCCTTGGGAGCGGGCTGGGTTTTAACGCGGGCAATAAATTGCAAATTAAGATACTTTCCTGACTAAAGAAATTAAGGACCCCTTTAGGCCAAGAAAAAAGCTTTTGTTATGTTTTTTTACTCTAACAAAAAAACAACTGAAAACCCATTTCGGGCTACAAAACTGAGCGGATGACTCAAGTTTGATCGAAATTTCGCACAGCTACCCAGGCATTGGTCCAATTAACCGGTGAGTATCCTGTACCGAGAAGACCATTAGCGATGCTTTACGTTTAGCACATAAACGTCCCACATTAACGGAAAATTTTTGTGTATTAGCAGGCTTCTAACCATCTTAATTTCGACGCAATCTATTAACGCTTTCTTTAGCCTTTTTTCCACTGGAGTCTGAGAATCTTTTGAATGACCGTCTCCAATCTTTTTATTGTAAAAGTTACTAAAATCTCAAATCGAGACACACTTTATGCTTGCTGCATTGAAGTTGCTGGACTGCCTCGGTTGGACCGGAACTGGCGCAGCACAACGACTGCATCTGACTCGGAGTGAATGCTCTTCCAAACGATGACGACTATGACGGATTCATTTTTTAAAATCAAACAAATTTTTCTTGAGCAATTCTCTTGTTATTTGCACATTGTTTAATACTAAGAAAACTTGATTACAATAAATTCTTTATCAAAAAATTTCAAAAAATTAAAATACAGATTTTAAGTTTAAAGAAATTAATAAGATTAGTGCATTCTTTAGGCGCATGTATAATACTTCTTACATAGACATTATACCGCGCACTTGTTACATAAATTTGTATGACTTTTTTATATGCGTATTTTTTCATTTAGTTTTTCACAAGTTTTATTTTTATATTGTTACAATCTTGTTACGAGTACAGAAAAACATTAGGACCATCAAGACAAAAAAAATAATCAAAAGTAACAGAACCACGTAAAATGGATAATCCACAATGGAGTAAATTGTTGCAGGCATTGAGTCAAGAAAACCTAAAATCAAAGTTAATTACAAAATACCTTAAAAAGTTGTTTTCTGATAATTTGATCATGACGGCAGAACAATTACTTGAAAAAAAATTTAATCTTATTTAGAAAATACTGTTAAAGAATTTAAAGTTGAAGCCCATATTTTTTCACTGCGTAAGACTTCCCAAGATCAATGTGCTAGTGCAGCATGAAAGCTCAACTAAAGAGAAGCATCTTGTCATTGCCGGTTAAAGTAGTTTATTGCATGAAATATTACTCGTAATCAAAACAAAGCGAGTTCACTCTTTAGGTTAGATAAAATATGTTTTCTTGATTAACTACAAAAATTTGTTAATGTAAGCGCATCAACCAATTATAAATTTAATTTTGACGTAGTTTAAATAAGTTTTGTGTTTTTAGTCAAGTTTGATTAGATAAATACGCGGAACATTCCTAAAAGCCAATTTTTGCATCGTCGGCTCTTATAATCCAAATATAAAGTAACAGACCTTTTCCATCCACCAAACGGACATGGCGGCTGTTGCTAAGCCGAGCAAGCTTTGGCTTTATTTAGTTTGTTTTAACAGCCAGGTCATGAAGCTGATAGCTTACCTTGGTGATTTGAGTTTGAGTTGGAAGTAGAGAATATACAGCAAAAAGCTCATCTCAAAGCTTTTGTTTCGACACTCGTCAAGAGATAAAGGTCGGAAAAAAGGGAAAAATTTTAACGGATTTTCTAAACAAGTTGTACGAAGATGATTGGATGTTTGAGAAAGGCGTCAAAACGCGTGATCAGCGCATAATTTTCAAGTTGTAAACAAACTCGTTTTGGTGACATCGGTACGTACGATGCACATTTCAGCAATTCTAGGACAGAATTTGTCAATACGTGCCAAAATTTATTAGAAATGGCCGAATTCCGAACTTTTGCAACACCTCCACTCCTTTTGGCAAATCTTCAATCTCAGTCATGTGTGGTGAATTTGCGATTGGTCAACACTTTTTAGATAACCCTATGTGGGCCAAAAACTACAGTGATAAAAAATATTCTATTTTTTCGTTTTGCCGTTCGTCTTTTCATTCATCTGTTTTAGAAGCCGTTTACATCACATCATGCAAGCCAAATTTATGCAGCCAAAAAGCGTTTGTTTGCAACTTGAAAATCTTGCGTTGATAAGGCGATTTGACGCCTTTCTCAAACATCCGATCATCTTCGTTTAGTTCTATTAAAAAATCAATTGCATTTTTTTTTCATTCCTAATTTTTTTCCAAATTAATCAAAAAAATAAATTTTAAAGCTTGAATGCTTCCATAATTGCAAAGCCTGAATCAGCTAAACATGATACTTCGTGCAAAAACCAAATTATTGAAAAACAAAAAAGTAGGATACTAAAGCAAATATTAATTTTTTGATTAATTTAAGCTAGTAACTGTAAAAGATCAAGGCTACAAGAAGGTATACTTTATTAATAAGCAATGATCAAGTATTTGTTCTAAGCTATCTTTATTTTTCCCAAGTAAATAAATGGAAAAAACTGACAGAACATAGTAACAAAAATTAATTGAAATTCATTATATCATGCAACTTGACTTCAATAAGATTAAAGTTACGAAAAGTTACAAGGATACACATATACTATAAAAACAAACCAGATGCAACTATAATATTTAAAACAAGAATATAATTATTCCACTCATTTCTACAAAAACTTTTGACACAGAAATTTAAATTTTAATATTTTTAAATTGAATTGCTTACCCTAATACAGTTACAAAATAGTTTGGTCGTCTACCAAATTTTATTTTTAATTTAAGTTTTATAACATTGGACTTAAATAAATTACAAAAAAATTGCTGCGAGCTACAGTGTAAAAGATGTTTAGAAATATTTTTTAAAAAACTTACAATATTTGACTACAAGCAAAGTCTAGCTTATTAAGTGCAAGAAATTAATTTTCTTTACTCAGCTAACAGAGTATCAAATTTAAACTATGATTATTTTATACTCCCAACTCAAATTAAAATCACCAAAAAATAAGCTATCCGTTTCATAACTTGACTGTGAAACGAATTAAATAAAGCCAAAGCTTGCTCAGCTTAGCAACGGTTGCTATGTCTATAAAATGGCTGGAAAAAGATTTACTGTATTGTTAAAAAAATGAAAACTTACAGTAACATTAAAAGTTTTTTTAGCTTTTAATATCATTATTGGAAAATGAAAACGCTGGCATACTTTGACATGTTTTTTTGTCAACGGCTAGACTCAAACCAAACGGACAAGAACACACAACTTTGTTGTTTTCTATCGAACATATGTCTGAACATCCGCCATTGTTCTGTAATAAACAGTTTACAAACGAATCATAAATTTGTATGCATTATCAACATAACAGCCACTGTCGCTAACCTGTGGAGGAGAAAATTTTATAACTGTCTGAGCAAAAAAGCGTAGCCGAAGCAAGTCACTGATCAGTCTTGCATTTATCATTATTTTTCTTTATTTGACAATAAATTTAGTTTTTAAAATTAAAGCGGAGACGTTTAATTTTTAAAATCGCTACAACTTTGTGCGGACAACAAATTTCGGCCAGCGAGCTAAAATTTCGCACTGTTGCCGACAACAGCTAACAGCTGCAATTGTTTGTTTATTGAGTTTCTGCTAGCATCCATATTCAGCGTTGTTGTGTATTTGGTTAGAAAATTAAACGATTCTAGTTTTTTGATGGTAACTTGTTGAAACTAAATTTTTTACTGTTTGACTTGTTTGTATCAGTTGAACAAAAATAAGAATTGAATTGGAAAAGATTTTTTAGTTTTTGACAAAATTTTTTACCATTTCTTAAAAATCCAAACTTCACAGAAAAAGTTATAAATCGTTCACAAACTTTGTTTTAAAAAGCGTTTAGTAATTCTTATATTACCATTGCGCATGCTGTAACATCAGATTGGGCAAAGACATAAGCGGGACCGTAAGTGAGAATTTTATCAGTTTCATCGGCTTCACGAGCAGCCCGGATGTTACGACGCCTTCGACCCATCGAAGGGCAAACCTGAAAATTATTCGAGGATTATAAAAGTAAATCAAGTGAAATTTAAGCAATATAAAGTTGTGATATAAAGACAAAAAGAGTATTTTGACAAAGATATTATATAAAGACAAAGAAGATAATAATATAAAGTTGTGATTAAAGCTTATTAAATCAATAAAAAATAAATGACTGGCAAGTTAAACAAAAACAAAATGAAATGTTTGTCAGTTGTCGACAAGCAAACATATTCAAAGTTTACTATGTTCAATCAAACAAGAGCTTTTTAATTTTTTTGCCACCGTCCAAACTTAAAGCAGACATAAATATAATAAACTAAATTATTTAAAAAACAAAATTCCACCAAAAAACAACTAAAATTATACTACTTTTTGCAAATAAAATTGCTTATTTTTTACAATTTTTTTAAATATTATTTTTTAAATGTAAAAATTTTAAGTTTTTTTAAAGTTACACATAAAATTGCAAATGTTTTTGACACGTTGGTTGCCATCCTTAAATTTCGTAATGCCAAATTCCTTTTTTTATACGCCAACTTAATTTTTCTCATTTGAAAAAAAATCAGTAAAATGTAGCACCGGTGATACACTGGCGGCCAACGTGTTAAATGTTGAAATGTTGTAATGTTGTCAAGTTTAAAAAAACGTTTTTTTAACTTAAATTCACAAAAACTTTACGGCTATTCAACTTTTTTCAGTTCACTTGCAATTCATGTGAAAAAATACAAAAAAGTAATTCCTTACCTCCGATACTTTAAGACTTAGAAGACTTTTTCAAAACATAACAATAACTTTTAGAACTAGCAAAAATCTTTTAAGGTATATTGATTCAACTTACTGGTGCAGTGCAATTCGCGGCAGTTGCTTCGGTGTAGCACACTTTTGCCCTACAATGAACGTAAATAGACCACGACGAATTTGCGGTCCAAGCAAACGAAGAAAACTTGAAAGTTGCTATCGACCCCTCGTAGTTTTTTGTAATTACGACGGTTGAAGATGCGGGACACCTGATAAAGAGCGACTTGTAACAGTGACTTATATCAGTGTTCGGCTTTTTACTCCGGCTGCATACTTAAAAACATTCTTAAATTTGCGCACACTTGCACCACGGTGAGGACAATTATACTTCTACGAGTATAAATAAAATGAAAACCATTTTCGGTCTTCGCAAATTTTGTAACATTTTTTCTATTCTTCCATACCGGTAGCTCAATTTAGCAAACGTAAAAACCTAAAAATTTTAGTTTTAGAATAAAAAGTATAGCCGATATACTTTAAAACATAATTTTATTTAGGACGTTTCGGAATTCCTTATCAATTGCGTGAGACTTACGCAGTTGATAATAGAAAGAGTTATAACTCGCATTCTTTAATGCATTGGTATTCTTTGAATAAGTTTGCTTTTATCAAAAGTTTTTGTTAACAGAAAGAAGCTAGATACTGTACAAAAATATTGTAAAAAAAAATTAATTGAAAAACTTTTACTACAAATTTGCAATTAGCAAAATCAGACTATCGAAATAAACTTATTTTCCACCTACAGCAACAAAATCAAATCCAATCAAAAAATTAAATTTTTCGATAAGTTGCTTCATCAAAAACAGATTTAGGAAATAAAATTTTTGTTTCTTATTTATCATAAAGTGGTTAATAGAATAGAAGACACTCTGACCCGGAATGGATGCTCTTCCGGACAACGAGGACAATAAAGTAAAATCATTGGTAAGCCATGCCTATCAGCATTTCGAATTCCGTATAATAAACTTTCAAAAAATCAATTTAAAAATTTTTTAATCTTTTTTATTAATTATAATCAAGCGGCTTAGAGCGTTTGCTTAAATAATCTGTTTTAAGGTATTAAAAATTGTTTCTCTACGAAAAACCCTTTTATCGAATCATTTGTAACTAATTCACTTGTGTAAAGTAAATTGATTAACTTTGCAAGAAAAATTTGCTGATGATAATTAAAACATTTTTCCAAAAGAAGACAACTTCGATTAATAAGAGAAAAAATTTTATAGCAAAATATTAATTGGCTAACAAACTTAAACCGATTGAAAAACGTCTTTTATCTAGGTTTTTGTCACAAAAGATTAGACGATAATAAAACTCAATGTCGAAATTCTTTTTTCGTGCCTTAGTTAATCAAATAAATCTTCAATAAACTTTTCGGTTGAATCAATATTAAGTTGTTATAAAAAAACAAAAAAACTCACGAATTATGGATTAGCCAGTATTTCACTGAATCTGAAGGAAGAGATGTCGGAGTGGCCCAGCAGTCTGTAACCTAAAAAATTGTTTGTTTTAATATTTACAAATTTTTGCTGATTTGTTTGATGTAAAAACCTAATATTTTAAAGGTTTAAAAGAAATTGATAAAATTAAATACAGAACAAACATGATGCTTGAAGTTAACCGAAGGCATCATATAAAAAGTGTTTAAAAAAGGCAGTCATATAAAAAAGCTTTTTAAGTTTTTTTATAATTTTCCTTTTTTGACATTAATTTTTATCGTTGACAGTGTTAGAGTTCTCTGAACAGGAAAGCAACTTTTTTTGCAAAAGTGTGTATCATCTTTTTTCGGCGAGTAACTCCTACTTATTCTGTATGCTCTTCATGTTCTGAATCGTTTCCTTGTTCTTGGATGATTTAGGCCTGTTAGAATGCGGACTAGTAATGGTGGTCGGTGTACAGTTCAGCTCCTCTTTTAACACGAACATCGACCACAGAAGAAAATAAGTCCCAGAGAATGCGGACTAGTAATGGTGGTCCGTGTACAGTTCAGCTCCTCTTTCAACACGAACATCGACCACAGAAGAAAATAAGTCCCAGAGAGAATACAGAAATCAATGATAGAACGCTGTGCCACCTAATCTCTGTACCAGGTGTATTTGTGAATTTCCTTGATCCGAAAAAAGGTATTCATTATGCACAGTCGGTTGGTGGCACAGAACAGTAGCAAACACCTTTCGTTTCTGTATATATCGGAGTCTCCTTGTCTGCCGATAACACCCTTCCATGTTTTATCGTCAGTACTCATATGTGCATTGAAATCACCTAGTAGAACAATGATTCTGGAGATGATACTTTCTCTAGAGCAACGCCTACTTCATCTAAGAAAGGCTGGTACTGTCTTCAGCGTTTGGTGCGTACACCTGCAAAAAGAAAAATGACTGCTCTTGTAGTCTAAGCTTAAGGAGACAAGCCCTTTTTCCAAGTGGGATCCAATTAGTTCCACAGTGGGCCAGGTGGGGACTTACAAAAATACTTAGCCCTTCTTGAGCAGACAAGGCTACATCTACACCTAAGTAAAAAAGCTTCCAGCCTTCATTTAACTCAACAGATCAGAGCCACGATACTTGGTAGAGGAAACTCCAACAATATGAAGTTGACACTGCTCTGCCTCCCAAACCAGTTCCTGTTCTTTTTCATTGAGTGAAGTGAAGTTTTAATTGCCCATGCAAAAATCTTAATGTTTGGGACCAACTCGAGTACAGATACTGTGCGCTGCCCCCATTTGTCTCACAAAGGCGCAGCGAATGTATTTATGAGTTTCTAGTTACGTTTTCAACTTATGGGTAAGACACTGGCGTAGTAGCCACTTGGCGATTCTGGCTTTGCTCCAGGAGCGGCAGCCTGCAAGGGGGCGGCAAAATGAGGTTGCGCAGTGCACACAGCAAGCAAAAATAAAAAAATAAAAAAAAGTAAAACAAGAAAATGATTTACAAAGAGGCAGCTAGCACACCTTAAAAACTTATGGATAGAACAACAGATGAAAAGCTCGAGTTGCTTCTTGCTTGATCTTAGATAGCTGTACTCCGTCTGTTTCTCAATTTTTAGTAACATTTATTACGTCATAAATCTGTTGTTATAACTACTATTTATTTTCTCTATTTCAGCAATAGTTTCTGTAGTAAGACCTCGTGTTCAGTAAAGCTGAGATACATGGTGTATTTATACAAATGTTTATTAAGACTCGAAAATGAAACGTGTCAAAGAGAGTGGAACTTTTTTTAGAAAAAAGAAGAAAGCAAAAGAAGTAGAATTAAAAAAGCATGAGGGAGCTATATTAAAATTTTCTGGTTCAAATATTTCTTTACAATACCAGAGAACAATTCAAATAAAAACCCAGACAATAACGTTAAGCTCCAGAAATATACTGAAGAGATCAGCTTATCAGTAAAAACCTAAAAAACAGGGTCTATCCAAAGTAATACCAATGAAATCAATTATGCAGTACCAGTTGCACATGGAGACGAAGGTGAAAATAACGACGAAGCAGTTGCAGTAGTCAACGATTTGCCCAATAATGTTGCCTCTTGGCCTGAAGTTATAGATAACCAATTGAGAGTTGATCTAGTCAAAGCAGAACTAGAAAAATATCAAAACAAGGAAGGCCCATTTGCTTCCAACCACAGAACAATTAAAGTTGGAGATAGCACTAATCTTGAGCGAAGAATTGTTTCCAAACAATGGTTGTATAAAATACTCAAAAACGGTGACAGAATTTTGAGAAGATGGTTATTGTATTCGAAAAAGGAATCTCAATTGTATTGCTTTTGTTGTAAGTTGTTCCACTTTAGTGGCAATGCTTTATTTATAACAAAATATTTCTATAATTTTTGGCATTTAAATCCACGCATATTTAAGCATGAGAATTCCGAAATCCACAAAGATTGCGTAGAAAAATGGAAAGAGCTTGCAATGAGACTACAATTGCAACAAACAATTGACAAGAATATGCAGAAACATATTGATGAAGAGAGAAAAAAGTGAAAAGCTATTTTAGAAAGTGTTGTTGATGTCATATTATTTCTAAGTAAGCAAAACCTTCCTTTTCAAAGATATCGTGAAGCTTTTAAATCCAACAACCGAGGGAATGTTTTACTTACCGTAAAGCTGCTGGCAAAATACAGTATAGTCCCGTACTCAGTAAACACCTTTCTGATATTCGTATTTCTAAGAAGATGACCACTACTTATCTTTCTCCGACTATTCAAAACGAGTTTGTTTTGCTTCTCAGTAAAAAGGTCAAAAACATCATTCTTCGAGGGGTGCGCGAAGCTAAATATTTTGCGATTATGTGCGACAGTACTCCGGACATATCACATACTGATTAAATGACTCTTATAGTCTGATATGTAACAATCAAAAGCAGTATTGCCCAAGTGAAGGAATCGTTTTTGAATTTGTTTTCGTTGAGCGGAAAAACGGCAGCTAAAATTTCTCCATTTATTCTAGATGAACTTGAACTAAGCAACTTAGATGTAATGATGTGTAACGGACAAGGCTACGGCAAGGCATCTATATACCATGTCGGAAATTCATGCTGGAGTTCAGCAAACCAAAAACATAAATCCAAAAGCACTATTCGTACCGTGTGAAAATCACACACTGAATCTTGCAGGCGTTCATGCTGTGGGATCGTCGCAATTAAGCGACAGATTTTTTGCTGTTTTAGAAAGATTGTATGTTTTTTTTACAGCCTCTCCTCATAAATGGGATATCCTTTTAAAGTCTGCGCCAATCGCGCTGAAGCGAGTGATTGATACGCGATTGAGCGCTCATCACACTGCTGTAAAGGCCCTTCACGCAGGTTTTGATGGGATAAGGGATGCTCTGGAGGAACTATTTAATACAAACGAAAATCTTAATAAACGAGGTGACGCTTATAGCATCCTAGAAGCGATTCAAAATTTTTCTTTCTTTTCCTTTTTATGTTTTTAAAAAGTAATCCTGCGGGAATCTCATGATACTCAAGCTTACTTGCAGCAAAAAGGACTGCTGTTAGCGCAATGCTCTAACAAGATGAAAGCGTTTGTCAACTTTTTAGTGGAAAAACGAGATAATCTGGTTAAAAGGTTCTGTGGATGCAGCGATCAAAAAATGCACAGAGCTAGATTCCAGTTGAAGATCGGAGAGTTCGCAAAAAAAAGAGAATTCCTGGCGAACACGCAGAAGATGCTAGCCTTAGTGTTATTGAAGAAGTAGGACGATGCATGTTTCAAGCTTTGGACAGATTTAAAGTTGAAGCTGAAACTAGGTTTACCGGCATACACTATTTGAATGATGTATGTTTGGATTTTTGAACCCTCACGCGCTGCTGCAAAGCGAAAGTTACAAAGATTTTACCAACGCTTTTAAAAGCACTTATGACAACAAGGTGGACTTTTCGTAGTTAGCTGTGGAAATTGACTGACAGAGGCTGTTGTGAAGCAGTGAAACCACGTTCGATCGTAATGCAATAGCGTTTGATGTTTTACAGTGGTTAGCGAATTCATACCTACTTGATTTGACACCATATTTATGCTTGTGTCTAAAACTTTATCTTACTATTGGTGTTTCAATTGCGAGGTATGAGAGGAGTTTTTCAAAACTCAAAATGATAAAATTGTATTTACGTTCTACCATGAGTGATGATCGGCTATCGGCTCTTTCGATTCTTTCTACAGGGTGTATCATAAATACTGTTAAAGAAAAATATAGTCAGAAAACATAATAATTTATTGAATTTGACCAAATTGTATATTTTACACAATATACAAAAACCAATAAAGAACCACTGAAAAAAAATTTATTCAAAATGATCGCCCTTGACTTTGATTACAGCTTGTAATCTGCGCGGGAAGTCTTTTATCCCGGCACGCAGAATACTTTGGTCAATTTCTGACCAAGCCTTTATTAATTTTTTGCTTCAAAACACTAATTGATGGTGCAGGAGTTGCACATGCCTTTTTCTCTAAGATTGACCACACAAAATAATCCAGGACATTCAGATCTGGCGAGCTTGGAGGCCACTCTTCTTTGCTCACAAAACGCGGACAATGTTTCTTACACCACTGTTGCGTGACGTTTGCTGTGTGAGATGTTGCACCGTCCTGTTGGAACGTCCAATCACCGTTAGGATACTGTTTTTCAGTCCAAGGAAGAAGTCCAGACTCTAAAATATGGCTAATGTAATGATCTTTGTTGATTTTTACTCCACTTGGAACAAAAATGAGAGGAGACTTCCCTAAAGAGGAAACAGCATCCCAAACCATCAGACTAGCGGGTTTTTGGGTTCTCCTGATTTTTCTGGCATTAGTAGGTATTGCTTCAGCTGATTGTGCAAATATCCTATCATTTTGGTGATTGAATGCTGCCTCTACGGTAAACAATTTCTCATCACTGAAAATGATGTTGCTTAGCGTGCCGTCTCGGGATCTCTTTAACAGAATTTTTGATATGTCCAATCTCTTCTTTCTGGTTGCTTCAGAGAGCAACTGACACTTTTTCAACTTGAAGGGATACATCCCCAGATCATTTCTACACAGTCGATGCATAGTCATAGGGGACGTTTGGTACTCTTTTGCCAACTTTCTCATCGATCTCTTCGGATTTCTTCGGATTTTCTCTCTAACCGCCTTTACTAATTTTGGGGTCCTTTGAGACCTTGGACGTCCAGATCGTGAACGGTCGTTGATGCCTTTAGTATCCTCATATCTGTCCAATGTTAGTTTTATGAACATTGCATTCAAATTGAGGTGTTTCCCCATTCTCAAAATATCACTTCTTGTTTTTTTATTCTCATACTGCTCCACAACAAACTTCCTTTTCACTAAAATAGATATAGAATGAATAAATTATACTGGAAGTTTAAAATTTAAGTATATTTATTAATACTAGGGCTAATACATTCAATCTGGACAAAAAAAACATTATAAATCGATTTCGAGGGCATAAATCGATTGTAGAAAATTTTTAACAGGACTTTTGGTACACCCTGTATAAAAAAAGACTACGTTCAAAAACTTGATTTTGAAGATATCATCGCTGATTTTGCTTCGGCAAAAGCTCAAAAAGTTCAATTTTGAAGCGATTATTGATCTTCTATTTGCCCAATTAATTTTTTCACCATTATTGTCTTTTATTTTTGGCCTTAACCCTGAAACAGTGAGGCTTCTTTCTCAAGCAATATAGAACTTCTGAGACGCGACACATTATTTATAATTATTTTTATTGAAAAGATTGCTTGAACGTGAAACTATTTCAAAATTTGCTGCAGTCTACTTAGGCCGGCATTTTTAACAAAAGCCAGGGGCGGCAACGTATGCTCCACAACTGGGGGGGAGAATGTAGCTTACTTTTCGAATGGGGCCCCTGCCTAAAGCCCGAAGGCGGACCCTTTTATCCTGTGCGACGCCCGATACAGTACAAATATTGTCATTTGGACTATTCATTTTGCTACATTTGTTTGATTGCTTTTGGTCTGTTTCTCATCTTCGACCTTACCACCATGAAGTGCCCTGAGAGGAGTTAAAAACTCTAGACGGCATTGCTCTTAGGATCATAGAAAATACAAACCCTCCACTATTCTAAGGTAGCAATCTATAGATATCATTACATCTGTAGCTGCTAGTTGTGGTTGCAAACGTGTGGCAGGTCAAATTGGTTGTGAGAAAAGAACTGCTTGGATGGAAATAAGAAGTTAAAGAAGTTATCGCTGCAAAGAAAACTGCTTTTATAGCTTGGTTAACAAACAAGTCATCTGAGCAACCTCGATTGCGGTACTTCGCGACACGTAACACGCCGCCATTATTGTCAAACAATCTAAAGAAAAGTCATGGGAGAAGAACTTGGACAAAAGTTAGATACAAACTACAGATCGGCAAATTAAGTATTTTGGCAAACCATACGTCATTTGCGCGGCAAACAAACACCAGTTGCTACCTTCATCGAGAATACTAATGGTGTGCTTCTAAAACATTTAAAGAGCATCCTAAATCGTTGGAGATAATACTTTTAAGAAGTCTCAAATCCAGTAACAATCCAACATTGGTGAAAAAATTTATCTAACCGAAGCAGAGGTGAGCACAGGAATCAAATCTTTGAAAGCTGTTAAGATTCCTGGTGAAGATGATATTTGACCTGAAAAGTTAAAGGCCATGAACAACTTGTGTGTGCCAAATAGCCCAGAAAGCTGGTGAGATACCGAAACAATGGCAGATCAGTGCGTTGATACCTATTCACAACAAAGAAAACAAGAAGAAATGCACTAACTATTGGGGTATTTATTTATTATGTCTTCTTGGAAAGATTTATGCAAAGTGCCTCAAAAAGAGATGCCGTAAAATAGTTGAACCTCAACTTTAGAATGTACAATGCGTATTTTTCCTGGCAGATCCACCATGGACCAAATATTTTCCCTTTAGCAAGTTTTTCAGAAATTGTGGAAATATGCCAAAGAGGTTGTATACATGCTTTGTATACCTTCAAAAGCGTATAACCGCACCAAAGAGACAAGCTGTGGTCAGTACTGCTGGGGTATGACGTGACAGGTCAGTTATTAGCTGCTATCAAATCATTGTATAGTACAAACAGTCAGAAGTCTGTGTCGTGTCAATGGCATGAAAATAAAATCATTTAGTGTCAGTGTTAGACTACAACAAGATTATCTTCTTTTTCTTCTTCTGTTCATTATATACCATGGACAAGATAGACAAAGACAGTTCCGCCAGTAGTGGCGTCACATTTGGGGAATGTAATGTTCGGCGCCTGCTGTTGACAGATGACCTTGTATTGCTAAGCTCGAACAAACGTGATCTCCAATATGCACTTGATTGGTTTTCCGATGCATGCTTAAATGCTGGGATGAAAACTAGTATCAGTATCAGTATCAGTATCAGTTTCTTTTATTTCTGTTCCGTCACAACAAAAGCAGAAAGAAATAAACAAACATATAGGACTATAGCAGAAGAAGAAAAAGGAAGAAGCAACAAAACGTTAAACGTTATAGCATGCAGACAGTAATATTTGATATAGTAGTTATAAGAATGATGCATGGTTGCAACACCTTACATAGAAAAGCAGATAAATACATAGAAAAGAAGATACATAGAACAAATAGAATTATAAGACAGGGAAAAACATACTAGGAGATAAAAAAGAAGAGCGCGACAAAGCAAGACGTACCATGTATTTGAGGCATTGTTGCGTTGGAGGCAAAAATATGGTGGGAAGCACAACAATAGTAAGGCTAAAACTGAGATCATGTGTTTGTCAAGCCACCCTGTCCAATGTTCTTTCCAAACAAATGGAGAAACTCTCAAGCAGATGAAAAAGTTTAAGTATTATGGAGTCACATTCTCTAGTGATGGTAGACAGGACAACAAACTGGACACACGTATTGGATAAGTAAGTGCAGTAATGCGCCAGCTTTACCGATCAATTGTACTGAAACGAGAGCTATGTACAAAAGCAAAGCTTTCTGTTTTCAGATTAGTTTTTGTTCTTATCCTTAACTATGGTCATGAGTGTTGGGTAATGACCGAAAGAGTGAGATCCCGAGTACAGGCGGCCGAAATGGGTATCTTGCGAAAAGTCAGAGGTTTATTCTTACTTGACAAGGTTAAAAGCATTGACATTCGTCAATCTCTTAGCATTGAACAGCTATTACTCCGGATAGAACGATCGCAACTGCGCTGGTATGGCCATGTGACACGAATGCTACACAAGTGAACAGCAAAGCAACTAATGGATGCTCTTCCGAGTCGCAAAAGACCTAGAGGGCCACCCAGAACTCGCTAGCGAAATTATGTTGAAGACCTGGCCTGGTCACGTCTTAAAATTCCACCAGCGAAATCGCCGCTATTTGCAGGAGATCGGGATACTAGGAAATCTCAACTCGAGCTGCTGCCCACGCTACCCCAAATGGACAAACGGACAACGGGAAATACACAGAACTAATTCAATGTTTTCCCTGAAAATGATGATGATGAGAATGACAAGTATAAGAAATAAACAAATAAGAAAATCAATTGATTTTTTTAGCTTAAATATCTTAAATTATATACAAAATTTTGGTAAAAACAAAATCAAGCACATACTTTTGCAATAAATTTGTCTGTTGCAAAATTAACGTGGGTAAGATTTACTCTGACCCAAATGTTGTTTGGAACCAAAATAGTGCCACCTGGCGGTATCATGTTGGTGTAGGAGCTGTTATAAAACAATCCCAGCGACCATCTGAAGCTACCGACATTCAAGACAGCACCTAGAATAAGTTTTCTAAAAAAAAACAAATCTGCAGTGAAATAAAAGACGTAAAATAGTATCAAAACAATGTATTTGTTAAGTCTTCGAAGCATATACATATAGCTATAGCCTGCGCTAAAAGTTATGGAAAGCGGTACACGTTTTAAAAAAGTTTTAAAATACAAAAATGAATTTTAAATATTGTTGAATTAAATAAATTTAAGCATAATACGGAGGCAACTAATCAAATAATTCATACGCATTTTAATGACTTTTCTAAAACACACCGTTTTGTAATAAATTTAAATACAATTAAATTCGCTTGCTAGGACTTAAACACTTAAGTGGTGTAATTGTTTTGGTTTAGTTTAGTTTTAATACCTTATTGCCATTTTTATGTTGTTTCATTATTACAAAGAAATTACAATCTTTGATAAATTATACAAAAAAGCAATATTGTTTTGTCTTGAAATTTATTTCAAAAAAATATTTAAAAAAAATTCCTTTGCCATAGTGTTTCTCAAACTAAGTTTTCTCAGAACGCTGCATATAAAAAGTTGTCTGCTCTACTCTAGAAAAGCAAATTTTTTATTTATTTCATTTCTCGCGTGGTTTTTTCAGCGAGCTGAAAGTGGAGACTTGATATTTTGCATCCTGTGCTTGTCCATAATTGTTCTCAATTTTTATACCTGTACGCAACCCGTAATTTTTTTTATCTTTGAGTAGACCTACAACGTAATTCTGTTTTGGGTTTTACAATAGATAACCCCAATAAAGTTTTTTTGAGGCATGATAAATGCTAGATTAAAAGCTTGCAAAATATTATACTTTATCTTTTTAAAAATTGATTTGGCTTACAAATAGTTGCTAGTTTTATACATTTACCTGCAAAGAAGGTAGGGAGGTGGTATGCATTTTTTAATTTTTTTCTCAATCACTATTAAATAGTTCATACAAAAAATCATAAGTATTAGAAAAGATCAAGAAGAGGAAGAAGCAGCAAAATTCAGACGTTAAAACACGGATGAGACAATTAAAAAATGCACGTTTATAACGGTACAAAGCATGGCAACAACACCTTGATCAATTAAAAGATATGAAATTAGAAAAGAAAAAGGAAAAAAATCTCATATTACAAGAAAACAAATCAAACAAATTAGAAGGTTGCTAAACCAGTACATGACTAGTCTGCTGAATGGTGATAATTGACACAGCTAGTTAAGATAGGAATTTAGCTCAACGGAGCTTAACAAAACCTTTAGAGGTTTCTAATTCAAAATGGACAGTATTTCCATTTCTTCAGCATTGCCCTGGGTTACCATGTCACTTGCTACACCAAGACTGAGGAAATAGAATGGGACCATTCAGCAAACTTGTGCTAGATAAGGTCGAGGAATTAACCCGAGAATATATACGCTTGAGGCATTAAGAATACTAAACCGCAGTGATTTTATTATTTCATCTATTTTATAAAATCGAGACTAATTATTCAATTTTAACCAGAGGGGATAAAAATACCTTTGAATAAAAAATTTTTTTTACTTTTATTTTATCTTTATATTTATTCCCCTGACTCGCAGGAAAGCGACGGAGGCGCTTATACATAGGGTAGGCAATTACCCCGACCTGCTTCCGGAGATGCCAAAATATTGCTGTCAGCTTGTAATTTAATAGAGATATGACTGTAATTTAGAGCTGCTTGCCAAGATTACCAAGCAGGGGAAAGTGCCGTAAAGTATCTTTCCAAGGACACAACAGAATGGTGGGAGTGGGTTTTGAATCGAAAATAAGTTCGGCGCTTTAACCACTTGGCCACGCTGCCGACACTTAGGTATTTAATCCATAAAATTTTTTGTCGAAGTTAGGTGTTTAACCCAGAAATCTTCATATTGTGACGCAATGTAAGCAAACCTTATCAACGGGGTGAGTTTGGACGAAGTAATCAGCTGAGTTCGATTGAATGAGCAAGTAAAGTTTAAAGATGTTTCAATGAATCGTTGAATTATTCCATTTGATCGAGGCTGATTCCTGAGTGTCCAGGTGATGTAAATAGTGTAATTATCCATCTGTAAATTAATGGAATTATTTAATCTTCTCAATCATAACATTTTTGGGGTGTAGGATAACTGGCCTTAGCCAATTGGCCGCAGTCTAACTGGCCGTAGAGTCATCTATAAAGTAATAAAGATATTATTTATAATAAATATTATGTTAATGCAGTATATGATTATATGATTATGATCTATAAAATAAACATATTATGATAAGCATGTTCTTTGGCTGCCTTCAGTCGGCTGCGGCCAGTCATCCCATTGCGACATTATTTCGATTTCTTTTTAAATGATTAAAATTGGTCGTAACCCAAATTTTCTTTTTAAGATCCAAATACTGGATAACCCTGACAAGTGGCGATCATGTTTGATATCTAAAAACAAAAAGATTTTTACTTTTCCTTGTTCCCCACTAAAATATATTATCAAAAATTAAAGAAATGTCACACAAACTTTTTAGTTCTATTTAAAAAATTTTATTTTTGGACATTATCTTTTTTGAGTTAATAGTAGTCGACCATAATGTGGAGATGCATGGTTGTCTATTTTTGTTTATTTGCTTCAAAGTTGATCAGTTTGTAAGGCGAATTATCGGGCCGTAAGTTCTTAATAACCCATAAATAGATAAGTGCAATGCATGTATTTCTGATTATGTCCCAAAATCTTGGGTTCAATATTGTTTTTATTCTACAAATCCTACATAGCTCTTTCCCGGTAATTTACACAACCTAAAGTGTAAGTTTAATATATTATAGGTTGGTAAAAGTTTCAATTAGATGTAAAATTACGATTATTTTAATCAAAACAAAATAACTTTTTTTTCATTATACATGATGTTTGTCATAAAGACTTTGAAGCTTTTATTGTTTTTAGTTTTATATTTCTTAAGGTTTTTAAAAGAAACTTTTTTATGCTAAGTAATTGAATAGATAGGCCTTTTCGTACTAGAAGATATGGGTAAAGTAATTTTTATGATTATTCCAAAAGTACTTTGTCGCACAAATGGACAACCTTTATTATAACAAAATTCCTGGAAAGTAGTGTATATAGTCAAATTGGTTTTATATAATTTCAAGAAAAGTTAAGGAATAACATTTTTTTAAACAATATTTTTATAAAGATGGGCAACGCTATAATATATATTTACACTTATACAAACTTTTTTAATTATAAACAACTAAAAAAATACTAAGTATGACGTTAACGTATGGTGGTTAACATTTTTTGTATTTGTTGTTTAATAAAATTTATCAAAAGCAATAAACGACACCCAAATTGAAATAAGAAAAAAAATTAGTTTTCTAATTCCAAAATAATTAAAAAGAAAATTTTAAGTTTTTTTTCAGTATGAAAAAACGGCTTGCACAACTTATTAAAACAAAAGACTATTTTTTTACTTTGAAGTTAATTGCTTTATAATAATATTTCCCGGTAGAGTTAATTTAAACTTCTTACAGAAATATATGGATTGCAGTCCATCAAATTCAAGGAGAAAGAAGGATTGGAAATGTTTGCTGTGCAGGGTGATGCCACATCGCCTAAAGCCACGTCTCGAGAAATGATGATTTGATTCATCCGTGATGCGCCTAGTTGACTGACATTGTTTGGGGACAAGCTAAAAACCAAATAGTTATTAATAATTGTGGTTCCTTAAAATTGAAACAAAGTGTTTGCTAATAAAATTAAAAATTTTAACAAATGAAAAAATCGTTGACATCCATAGTTACTTTTTTAGATGCTTCGAATTTTTTTGGCCGCAAAATTTGTTTACAGTAAACTAAATTAACAAATGAATTTTATCGGATTTAGCAACACAACAATCAAATATTTCTTAAAAAAATTAAAAAGTTTAAAATTGCTTTATTTTAAACAAGACAATGACAGAAACAATAAAGGATAATTTGTGTTTTACATTTGTATAAAAATCAGAAATTGGGTTAAAAAAATCTTTTTGGTATCTTTAAGTTACTATAAAATTTTGTACTTTTAAAAAGCACATTCCTTTGTACATACTCATATGACAATAAAAGATTTTAATGTAGTTTCGATTACCTTATAATTGTCGGATATTCTCTGCAAATAAATTCATAATCTGCAAAATTAGGTGTACTTAATAAAATATATCAAACAAAACTAAAAGAATTACATATAACATTAAAAAATGCAGAGTTGGTGTATAATTAGCATTTCAGTTTTTTCAAATGACATATAAAATTGGAATGCATGTCTTGCAAACAAAATAAAAGCATTTTGAATAAATGATATATTTATCCTTGTTACACAAATTATTACAGATTCACCTGTAATATATATTTACTTGCTTATAGTGTACAATCAAGAAACCTTTATCCTTTTTACAGTTTAATTCAGTTCTCTTTTTTTTTTTTTTATTTACAGTAATTCACAATGTTTTATTACTAAGTATTTTGTGCCTACTGTGTATAAATAAAACGCTATTAAATTATTTCAACATGAAAAGCATTTTGAAAAACAAAATTTGAAAAAAATTATTATGATATTATGTCATGGAAATCTAGAAGGTCATTGCAGAAGCGTTTACGTCGCGGCCTCTGAAAGTTATCAGTTTGAGAACTTGCTAATTATGCAGCAAATCAAGACATAAATACTGCTTCAGTCTACTGTCCTATGTAGTCCAGAAAATTTTTTCAGAGGTCTTTGTCTATTCAAAGCATCAAGTCCTATTCAGATCTGATTACAACAGTCATTATGCAATAAAGGAGAACTTTATTAAGACTGGCAATGCTAGCTATATTTATAAACATTAAAGGATTATCCTCAAGAAAAGAAGATCCCCTAGTCAACATCTGCAAGGAATACGATTGTGACATTCTGTGCCTCCACGAAACGTACCATGATCTTAATCACAATCGACAACGCATATTAGGAATAACCCTGGCAATAGAGCGCCCCCATAAAAAACGAAAGTGCTATGTTTGTTAAAAATATTAGCATGCTTGATTCAACATCCCAAACCAGCCCCAACAACATCGAGATGCTGAGTACCACCTTATATGAATTAACTATCATCTTCATCTACAAATCTCCTAATAAGCCTTTCTGCGTAACACAGGTTTCTAACAACAAAAAGAAAATTTTTATTGGTTATTTCAATAGCCATAGTACCACTTGGGGCTATAAAAAAACAAACAACGTTGGAGAAGCTATGGAAAAATTGTCAGAAGCTCAGAATTTGAATCTTATTCATGCTGCTAAACTGCCCGAATTTTTCAATAATGGAAGCTGAAAAAAGGGCTACAACTCAGATCTGACCTTCGCAAGCAGAAGATTGCAATACTCTGCAATAAACTTGTACTGCAGCCAATTTCCCGGACACAACACCTTCCTATTGGTATTAGGATCAATGGAGCAGTTATGTCAAAAAGTGTTCCATTTTAACGTCGTTTTAATTACACCAAAGCAAACTGTCAAGCCTTCTTGGGAGACCTTGAAAACTACGCTGTAAACGTGAAACCTACACCCACCAAATATGATAATTTTATTGAACTGATGCATAAAGCTGGTAGAATCAACATCTTCAATGTCACAGAGCATCTGATATCCCCAACTTGACTAATGAGAGTGCTAGACTAAATGAAGAATACAAGCAAATGTTCAATAAGAATCTCTTTGGTGATTACACGGTCAAAGTTGGCCAATCTCTGCTATCTTCTATTTTCAACCAAAAGCAAAAAAACTGGCAAAACTTTGTTGAACCAACGGATATGAAAAGAAGTAGCCGAAAAATTTGAAATCTCATCCGCAAATATGGGAATGACCAAAAAGCAAACAAACAGCATTCAAACGTCACTTCTGACCAGGTTGCACACCAATCGGTATTAAATGGGAAGGCAAATCTTTTCATTAAAATCAAATCTAAAATCAATTGGTGTATGCCTTCCAGTGAGCCGAAATCTACCAGATCATTCACAGAAGAAGAGCTGAAGATGGAAATCAAAAGCTTAAAAAATGGCAACGCAATATGACTTGATAACATCTCAGTGGAAGAAATTATGCATTTTGGATCTAAGTCAAAAAACTGGTTATTACAGTTTTTTAACAACTTGCTCTTCCAACAAAAAATTCCCGAAGTATGGAGAAGAATTAAGGGAGTTACCCTGCTGAAACCTGGAAAGATTGTTTGAACCAAAACGTTCCTAGGCTAATATCCCAGCTCAGCCACCTCTACAAACTCTTAAAGAGATTTCTTTTCAACTAACTTGCTTCTATTATAGAAACCAACCTCATTGAAGTACAACCTAGTTTCCACCCTGGTAAGTTGACCATCAGCCAATTGGTCAACCTGACTCCGCACATTGAAGACAACAAAAAGAAGATTAAGAGAGCTGCGTCCGTAGACCTCACTGCTGCCTACGATACAGTGAACCATTGTCTCCTCTTCAAAAAATACGAAAAATAACCGATGATTTATATCTCATGCAGTTTCTTGGACAGAAGCTAAAAAATAGACGTTTTTTCTAATGCTAAACAACAAAAAAAGCAGAGTCCGACTCCAGAAGAATCGCCTTTTTAACGCAGCGTGCTGGCCCCCTCGTTTACAACATATTCACTGAAGAACAACCACGGGATCCAGAAACCAAGCGTTTTATCTATGCTGAAAATCTTTGTGTTACTAGCCAGCGTTAAATATTCACTGCAGTCAAAAAATTACAAACCAATGCTATAAACGATTTACAGCTTTATTATGCAGAAATTTTTTCAAAGCCAACCCTTTAGCAGTTTTAAATTTCAGTCGAATCTATTTAAAAAACTAAAAAATCAAATAATTACAAAAAGTAGCCATAATGGATTCAGCATATTTCATTTTTTTAGTTACCAAACATTAAAAAAACTTTATTATAGTACAATGAGAATACAAACGTCGGAGCGCGGAAAATACCGACTCTGACAAATATCGGAGTTTATAATCCCATTGTTGTGAACGGTATTATTTCGAAAACACTTTAACATAAAAACGCGAAATACAGCGACAAAGTTGTTGCTGCTTACTGCTGACCTGTTACTCGAGCTGATGTGACGTTATTGTTTTGAAAAATTGGGTTCGAGGAGTTAGCGATTGCTTGGTTTATTCTTTGTTCCAGAGAAGTCGCGCTGTCGACTCCGGCGGCGGTGACCTGCCCGCTAGCGACGACACTGCCTTGTGTGAACACAACGTTCGTGACGTTAACAAATATGAAAACACGCTCGCTGGAAAGCGCAATCAGCTGAGAATGAAACAAAATAGCTTTGTTAGCTTAAATTAACTTATTGCCGCCTTGCCAGTCATTACATAATTAATCTCTAAAATATTTTATAGAGTCAATTATTTTTGCAAATCGAGATCCAATTAAAAGTTTGGCAGATTTATGGTGGTTGTTCTGTTTTATTTGATTGAAATAAAAATCAGTTACAAGAATTAATACTTACAACTTCGACGTATCTCTGTCTCAACTCTGCAAAACGAGGACTCCTTGGGTCATTCAAAGCTGGCGTAAAGGCGATGGCAAACGTCATTGAAACAAAGACCTCCATCGTTTCTTTAGCAAACAAAAAAAAAACAGTTTTAAATATTTAAAGGCTTGTTTTTTCTTTTATCTTATTTGAGGCATCTTTCGAATTTTGCTTCACGGAAAACTATATTAATTTTATCTGTTCTATGGTATTACTTGATTCAAAATGTGCCGCCAATTAATCTTTAATTTTTGTTGTTTAATGAAATAATTGTTCCGAAAATACGAAACACTCTTTTTTCCGCCACTGTGCTTAAAATAATAATTTAACAAGCGTCATTTACGAAAGTAAGTTTATTTAAAAAAAATCACGTATTGTATAAGCTTACATATTGTATCGCTTTTACATTTTTTAAAATAAAATTCTTTTTGCAACTTAAAAAATTTTATTTCTCCGGTTGGGATTGACAAATTAATCTCTTTTTATGGTCTTTTACAATACCTGTACAATTTTTTTAAAATTGTAATTTATTTTGTGCATCAAATAAGCAAAAATTAAATGATTTATTTACTATTTAATAAAGATTGGTTCGACAGAACCGAGCTTACTATAGCAACATTTCAATGGCTTGTTAAATGAACAGATTGTTCTGGGATTTTTTAAATAATACTCGTACTTAAAAATGTGACTCTGTTTTATAACAATTGACTTTGAAAAAAATTTCCAAAAAAGATTTTTTAAAATTTCAGGTGAATTTGAGTTTTTAACCATCGTAATTTACAAGTTGTTTTGACACTTTTATATTTTCTTGCTATAAGTTTTACAATGGTAATCAATACCAATTCCTTTCCAAAAACTAAACTAATCGGTAAACCGCTCAGCACCTTCCTAAAATTTTTTTTTATAAGATAAAGAAAATAATGTTTTAAATGATTGATTTTAAGTATACGTAATCATCAAAAATATAAGAATGGTTCCCCATTACCCATTGTTACCATTAAAATCACATTTATATATATGTTAAAAACAATTCATTTTGTGATTTTTATTGCAGTTATGGTATAAAAAGCTTATTTAGTAAACCAACGTTAGTTCATGCTTGACTAATGATTTTCAAAGCTGAATAAACAACTTATTAATGTTTAGATATACCTTGCTAAAGCTAAGTGTTTATTCTTTTATATTTTATCCAAAAAGAAGTATAAACCTGATAAAGGTAAACAATTTATATTTTTTTATTTCATATTTTTTTTTCATTTTTTTTGTATTTATCCTTCTAATTTGCATCAAAACGTCGGAGGTTATAATAAATAGAGTAAGCAATTACCCTAACCTACTTCTGGAGATGCCAAAACATTGCTCTCTGGTTAAAATCTTTTATTTGATTTTTTAGTTCAATAAAGACGTGACTAAAAGTTAGAATTTGGCAAGACTGCCAAGCAGGAAAAAATGCCGTAAAGTGTTTTTTTCAAGGACACAACAGAATGGCGCAAGTAGCTTTTGAACCGACACCATATCGACTAAAACCATAGCGCTCTTAACCACTCAACCACGCTGCCGACTATTTTACATAGGCCTATTTGACAAAGATAGCAAAAATATTATAGGATTCCATTTATTTTATGGCTATAAACAAGACTTAGATGAAAACACCTCTTAGATACATTATATTTAATAAAATATTTTACATTTATAATGCGTCTAAGAGAGCTGATGATTGGCTTGACCAACTTATAACTGTGCTCGAAATACAACAGTGCTGGAAAAACTAAAAGATGACCAATCGTAGAGTTCAATAGCCTGCTAAATATTACTGAAATAAATGGCTGTATAGTCCACTATGAAAATAAAACCTAAGACTGGTAGGCTTTGATCAGATATCGTACATAACTGCACCGATAGAAGTGGCATTGTGCATCTGGTAACTGGCATGCCTGATGCATTTTGCCGTTTCTATCGGTGCAATAATGCATCTGGAAGAAGCCAGCAATTTTTATATTTTTTTTTTATATAAGATCAGCTCTGCGACAATAGCTAGGTCAGTAGAATACTATCCCTGATAAAAGTTTAAAACTTCAAACAATGGTTGGGCAATAAGTTTGGGAATGGCGTTCGTAATGCACAATGCCACACATGGTACTCTTTAGTACATTAGTCCTAAAATTAAAATAAAAATCCAAAAATGACTGAATTTGAGCTTTTAAAGGAATTGTGTAAAGAATTAGAACACAACCACATGATTATAAAAGCAAATTGTATCTCCTTGCTTGCACAATAGGCGTGTCCAACTTGTTGCCCGCAAAATCCTTTAAAAAATTTTTCTTTTGTCAGATATATATCGCTTTAAACTAAATCGATTTTATCGGAGCCATAAGCTTTTCGTGACACTCTCATCAGTAGCAATCGCGTCAAAATGGGATGGACCAGAGAAAATCAAGGTATTTATAGTCTCAACAGTTAGGAGAAAGGTGATGTAGTCTTAGAAAAGAGAAAAGCACAATTGCACAAAATCAAAAAAGTGTGGTGCAATACAGTGTAATCTCGGGAAGGAGAAACGCACTATGTGCAATTACCAAAGAGAAACACTGTTACTCGCAACTTAGGTTGTGTAAACAAATTCCTTTTGTTTACATAAAATCGGATGTCGGGTTTTGATAAAAGTTGCCTCGAATAGACACAGATGGAACGAGTTGCGTGCCACAGCAAGAATTTTAAAACGTTTGTCATTATAGTTTGCAGCACATTGCTCGTTATCAAGCAAGTGTTGTCCTACTGCAGAGTCACAATCTGGGTTATTATTACTTTTAGCTTACAGGATCTACCGGCTTGAGATCGTGTAGGGCGCTTCGCTTGCTGTTGTAGCCATTTAGAAACATGCTGCTTGATTCTATCTTGTAGTCGCTGTGATGTTCGTCCTACGTACCTACTGTCACAGTGGCACGAATATTCATAAACAATGGAGCTTTTCAATATGGTAGGTAAAACATCTTTGCGGGCTACAGGCAACATTCGTTTGGATGTAAATACCACTCTGGTGGTAACGGAGCCATAGCAGCTTTCAACAGCCGTTTTGACGTTTTTATCAAGACCTATGGAAGCTTTCCCTATCCAAGGAACTCTCAAATACACGGGGCACTTCTCAGGGCCAAATCGTTTGGGCATAGAAAAATTTTCTTGGAAATGTTGCAGTCAATAATTGATTCAGGATAAGCATTGTCCAATAGAATGTTCTTGATATGCTTAAGTTCTTTGTTTAGTTTAGATTTCGTGCATATCATTAGTGCCCGGTGTACCAAAGTTGATATAAGGTTTGTTTTTTGCTTAGTGGGACTGAAAGATTCCCAACGTAAGTACTGTCCAGTAAAGGTAGGTTTTCTATACACACTAATTTCAAAAAAGGTAATTGTTCGTTCCACGTTAACGTCGAGAAAGGGTAAACAATTATTTTTCTCTTTCTCAAAAGTAAATTTGAGAGAAGGATGGAGACAGTTTAGTTGGTTGAAAACGTTATCCGAATCTTCTTCATTGCGAAACATAGTAAATGTATTATTAACGTACCTAAAATATGTGGAAGGTTTTGATATCAAGACGAACATCTCGCTTAGTTGGCTGATCGAATTAATGACTAACGAAAAAACCAGTCATACATATAGCTGCCTATATATTCACTCACACAAACCACATTTGCAAGATTTAGAAATTTTTAGATGTTGCGGGCACACTCCTTTGCCACAATTATCACAACGTGATCTCGTATGCTTCTTGCAAACTCTGCATCTTGTTTGATGACTGGATGTGGGACCGGGGCGAATGCTGGGTTCAAATGGTATAGAAAAGCCCACCTGGGCAGCTGCATCTCTAACAGTGTGCTTTTGATTTGGAAGTCTCAGACGAGCCTCAACAGCAGGTGTTGATAGTTGAAATGTCAAGTGTTTCAAAAATGCTTTTTTTGATTTGGAATATCTCCCAGATTTTTTTAGCAAGATATACGAATGGTTAGCTGCAGCATCAAGCATGTTGTAAAACAACAACAGTGGCCACCTAACTGTTTTTCTGCGACACGAAAACTCCTCTAAATTTTCGTCAAACATATCAACGCCACCTTTCCTTTGGTTGTAATCCAAAATCATAAGCGGCTTTTTGCATTCGTCAGCTGTAACCGAACTATTGGTATGTGTTGAGCTCAACAGTACAACTGGCTTTTTGTTTCTTTTAGCTTGGTATGCAACTAAGCACACACCGTCATCATGATTGTATAGAAATAATGAATGAGTACAACTCCATTCTGTTGTTCAAGGAATGTGGAATTTCTCCGCCATGATTTCTTATTGTTCCGAATATAGTTAAACTCTTTTCCAGCAGTAGTTTTGCAAGATAATCACCGGTAAAAAAGTTATCTGTGCAAACATCTCTTTCAGTTTCATAATAAGGTTCCAGCAATCTAAGCACAACATCTTGATCTAAATTTCAATGTACCTGATCTCCTTCCTTTCCACCGTAAGCGATTGCGTTCAGAGCATATTCAGTGCTGGATTCGCATGCCCAGAAAATTTTTAGTCGATACTTTCTTGGTTTTGACGGCATGTAAGTTCTACCTGGAATTCGGCCTCTATACCTCACCAACTGTTCATCCACGGTTATGCAATCATCTGGAACATACACACGTTGAAAACTTTCAAGAAATAAGTCCCATATTTCTAAAATAGTAGCAAACTTGTCATTTATTTTTCTTTGCTCCCATGTGTGCCAATTATCAAACCTTACACATCTTAGGAAGGATTTGAAACGATTCAAAGACATAACTGTTCTGTAAAAAGGTTTGCTGTCTCCGACGTCCCATAAGTTTTGCAACTAAGTGAAATTGTTCCTATCACTGCCTGCCCGCAAGATTACAGCTAATGCAGCTTTGAATTCCTCCATTGAAAAGTTGTGGTAATTTTGAGGAGTAGATAGAGTACGTCAAACCTCCCCACATTTTCTATTAGTATACCTGAGAACAGTTCGCGTTATTTCTTCTGTGATCGTATGTTCAAAGCTTTCGCATTCAGTTTGTGGGGGTGGCAATAGCTCTGAGCGTTGGTGTAAGGGTATTTCGAAGTCGTCTTCGATTCGGAATCGCTTGGGTTGTGTACGAAATGCCGCTTCTGCTCGGTATGCAGTCGAAAAGACGGTCCTCTTCATCAATTTGATCAGCATTTGCATTTTCATCACTTGAGATTCCATTATCATAGTCTGTGTCATTATCGTTTGTCTCTTCAAATACTTCGACATCTCCTTCATCATCAACAGCAATTTTCTTGTCATTTTCGCCATCTTCTACCGGGATAAACTCCTCGGCGTCTTCATTATTATCATCATAATCAATGCTCAGCTCGTCTACAAATCCAAGTTGACTGCATGCTTCACATAACGTAAGTCGCCTACTCATTAGTCTACATTTATTGTACTTCCTGGCATGCAAGCTGCTTACAAAAAAAATAAATTCAGATATAAACAAAAAAGTTTATCCTAATAAACGCTTATGAAAGCTTCAACATAAAATGCAAAGTATGCTTTTGCTGGTCCCTGGCACCGTACTACTACTTGCAGTTTGTTTCGGTAAGAACTACTAGAGACGATATTTTATGAACTCACTCTATCTCTTTCAGAGTTTCAAAGTAAACAATCTTCATTTTTAAAGCTATAGCTAATCGGCAGCGTGGTCGAGTTGTTAAAGTACCGGACTGATGATCAACATGGTCTCGGTTCAAAACTCACTCGCGCCATTCTGTTGTGTCCTTGGGAAAGACACTTTACGGCACCTTTCCCTTCTTGGTGGTCTTGGCAGGCAGTTCTAAATTACAGTAATATCTCTTAAATTACTAGCGGACAGCAATATCTTGGCATCTCCGGAAGTAGGTTGGGGTAATTGCTTACCCTATGTATAGCGCCTCCATTGCTTTCCTGCGAATCAGGAGGATAAATATAAAGATAAAAATAAAAAAAAATAAACTGTCGAGCAACTAAAAGAGTTATTACAATTACTGTGCTGTAGAGCTTGTACTGCTTAGGCTAAACACACACGTTCTTAGTAGACACATAACTATAAAAACTTATGCAAATCAAGTAATATTATGACATGACAGTAATGTTATGCTACTGGTTTTCACAAGCAACTTGGCGCGTCTGAAATTCTTGTGGAAATTTCGAGAAACAGTTGCCAGCTGTCTTTCCATTGTGGGAATAGCCTAGTTTTCATATGAATGCATTTTAAAACAAAGCACACGTACAACGGAATGAATAGGCAACCAGCGGTTTTTAATTTTGATACGTTTACAAGTCAAGATTCCTTTGTCCCCAAACTGTGGACAGCAGAGTAACAACGTATGTCTTTTAAAATAAAAAATAAAAGTCATTTTTCAATTTTTCGTTTTCTTCCGTAAAGCACATTTATAAATCTTTATCATAGTCGAAAAGCATCTCCTACGGATTATTTGTTTTAAGCAATTAGATTCATATAATGGCATATGCAGAAATTTTTTATGGAGGCAGATGTGAGCGATCCAGAGCCAAAAACACGGTTACTGTTACCCGTAATGTATGTTACAAAAAATGTACTTAAAAAAAGTAATAAAATTATTTATTTATTTGATTATTAATTATTTTATCTTTGTTTTTATCTTCATGACTGCTTGGCTCACAGGAAATTGTCAAAGACAGTATACATAGAGAAACTGTTAAACTATTACATTGACCTGCATCCGGAGAAACCAAGTTATTGTTGTACTCCGGTTAAATTTTTTATTTTGTTTTTTACTTTATAATTAGAGTTATGATAAAAATTTACGATTTCTTGCTATGACTGCCCAGCAGGGGAAAGTAAAGTGCTTTGCCAAGGACACAAGAAATGGCGAAAGAAAGCTTTCAACCGCGACGATTTCGATCACGTTTACCATCAATCTCATTGCTCTTCATCACTTAACCACGCTGCCGACAAATGTAAAATAAAAATAAAGATCTATTTTGCTTTTCACTTATTTCAAACCCTAATTTTCTTTTAATTGAAAACAAATTTTACTTTATTTTACAATGCTTAAGTTTTCTTAGTTTATAATCCCATTATTGTAAACGGTATTAATTTGAAAACACTTTGACATAAAAACACGTGATACAGCCACAACATTGTTTGTGTTTAATGCTGACCTGTGACTCGACCTGATGTGACGTTGTTGTTTTGAAAAATTGGGTTCGAGGAGTTAGCGATTGCTTGGTTTATTCTTTGTTCCAGAGAAGTCGCGCTGTCGACTCCGGCGGCGGTGACCTGCCCGCTAGCGACGACACTGCCTTGTGTGAACACAACGTTCGTGACGGTAACAAATATGAAAACACCTTCGCTGGAAAGCGCAATCAGCTGAGAATGAAACAAAATAGCTTTGTTAGCTTGAATTACTGTACATGTACATAAAACTAAGAAAAGTATTTGTGCACACTTCGCTGAATCACCCTGTAACTTATTGCCGCCTTGCCAGTTATTACATAATTAATCTCTAAAATATTTTATAGAGTCAATTATTTTTGCAAATCGAGATCCAATTAAACGTTTGGCAGATTTATGGTGGTTGTTCTGTTTTACTGTATTAATTCTTGTGTAACTGATTTTTATTTCAATCAAATACAGTACTTACAACTTCCACGTATCTCTGTCTCAACTCTGCAAAACGAGGACTCCTTGGGTTATTCAATTCTGGTGTGAAGGCAATGTCGAACGTGATTAAAATAAACACCACCGTCGTTTCTTTAGCAAAAAACAAAACAAAACAGTTTAAAATGTTTAAAGGCTTATTTTTCCTTTCTCTTATTTAAGGCATCTTTCGAGTTTTGGTTCACAGAAAACTATATTAATTTTATCTGTTCTATGGTATTACTTGATTAAAAACGTGCCCCCAATTAATTTTTAATATTTGTTCTTTAATGAAGTAATTTTTTCGAAAATACAAAGTGCTCTTTTTTCCGCCACTGTGCTTAAAATAATAATTTAACAAGCGTTACTTACAAAAATAAGTTTATTTTAAAAAAATCACGTATTGTAAAGCTTACATATTGTATTGCTTTTACATTTTTTAAAATAAAATTCTTTTTGCAGCTTAAAAAATTTTATTTCTCCGGTTGAGGTAGACAAATTGTATTTGGTCTTTTTTGGTCTTTGGTCTTTTTTTGGTCTTTTACAGTACCTGCGCAATTTTTAAAAAATTGTAATTTATTTTGTGTATCGAATAAGCAAAGATTAAATGATTGATTTACTATTTAATACAAATTTGTTTAACAGGACTGAACTTATTATAGCAAGATTTCAATAGTTTGTTAAATAAACAGATTGTTCTGGGATTTTTTAAACAATACTCACACTTAAAAATGTGACTCTGTTTTATAACTACTGACTTTGAGAAAAATTTTCCAAAAACAATTTTTTAAAATTTCAGGCGAATTTAAGTTTTTAATCATCGTAATTTACCAGTTGTTTTGACACTTTCATATTTTCTTGCTATGAGTATTACGATAATAATCAATATCAAACATTTTGTAGATGTAACTGGGAAATAGTTTCAGATGTTAAATTTTTTAGTTTTATTTTAATAAACGAAAACGTAATGTTGACAAAAACAAAGACGTATCAAATAATTTGCTACCCATACAAACTCCGTTCACCAATGCTTCGGAAGAAAGGCATGGAGAAGTAGTGAAAACAGGAGCAGTACTTGTAGGAGTAAGATTAGTACTAGTTGGCATTAAAGGACTAATACTTGATGAAACAGCATTGGACATAAAAGTAGTAGACATAAAAGTTATTGCTGTTGTTGAGGAATCTTTTGTGGAAGAAGCTGTAAAATATTTAATTAAGTTAATGATTGGTTTATAACTTCAATTTTAGGGAAGATACGTGTAAAACTGCTTTTACAGACAAAACAGTGCTTTGTAAAGCCTTTACGGTGATACTATCTAGTGCCATCATTAGATTTGTTTTAAAATGTTAAGGGAAAAACCCACTTTAACGTTATTAAGGGTATGCCTAATCTTAGAACAAGATCAGTGCAAAAAATTGTTGGCAATTTGATGAGTTCGTGAGTAACTTAGAGAGGGGAGGTTTACAAACTTTTTTGAGGTTCTGTGCACCGCAAATAGCAAGTGAACTGCTTATTGACCAAATACGATTCAAATCATATTTATTCTTTATTCGGTGATTACTTTGTAACTTATTTGTTGTATTTGATGTGAATATTATATCGGGGTAAGTTCTAACCCGAGAATTCTTGCAACTGAATCATAAATAAAATCAGTGAACCAGCAGAAACGTCTGTCAAATTCAAGGTTATTACTTGTTTTTTTCATAACTTACTTAGTGTTAATTCAATTGCTCAAAAACGTGGTGAAAAGCAATTACAGTACAGAAAATTTTATTGCTCAAAAAGAAAAGCGCAACTATATCAATCGCGGTCGCCGTCAAAACGGCGATCCCAATTATGTGATTGATTAATTAATTTATTTATTAAACGATTTCTTTGGAAAAAATTGGTTTTACAAAATCGAATTGCATAGACCAAGTCAAAAAAGCTTTCATTGGCAAACCGCTTTAGTTGTTAACCCTAATTTACCTAGGGGGGTCCTCAAAGGACCCCCCTTTATATAAAAACAATATAACTCGTAAAGTTTGGATGATAAAAAACTAAAATTTTATGACTTTTTCTAAAATTTATTTTTGAATATTCTGTTATTCTATTTGAACAGATCCGTTGGGTAGTTTTAATGTAGCAGGCTATTTTTTGACTTACCTCATGATTTTCGCATACTTTTTGTGTGCAAAAATCATGAGATAAGTCAAAAAACGTTTGAACGTCTTCCTGTGTTTGTCAAGATTACTGCCTCACGTAGTAGTTATTTATTTTTGCAGCAGACTGTGACTAATCGGACTATGTCCAAAACAAAGCAGTCAACGAAAACTTAAGGACCTTCAACTTTATGCAAAATAAGAAAAGACTAATAGCAAATATATTAGAAGTAAAGACATTTGATTAAACTAGAATAAATTTTCTCCAACATATCAAAAAATCAATTGCGCAGCTATTGTCTGTTAAGAGTATTGGACATGTAAACTTAGGGTCCTCCGAGGACCACCCCTTAGGTAGTCAACAGAAAAAAACATCCTAGGTAAATAAGGTTTAAAATAAAATAAACTTGTTGGCCTTTGAAGAAATAAAGTGACCAACATTATACTATCTGCAATACTTACGGCCTGTTTGCGAAGTAAATGCAATTATTTCAACTTTTAATTGTTACATTGTTGACTTCTACAATATTAGGGTAGAGCTCATTGATCAAGTCAAAAATAATAAAAGTCAAATAGGCGATGCAATATTTACTGGTACATAAACTCTACTTACAGTTACAGTAATCAAGTTAGATTACATGGCAATAAAACAAAAAAGCAAAAAAATAACAACAAACTTTCATATCAATTCAAATTACTATTAGTCTCCTAAAAAAATTTTTACAAAACGTAAGGGTAAGAAAGTTAAAATAGTATCTACTTGATTAATAACACAAACAACTTTTCAATATGGTTAAATACAAGTTTTAATTATCATATATGAACTGCTGACATTGTAGTATAGTGCCGGCAAAAATTTTTTTTACTTTTGTACGGCAAAAAAAACTTTTTATGAAAAATTTTCACAGGTTCTTTACTCACTGCTTCCGTTAAAAACATAGCATCATATAAACGCTAATAGTTACATTGAAAGCTACCTTCTGGCTGTACTTCGTCGCATAGACATTCCTCTGATGTCTCGTGTTGCTTTACAACTTATTGAATAATAGACTAGTAAAGTTGAACAATATTTTTTATTTTCTTAAAATTTTCAGCTTTTGCAAAAATTATCACAACTATAAAAAATTGGTTGAAAAAAATGTAAATTGAAGAAAAACCTCGTGCCTTGACTTTGTTAAAGTATAAAGAGTCTGTGATTACTTAGCCAAAGATATTGGGTCTCAAGAGAGGCAATTTATTAATTAAAAATTTTAGCAGCATCATTGCCACCAGGGATGGTACCAAAAACAGTCAGGCTCTGGCGCACCTAAGACGACCTCGCCAAGAATGGATAAACTTTTGAAGCGTGAAGTAACATCATATCTGTCGATACGCCCCGTTCAATTTCAAAAAAGAACACCCTGAGCTTCTTCACAACTCTTCCACCAGGACAATTCGTCATTGACTGCAAAAAGATCTTGATCTACCATGTCGCCGTGCAGCCAAGAAATCCATGCTAACCAAGCAATGAAAAAAAAGGGATTAACTTTTGCAAAAAATGTCAACATTGGACAGTTGCAGAGTGGCGAAAAGTGCTTTTTACTTTTGAAAGCACTTTTACATTGGTAGGAGTAGTCCTAAAGATGGTGCACTGTCCAAGTACCTCATTGGTATGACCCAAAATTTACCATTAAAACTGTTAAACACCCTTGCAATGTAATGGTCGGGGAATTTTTAGTGGAAATCTATAGATCGAGCAAATTTGTACTTTCTTTTTAAAAATGTAAAAATGATAGGAAGCAATTACTTCAAGAACATCCTCTCACGTTCTTGAAGATTTATTAATGTGATTATTTTATGCATGATAATTCCTCACCACACAAAACAAAAATCTTGACAAAATTTCTTAAACACAATAACAAAATTTTTAGGTGGCCTGCAAATTTACCAAATCTTAACCCAATTGAGAATGCCTGAAAATTCTTAAAAAGCAAAATCCAAGAGAGTCGACCAAGCAATATTAATGATTTTTACAAGGAGCTAAAAAAACTTTGGGTAACCGTGGACTTCATTTACTTAGCGTTCCTTGCAGATTCCAAGCCCAAAAGACTTCAAAAATTTATTAATTCTGAGGGCAAAATGATAAAATACTGATTAAATGTGCAGTAAAATCTGCAAATTGCAAATTCTTTTTCATTAACTCTTTTAAAAAAATTTTTGGTCAATGCAAAGATTTTTTGCCGGAACAGTGGTATCAAAAATTTTTTACTAGTACAAAACTTTAAAATAGTTATTAAAATCAAGTGTTTTATTTAAAACTCTTTTGTTTATGAAGTAGCCTTAAAAAAGGCTGCTTTGAAAAACTCAAACGTTTTCGTCTAGCTCTCTTCAGGATGTTTTGCTAATATAAACTGAAAAACGGAATTTAGTACATGGATTTGAAAATTTAAAACTGATTCTGATTGGCTGAAAATTAAGGTTAGTAACAGTTATTGCAATTATTGAAAATGTTTAATAAAGTAAAACCACGATTTGTTAAGGTAAAAGTTTTTTGCAAAAAAGAAACAAAAGTTATGCAAGTTTCGTATTAAAATTTGAAACTAAAAAAAATATTTACACTTATACTAATAATAATCTATGTTTGTAAACAAACTCTTTGTGTCTACATTAAGATAGTTACTAGATTTAGTAGTAGGTATGTAATGGATACTAGACAGATAGTAGATTTACATTACATTAAGATACTAAATTTAAAGCAAATTTTTCGGATGTACCTGTTATTAAATCTAATAATAGATTTTTATCTGTAAAACCCTACTTTCACAAGCAAAATAAATATATTGAGATTCGTTTCGACCAAAGCGACGTAATATAAATTTTTTTGATACGTTTAAACATCAAGCCTTATAAAATTTGCTCAAATATTTCCTAAAACATGAACCAGACAATATTCGCTCTATCCTTGTAGAAAATCGTTATCCAGAATTCCTTATTGATTCCAGAATTTCAAAAAATCTTTGGAGTTTCCAACAAAACGTTAAAGAAGGCCCAAAAAAATGTCCTGTCTATTTAAAATGACCATGAATTGGCGAAAATTATCTTAAGTTTTATAGAAGGATAAAATTATTTGTCACTAATTGTTTTAAAGTAGTCCTACCACAAGTGGTCTTTTCTACCAGACATATTTTACCTGCAATACATAAGGACGTTATTCCTAGTTTTCAACAAAATAATGTCGTATATAGATGCGTGTGCCACTGCGATAGTCGGTACGTGGGTCAAACATTCCAGCGTTTGCAGGATAGAATCCATCAGCATGTGTCGAAGTTTATCCAGAACAGAACTGGTCAAGAACGAAAACACCAAGAAAGCTAGGATAAATCAGCTAATTCGATAATGCCTTGTGACTCGGCAATTGGAAATCATTTGTTGGACAAGCAAAAATGTGCATCTCACTACAAGGACAACCAATTTTTTATTCTTTTTAAAACAAGATCTGGTTTTCATTTATCAGTCATAAAATCGATTTTTATCACGCTTCGTAAAGCTAATTTATGTAGACAGAAAGAGTTTCTTCACAAACATAATTATTAATATAACTGAAAAATTTTTTGTTTCAAATTTTAACACAAAACTTGCATAACTTTGTTTCTTTTTTTTCCTAAAATTTTTTGCGCTGACGAAACGTGGTTTTAACTTTATTAAACATTTTCAATAATTACAATAACTGTTACTAACCTTAATTTTCAGCCAATCCGAATCAGTTTTAAATTTTCAAACACATTACTAAATTCAGTTCTTCAGTTTATTTTAGCAAAACTTCCTGAAGAGAGCTAGACGAAAACGTTTGAGTTTTTCAAAGCAGCCTTTTTTAAGGCTACTTCATAAACAAAAGAGTTTCAAATAAAGCACTTGGTTTTTATAACTTTAGTATCAGCTGAAACTACTGGCATTATTGTGGTATCTGTCGGAATTACGGCCTTTGTGGTGGTATCTGTAAGGATTATTGACGTTAAATTTTTAAGTGTTGTTGTTTGTGTATTGGTTGGGGATGATTGTTGGCACTGTGGTCGAGTGGTTAGAACGCCAGGATTGTGATCAACGGAGTCCCGATTTAAAACCTAATCGCGCCATTCTGTTGTGTCCTTGGGAAAGATATTTAACGGCACACTTCCCTGCTTGGTGGTCTTGGCAAACAGTTCTAAATGAAAGTCATGTCTCTATTAAAATTTCAAGCTGACAGCAATATCTTGGCATTTCCAGAAGCAGGTCGGAGTAATTGCCTACACTATGTATTTACGCCTCCGTCGCTTTCTTGCGTATCAGGAGGATAAACATAGGGATAAAACAAATAAAAAAATGATACCATTGTGTAGCTTACTGAAAAATTTAAAGGCCAATTGATATAATCTTTTTACTATTGTTAATTTTTAAATTTTAACAGTAGTAAAAATTGTATGAAATAAAGAAAACAAAAAGTTTTAAATAAAAAGAATAAAAATAAAGAGAACAAATTTTTTTGTAAATGGTAAGCTTAACAAAAAATAGCTTTGCCGGAATAATTTTTTAGGTATGATTTAGAACCAGGCAGGACACTAATGCGATACTTGGAGGCAAACATACGTACATTAAAATTAACATAATAAATTAAGTTTAAAGATTGAAGTAAAATCCCAATAAACTAAAAAACGGTCATTATAAATTTGAAAAGAATTTGAAATTGGAATTATAGCAGGACTAAAATCAATCTTGTAAATGCTCTATTAATTTGAATTAAAAGCGAAAATTTAGTGTTGGGAAATTTGAAAAAGTTTGATTGAATGTAGATATTCAGAATAAAACATGACTTTGGTTTAGAAATTGTAGATTACCTTTCCTATAGTAATGAAGTTTATTTTCTTGACAAACTAAAAAATACGCGTATAGTGTAAAATCTATTTGAAATTCGGAAATGTGACTACTGATATAATCAATTTTAATAAACATCATGTTTAACCCCTATTTACCAAGGATATTTTTTTTGTTGACTACCTAAGGGGGGTCCTCGGAGGACCCTTAGTTTTCTTGTCCAATACTTTTAACAGACAGTAGCTGCGTAGTTGATTTTTTGATATGTTAGAAAACATTTATTCTAATTTAGTCAAATGTTTTTACTTTCAATGTATTTGCTATTAGTCTTTTCCTATTTTGCTTAAAGTTGAAGGTCCCCAAATTTTCGTTGATTGCTTTGTTTTGCGACATAATTGGATTAGTCACGATCTGCTGCAAAAACAAATAACTACTACCTAACACTGTAATCTTGACAAACACAGCAAGACGTTGAAAACATTTTGACTTACCTCATGATTTTTGTACGCAAAAAGTGTACAAAAATCATGAGATAAGTGAAAAAAATAACCTGTTACACTAAAACAGTGTTTCTCAAGTCTTTTTTTCTGCGAGCCAAAATCGCGAAAAACAACAATTTGCAAAGATGACTGCGACCCAAATAAATTTGAATAACTTTAGTGAAAACGTAGTGATCTTTAAAAAAAATGTCTTTACCTTAAATACACTTTTTTATTTTCAGCTCAAAAATCTAGAAAAAAGGGTCTTTACCTTTGAATATACTTCTGATTTCTTAATTTTCAGATCAAAAACCTCAAAAATCTAGTGTTCTCTAAAAAAAAAAAAATCTTCACCTTTGAATATACTTCTGATTTCCTGATTTTCAGCTCAAAAATCTAGTGTTCTCTAAAAAAAAAATAAATATACTTCTGATTTCTTGATTTTCAGCTCAAAAATCTACTATTCCCTAAAAAAGAAAAAAAAAAGTCCTCATCTTGAATCTGATTTCTTCATTTTTTTCTTAAATTCGTAATGATGTCTCAAAAAGGTTCTTCACTTCTCAAATCATGCGCGTGCAGATCTTTTTCTTTTACGTGTGGTAATTTACAAGCCTTCGCGACCCATTCTCATAGTCTTGGCGACCCACTTTTGGGTCATGACCCATGGCTTGAGAAACACTGCACTAAAACTACCCATCAAGTTTGCTCTAGTAAAATATCAAAATATTTAGGGATAAATTTTAGGAAAAGTCATAAAATTGTAGGTTTTTATCATCCACACTTTACGAGTTATAACTAGGGCCCGCTAAAGTCAGTAAAGTCAAAATTTTTTCACGACCTTGTTACATGATCAAACGTGTAGTAACGTTCGTTTCAGGTGTTCAGGAGTCTGTTTTGGTAGATTTTATAAGTCAAAATAAAGTCAAAATTTTGCATAAAGTCAAAACTTGTCAAAATTGTCTTTATCAAAAATTTCCTTACAAAAACAAACAAATTTATATTTTCTTTTATATATTTTTGAAGTTTTGAGCTGCTATTAAAATTTTATGCGCAGTTTTATTTGATTTTAAACTTCTGAAATAGTTGCAATGGTTGCACTATCGTCACAATAATGCGTGCGGTAATAGCACTTATTACGCATGAAACGTCATTGTTGATGCATAAACACATAATTGTTGGACAATTAATCTATTCCTATAAAACCTTTGCGCTCTTTACACGTGGTCTTTTTAAGTTGTAGCTTGCAAAGCAAAGAATGCCTAAACAAGCCAAATCTTCTACAGCGAAAGTTAGGCAAATTTGCCAGGAATATCCGGATGAGTTTTCGGCAACTCCTGCCGGCGAGTTGCGATGCAACCTTTGCGACGTGTTAGTCAAATGCGACAAAAAGTTTTTTGTGGAAAGCCACCGAAAAAGTAAGCAACACCAAGGAAAATTGTAGACGAAGAGCAAATCCCAAAGTAAGCAAACCTTTTTACAACTCGATCAAGTAAACTTCAAAGAACAAGTTGTCTCTTCATTCTTAGCTGCAGATATCCCACTTCATAAACTGAGCCATCCTTCTTTAAAGTCTCTGTTTGCTACAATGGGAAAAGTATTGCCTTCGGAGACTGCAGTTCGGGCATGTGTTGCTAAATTAGCCTCCCAAAAAGAAGAACAAATTCAAGAATTACTTCGTTACAAAAAAATTTTTTTAATTGTGGATGAAGCAGAGGTTGCTAAACAAAAGTATATTAGTGTGCTTGTGGGCAGCTTAGATGCTCCAAATCAGACATTCCTCGTTGATTGCCTTCCACTTGACAGTGGTAGGAATGTTAATAGCAGTATTATTCTGCACACTGTGGATGACATATTGCGACAATTTGAAATAAAACGTGAGAATTTTTCATTGTTCTTGACTGATGCTGCTCGGTACATGTCTTTGGCTGGAAAGACATTAAAGGAATTATACCCTTCTTTGATGCATGTCACCTGCGTTGCGCACTTACTACATAACTGCGCTATGCGTGTGCGAGCTCATTTTAAAACTATTGATGAAGTAATAGCAACGATCAAGGCAGCAACTATCAAAAACAAAGATCGCAAGAAAGATTTTCATGATGCTGGTCTGCCATCTCCTCCTGACCCTGTAATTACAAGATGGGCAACTTGCTTAGAGCTGCCTTATATTACAGTGAGAACCTTCCAGCTGTTTGTACCATTGTCAACAATTGGACAAGTGCAGGCCTCTTAGTCAGCAGAGCAAAAGACGCTATCAATGTGGAAGATTTGGTGCCGGACTTGGTTGAAATAAATCAATACCGGACTCTAGCAGCCAACGTAGAGTTCTTAGAAGGAAGTGCCTGCACGATAACCGAAGCAAACGGACTGCTGAAGAATATGCAATTCGATGATGATCCGTGCGCAATTAAAGATTACATTAAAAAACGACTATCCAACTCTGATTTAGAAACAATAATAAACTGTACCAACTTGACAATTGACCCAACAAGCTACGCACTATTGCAAAAAGCCCAGCCAACCTCTGCTGCTGTTGAGAGGTCGTTTTCTATGCTCAGTAAATTACTGAGAAAAGACAGAAATTTTGATGTTAAGAACGTAAAAAAATATATGATGCTGTATTACAATAAAAAGTCCTTGTAATTATACAGTGTGGCTTTCGTTAAAAACATCATAGACAGACTGTTAGTGTACAAGTACAGTTGCGATAACAACGCATTTTTTGTATTACACACTAATTGATACCGAGACACACAATGGCTCGTTATCCTAGGATTTGACGTCATGCGTCGCTTTGTTGCATTAGCTTCAAGACTGAGTGATTGAGAAAATGTTCAAAGTAGGCTACCTTCTTCTATAAAAACTTATGTAAATTGCGGATTATAAAACATATTTAATCAAAAAAGTGCAACAAGACATAAATAATAGGCGAAAGCGGTTAGGTCAAAATAAAGTCAAAATTTTGCTAAAATAAAGTCAAAAATATATTTTTTTAGGTCAAAAAAAAATGGCCCTAATTATAATTTAACTTTATTTTCTGTGAAAATAGATGAAATTCAAATGAGTTAAATTTGAAAACAGTCACGTGCGTGAGGTGTGTCTGCACGCCAGCATTATTATTCAAGATCGAAATTGGTGCGCTGTAGTCTAAGCAGGCTTGTATTCGACCAAAAAAGTGAGCTTTGGCCTTGTCAATAATCGGTCATAATTCATATTCCTTGCATTTTGATATTACTGTATAACTAAGTGTCTAAAGTTTATTATTCGATTATATAGGTCTAGAAGTCAAGCATTTAATGAGCAATAAAGGTTTAATAAAGACCGAATCGACCCTTGGTTAAGTATTACAGCAAACTTAAAAACCCAGACGAAATAGGATGAAGTTGTTATAATTTAATAAAAAATTCAAAGCAAGTTATATATTTTAACATTAAGATGGTCAAGTTTTTTTTAAATTTGAATTAGATTTTGTGCATTCTAAGCCTGATAATAGGCTACTTTCATACAGCGATGTGGCTTTGTCATCGAACGTAAAATACAAAGATACTCTCCAGTAAACATCAAGTATTACTTTTGTTTTGATTATGATTATGATTACGTAAGTTGTATGTAACACTGCTATTGTTTTTGTTTTATTATTTTTGGTTTGTAATTCTATTTAAAGAAGTAAATAAATTATAACTTTAATCAAGTTAGTAGTTAATCTTCTGAGCATAACTTCAACCATTAAATTTGAAGATAACGCTTTAAATCTCGAAAACTTTCACAAAATGGTCATCCTATTTATAAAATGCAACTTATGCAAACTTAAAATTTGACCTTTACTGTATTGTTGTTGTTTGTTTGATTTAATAACTTGATATTTAAATAAAACGCTAACCTAGAAATAAGCATTTGCAGTAGATCTATATACAATAAAAATTTCTATCAACTGTTTTTTGAAACAGATCTGTATGGAGCAGTTTTACTTAGTAAACATAATCAAATTTAACCCAGTTTAAGCAAGTTTATGTAATACGTAAAAGAAACAATTTGAGCGTTTATTCCATAATTTTTTATAGAATATTTTTATAAATAAAAAATACGTCATTTTCTTTTGGCCTTTTCCTTTAATCAGGGGTAGCCACAGCGTATGATGTTTATCCACAGCGTCTTGTTTTCAATACCCTTTCCCTCGCAACAACTTTTCCCATATCCTCCTTCACTACATCAAGAAACCTTCTCTTCGGCCTCCCTTTTTTTCTCTTTCACGGTAACTCGATTTCTATCACCATTCTTCCAACAATTTCTTGGTATCTCTTCATGACATGTCCATACCACCTCAGCCTGCCCTCCCTCATCTCCATTCCTAACCGTTCCGCCTTAACTGTACCCTTGATGTACGAGGGTCAGTCAAAAAGTAATGAGCCCTGTTAACTTTAACCGCTTTAACCTTCATATTTTTTCTAGAAATTTTAAGGGTGTTTAGTAAATTTACTGCTTTAAAGATAAATTGTAAAAAAAAATTGTTTCAACGTGTCCACTTTTGGTATTGTATTTTGGAAATGACGTCATCACTGGATGTCCGTCAGAAGCAGAGAGCTGTGATTGAATTTCTTGTTTTGGAAGGGGAGCCACCAAAACAAATTTTCGAAAGATTGGTAAATGTTTATGGAGATGCTTCATTAGCCTACAGCACTGTGAAAAAGTGGGTATCCAGGATTAAACACGAAGAAGATGATCCAAGTTTGAGTAGCCTCCAGGACAGACCAAGAAGTGGAAGACCATCTTCTGCAGTCAATCCTGGAAACAATGATAAGGTTGAGAAATTGATTAGAGATGATCGCAGAATCACTATTGATGACATTGCTGAACGTGTTGGAGTTAGCCATGGAAGTGCTGTGAATATTGTTAATGAGCTAGGCTTTGCAAAGGTTTGTGCCAGATGGGTTCCGAGGCAACTTTTGGATTTTCACAAGCAAGCCCGTTTTGAAGCTTGTTCGGAGCTTATTGAGTGTCACAGAAGTGACAAAACTTTTCTCAGCTGTATAGTGACAGGAGATGAAACCTGGGTTCATCACTATGAACCTCTGTCGAAAAGATCATCCATGGAATGGCGTCACCCCACGTCCCCAAGAGCCAAGAAATTCAAAAGTCAACGTTCAGCTGGAAAAATTATGGCGACTGTGTTTTGGGACATTGAAGGAGTGATATTGGTAGATTTTATGCCTAAAGGTACTACCATGAACTCAGATGCTTACATTGACACTTTACGCAAACTGAAAGCGAAACTGAGAAGAGTACGACCTCACCTGGACATGTCTAAGGTCTTGCTGCAACACGATAACGCCAAGCCCCATACCAGTCTCAAAACTCGTGAAGTGATTGCTTCTTTTGGATGGACGACGGTAACCCATCCCCCATACTCACCCGACCTGGCACCATCTGACTATCATCTTTTTGGACCATTGAAAGAAGGAGTTAGGGGGCAGCACTTCACTAGTGATCAAGAAGTCAAGCACGCTGTAAGAAACTGGTTAAAAATGCAGCCTGCTGACTTTTACAAGCTGGCATAGTGTCCCTTGTTCATCGATGGACAGTTGGAATTGAAAAGTGCGGAGATTACATTGAAAAGTAGAACTGAGATCTCCTATCCCTGGGCTTTCTTTTGATGTATGACTTTTGATTTTATTGCAACAAATATGGCCAGGAGAGACTTGGGCTCATTATTTTTTGACTGACCCTCGTACTTATTTCTAATCTTATCTTTTCTCGTCACTCCCATAGCAAACCTCAACATTTTTATCTCTGCAACCTCCTTCTCTTCCATTTATTTCTTTGTGACCGCCACCGTCTCAAGTCCAAACACCATTCGTGTTTTCACCACTGAACTGCACACTTTTTCTTTTACTCTAGCTGGTAACCTCCTGTCACCAATTACACCTGATACTTTTCTCTATCCCTTCCATTCTGCCTGTACTCTCCTCTTTACCTCCCTCTCACAACTACCACTTTTTTGCAACGTTGATGCCAAATACTTAAAATAAGATAAATAAAAAATACGTAATTGTTTAAAACTTTAAAAGTAAACAGTCAAGTTTCTTACATTTAGTTGGAACTGGCTGAGTGGTTTTTACTGGACATTCTTCAGCTGTGATACATCTGTAAAAACAACAGTTTGAATAGAAAAACAAGTAAACAATATTATAAAATAACTATCATTGTCGAATTATTATGCTGTTGTGTATTTATTTTACTTACTTACACTTCCTGGGAAAATAGTTTTGTTAAACTTATAAGATTTTTTCAATTTAAAGGGTTTTTTATCACCATGAAAATACTTGAATTAATTAATTATGTAAATATTTAAATGTTTAATATTTAGTCACAAACTTTTCTTTATGGAGTATTGGAAGATGGATTGGACAATCACATCGTGCAACACATTGTAATGAACATGGTGTAAGTAAGTCTTTGTTGTCACAGGTTGTGTTACAAGCGGAACCACAAGTTTGGAACACTAAGTTATTGGGGCATGATGGAACAATAGTAGTACCTAATAACAAAATCATTAAAGCAATTTTACATGAACAACACTGGATAAAAACGATAAAATTCACTACAAAGATAGATTGGAAAATAATTTGTTTAAGAAAATTACTTAGTGCTTAAAATACAAGAATATCTTAAAACAAAAATGTTTATTTTACATGTATCATATTGGTTTGAGTTGTCCAAACCACGGTGCTCGAGCTGCTAGTGATAATCTGCGGCAGACCAAACAGTTTTAATCATTCTGGTTTTAATCATCTAGACCAAACAGTTTTAATCATTAGAGATTGGCCCAGATGGTAGGTGCTTTCTCGCAGCCTGGGCCGTGAGTAAGTCTGTTCATTGCTGTTTAAATGACCGAAACCAAACCTACCAAAACGGAAGGGTATCCACCCATTCCGATGTTCAGTGTGGGTCTGCTAATTGGCAATCTTTCTTCTCAGGACGGGGCAATGTCAGGAGAAAACTGCCCTTTTCAGGGCACATTGCCAACAAGTTCCAAAGACTCACTATTCTTCAGCTGTACATCGAAGGCCTCACTGCAAGCAAGATGAACGTTTTTCATGACCTCGCTATGCCGTCTGAGGCACTCGTCATCCTACTGCAGGAGACCCACTGCACTGATGCAGAGAAGTTGGTACTTCCGAACTACCAACTAGCTAGGTCTTCGTTAAGCAGGAAGCATGGCCTTGCCACGTTTGTCCACGAGCGACTGAGATACACGCTTTTGGACCAATCTCCACCGACATTGGAGATCGAGTGGATGTGTGTGGACGTTGATGGTTATAAAATAGTACGCAACCGCGAACGTGGTTGCGAACCCTCGATCTCCAGTGTTTCCTCACCCCTGTCTTTACGCTGGCGATTTTAACTGTCGTCATGCTGATTGGGGTTACGACGACAACAGTCCTGACGGTGAGTGCTTGGCTGTCTTGGCAAGTGTTAATTGTCTTGCCCTCCTATATAATGCCCAGAACGCTGCCAGTTTTTATTCCGGCCGCTGGAACACTGGCACCAATCCAGATCTAGCTTTCGCTAGCGTAGGTCCAAACAGTCGCTTACCGGATAGACGTATCCTTGAGAAGTTCCCCAGGTCACAACATCGACCTTCGCTTATTACATTGCCAAGGTTTGCTACGGCAGTGCCAAGCATGCCTGTTAAGCGATGGAACTTCCGCAAGGCCAAATGGAGTCACTACATTGCTTTGACAAACAAATTCGCAAAGACTTTGTTGCCGCCTGATTCACTTGATGTGAATGCGGCTTACCAGGACTTCTGTAACACCATTAAGAAAGCAGCCAAAAAGACTATCCCACGCGGGTATCGAAATAACTATATTCCGTGTTGGGATGCTGAGTGTGAATCCCTCTATGAAACCTTTCTGCAGTTTTCTCAGGGAGACGACTCAAGTTTGGCTGCTACAGCTCTGATTGCCAAGCTTGACAGAAAGCGGAGGAATCGATGGTCCGAAGCAGTTCGGAGCATTGACTTCTCACACTCTAGTCGAAAAGCGTGTAGTATTTTGAACAACCTTACTGGTAGGTCACGACACTCTCCTCGTCACTGTCCCGTTTTAGCCAATGCTATTGCGTATCAGCTGGTTAGAAATTGGAAATACGAGGCTGTTGATCGCAAGTCATCTCGACTTGTCTTTTAAGAAGTGTCTGACCTTTGGAGGGCCACAACACCAAACGCAATAAATATCTCTGACAATTTTTCACAGAGATAATTTGCTGCTGCCCTTTAGTATTTAAAACCAGGTAAAGCTCCGGGTCCTGATTCCATCTTCTCAAAGCTTATACTCCATGCCAGAGCTACTTTGAAGTCCTGGTTACGTGACTTCATTTCTTCCTGTTTGCGCCGACTCAAAATTTTCAAGATCTGGAGAAGAGCGCTTGTGGTCGCGATCCCCAAACCAGCAAAGCCCGTTGGAGAACCAAAGAGTTATCGACCAATATATCTCCTCTGTGTCCCCTACAAGATCCTTAAGAGACTTATCTACGCCAGCGTTGAGCCATTAGTTGATCCACTGCTCCCTAAAGAGCAGGCTGGGTTCCGATGCGGGAAGTCAACCGTAGATCAAGTTGTTTTGCTAACCCAGAATATCGAGGATTCTTTTGAGGCTAAAAAGAAGGCCGGTGCCGTATTTATCATTCTGACAGCTGCTTATGACACTGTCTGGCACCGTAGGCTTACCTGCAAGCTGCTTAGACTGCTTCCGGATAAGCACATGGTCAGAATGATTATGCAGCTTGTCCGAAATCGAAGTTTCACCCTTACCACCGGTGACAGCAAGCAAAGCAGGCTACGCCGTTCTGAAAACGGCGTTCCTCAGGGATCGGTCTTGGCTCCCCTCCTATTTAACATCTATACATACGATCTTCCTTCCATGATTTCCAGAAAGTTTGCTTATGCTGATGATTTAGCATTGTTGCACTCTTCTGGAAACTGGAAGGACTTGGAGGGGACCTTAAGCCAAGACATGTCCACACTTTCAGCGTATCTTCAGACTTGGAGGTTGAAGCTAAGTCACACTAAGACGGTGACGGCAGCCTTTCACTTAAATAACCGAGAGGCCAACGTGAGCTAAAAGCCTACAGCAACGGTAGACTTTTACCGTTCTGTCCAATCCCTACTTATCTTGAGGTAAAACTGGACAGATCGCTCACATTTCGTCACCATTTAGTGGCATTGCGCAAAAAACTATCATCGCGCGTCACACTGTTGAGGCGACTCGTGGGCTCGGGATGGAATGCTGGTGCTAAAACACTACGCATAGCCACCTTATCTTTAGTCTACTCAACAGTTGAGTACTGTGCGCCAGTCTGGTGTCGCAGTGCTCATACTCGCTTCATCGATAGTGTCTTGAATGACGCCTTGCGCATAATTACTGGATGTCTCCGTCCCACTCCAACGGACCACCTACCTGTACTCTCAGGCATCCAGCCAGCTAAGCTTCGCCGAATGGAGCGACACTCTCCTTGGCTTACCGTGGATCTCTGGACCCCGATCATATCGTGTATGATCTTTTAAGTGGGTCCTCAGATACTCGCCAAGTGAGATTAACATCCAGACGGCCGTTTGTGCCAGGTGCACGGAATCTTTTGGACAATCTTGCCAGACTTGGGATACGCGCCTCTGAATGGACAAATCACAAATTGAAAACGAAGTACTGTGAAAATGCTTTCAGGCTCAATGCTTTTGTGCCTGAGACCGGTTCCAGGCCTGTTGGAATTGGATTACCCCGAGCAGCTTGTGTTAAGCTCAACCACCTGCGGACTGGTGTTGGGCGATTCCATTCGTCCATGCACAAATGGGGTCTCTCTCCTTCACCGAATTGCGAGTGTGGCGCCTCTGAGCAAACCGCAGACCATGTACTAACAGCGTGCCCTATACATCGGGCACCACATGCAGCACGAGGTCTGACGGTTTTCGATGATGAAACTCGATGCTGGCTTAATAACACCACTGCCAGCATCTGATTCAGGCAATGCAGCAGTCTTGGCTAGTAAAAGGATAAACTCTCGGCTCCAGTCTTGTTTGTGTCTGACCTGGAGTGGATACCTCTTCAAACGATGACGATATTGGTTTGAGTTGTCCAAACCACGGCTTACGAGCTGCTAGTGATAATTTGCGGCAGACCAAACAGTTTTAATCATTCTAGATTTTGTCGATCACAAACTGCACCGCTTTTTTAAAATAGCCCGAAAAACGGTTTGGAAGATTTTCTTTTTTAAGAAACGTTTTGTGTTAAAAAATCAAGTCAGAGTTAAAAGAAAGTGATCTCTTCATTTGAAGTTTAAAGGAAAAAAAAGCAAGACTCTTTGGTCTGCTTATATAACAATCTAAAATAAATTTCGGACCACAATTTCCAATAAATTAGAAAAGTGGCCACCAGAAGTAAAATAACTTCTTTCAACCTGGTCTAGAAACATATGTTGTAAACAAATGTTTATAGAATTATTAAATTGTTGATTTAAAAAAACTAGTTGAAATAAGTGGGTTTGCCAATTTATGTTAACCATGATGTCAAATTTTATTGGTCTTGTTAAGGGGCAAGAAGATCTAAATTAAAGTCATATCTCTAATAAAATTTCAAGCTGACAGCAATATCTTGGCATCTCCAGAAGTAGATCGGGATAATTGCTTACTTCTCTGTCGCTTTCCGGCGAGTCAGAAGGATAAACATAGGGATAAAATAAATAAATAAAAAAATGATACTATTGTGTGGCTTGCTGAAAAATTTAAAGGTCGGTTAATATAATCTTTTTTACTGTTATTAATTTTGTAAATTTTTACGGTAGCAAAAATTGCATGAAATAAAGAGAACAAAAAGTTTTAAATAAAAAAAATAAAAGTAAAAGAACAAATCTTTTTTTGTAAATGGTAAGCTTAACAAAAAATACTCGTAGCTTTGCCGGAATAATTTTTTAGGTTTGATTTAGAACCAGGCAGGACAATAATGCGATACTTGGAGGCAAACATACATTAAAATTAACATAACAAATTTGGTTTAAAGATTTAAGTAAAATCCCAATAAACTAAAAATGGTCAGTATAAATTTGAAAAGAATTTGAAATTGGAATTATAGCAGGACTAAAATCAATCTTGTAAATGCTCTATTACTTTGAATAAAAAGCGAAAATTTAGTGTTGGGAAATTTGAAAAAGTTTGATTGAATGTAGATATTCAGAATAAAACATGACTTTGGTTTAGAAATGTAGATTGCCCTTTTCGTAGTAATGAAGTTTATTTTCTTGACAAACTAAAAAATACGCGTATAGTGTGAAGTCTGTTTAAAATTTAGAAATGTGACTACTGATATAAAATAAAAAATTTCAATAAACATCATGTTTAACTGACATTAAGGGACCTTGTTTTTAATTGTCATCATTTTAAATATTGGACAGTTGATAAATTGATTCTGTAATTGCCCATTTCTGACCAGTTTATTGGTAAGATATAGCGCTTTATTTTTTTATCATCATCATCATTTTCGGGCAAGACTTTTAATTATTTGTTTAAAGTTATTGAAAAAAATATCTTTTTCTACAAAACTAATACAAAATGCCAGTTTTTGTAGTTTTAATTCTTGTAATGATTTTAACAATGGCTTGTTCCTGAATTGTTACCATCCGTTCATTAATTTTGAACCTTTTTTTAAATAAAAAGAAATAATAAATTTTTTTGTTGTTGTAACTACAGTGACGGAAAAAGAAAACTATTTATTTGGCAAAAAACTGTATGTAAAAAAATCTACACGGGCACTTTTCTCTAACGCTTTTAGAAATTCCGCTTTCTGCTTGTTTTTCGCGTTCGCTTTCAGTCCAAACCGACCTTTGTACTTTTGTCATTAAACACTAACTGGTTATCGTTGTTTTTGATTTATCTTTCAAAAACATTTTCTCAATATAAAAATATTTTTGTCGGCATTGTAATGTTTACACTAACATATGTGTTCATTATTCTACGTTTTTCATTTAAATATTAATCAAATTCAATCGAATCGTGCAAAAATAGTGTAATGGACTCCAATAAATTTAATAAGATATTGATATGCGTAGACATATGTAAATTTAAAGATAGTTTCTTAATTAATCAAAGCAGATATTACGATTTGAAATTTCAAATCACGTTTACATGGCAACAATATTTCTAAAAGGTATTGTATTTTATTGGTTACAATTTTATCGGTACGTGGCTACATGTAATAACAGAATATCAAAACGTACTTGTTGTAGTTGTTTGTGGAGTAGTCGTTTGCGTTGTGCTTTTAGTCGTCAAAGCTTTTTTGAACGAAACAAATAATTAAATTAAGGTTGTGAATTGGGATATTACCTAAAGAGCTTTACCAATTTTAAACTGCTACATAAAACTGTGAGCCGACAGCTGATCGAACGATAATTAACAGCTACATAAAACCATGAACGACAATTGATCGAATCACGAAAAAACACTTTTTAGGGAAACATTAAAAGTTCTGATGTTATTTTTACATGAAAGTTAAAAAAAATTTTTTAACCAATTTTTTTCTTCTAATATATCAAATGATTTTACATATAAGATAACTAATTTTAATTTTTTTCCTTAAACATTATATTGAATTAGAATAAAGTTAAAGACAAGTTTTTTACAATTTCTTCTATTGTATCAAATAATTTGACATATACAGTATAATACCAATTTCCATTTTTTTCTTAACAATAATTAAACTAAAATATCTTCAATTCGTCCGGTTCCGATTCAGTGTTTTGCAACAAAGTTTAAAAAATAGTTTTTGTCACAATAACAAAATTTTTTGTTACTATTAATCAGTAGTTGTACTTTTTTAACAAACTGTTATACATCAAACCATATTTGTTTTGGAGTTCGTACATTGTAAAGATAAATTACGTAGCTGTATAGAGACATTTTTGCTTAACTTAATAGCGATTGGGAAAGTTTATCAAATAATTTAATAATTTTTTAATTTTTACTAAAACAAGACAAAACAATCTAAACCAGTGTTTCTCAACTGTTCATGGTTCGTGGATCACTTTTAGAAATGCTCAAACACCTATGACTACTTGCTCCGCCCAAAACACCACCTAGATTTGTCTCAAAGAAATTATATTTGTTGTTTTATTCACATATTCATCATATTTGATGCTAAAAAACAATCCAAATTCAAAATTAAAATAATTCGTTAATGAAATCAATGTAAAACGTGCCGTAGACTTGTCGAACTAGGTTTTTTGATCAGCTTCATCTTGGTCACAGCACAGCAAATATGTGTGAATCACTAAGTTAATTCATTTCCAATTATTAAGTATTAATGTCGTCGTCATTTTTAATAGCGAATTATTTTTTGTGAAGAGACAGCCAGAAACTGATACCGTGATTCTTAAAGGCCAGCCTCATTGCAGTTGAAACTTTTGAAATTGCTAGTTCTGATGCTGCAATAAGGCTAGCTTTAATCTTAACAGTCTTTTTAAAATAAAACATTTAACGATATGCCATTAAAATAAGACTACAGAGCAAAAAGAATGCAAAAAATTGCAGCAGTTAAGATCTAAAAGAAACAAAGTTACAAGCAAAAGTCTACTTGAAGACACCCATAAAAATATTTTGACCAGCGACCCTGTTGAAAAACCTTGACCTTGATATTATAAAATCACTTCATTCAATTAATTAAAAACGAATTGGCATCTTTTGATGACCTTTGCTTTTAATCAATTTAAATAGAATAACAAAGAGATTGTTTAATCATAAAAATCTACACAAGTAAATGAATTGTTGTTTTTTCAATCAACTGTGGCTTCGATCAATTGTCGTTTCGATCTGCTGTTGTTTGGATCAACTTTCGTTTCAATCAAGCGTTGCAGTACCACATAAAAACAACAGAATATTTTAACTTACTTGTTGATGTTCTTTGTGGTGTAGTGGTTTGAATTGTGCTTTTAGTTGTCAAATCTGTGTTGATAGAAAGAAAAAAATAAGTAAATGAACTTTATAGACAAGAATGCAAATTCAAACTTAAACTCAAACTCAAAAAAACTCAGTATACTTTTCCAAACTTGAACTCACACTCAAAAAGTCTTGGTCGAGTTTGAGTTTATTGTTTGAATAATTAAGTTGATAATAACAAGGATAAAATTTTAGATCATGTTGATTTCGCTCGAAGGTCTTTTAACGGCAGCTACGTTCCACCTTGATTTCAAAGTCCAGCTATTTTTTGCTAAATTCAATTTTCAGATTTGAATTTGAACTCGGGATATTATTAATGAAAATCTCGAAGTCAAATTTGGACTTGCCAATTTTTACAAACTTGATAAAATATGTACCGAGTTTTTGCAGCCTTGTTTATAATTGGCTTTTGACAATATATTTTGACTTGCACTTGTAAAGGTTTTGTAGAGGAATCATCAGTGTTATAGAAATATATTAAAATCAACTTTTAGAAAAAAATATTTAAACAAAAATCAAAAATTAAAAATTTTAATTAAGTATGTTACATTCGTTCTAGTATTTTCAAAAATGATTCTCAAAAGTCCTACACTCTGCATAAAGTAACTCAGCTCCCTCCATAATTCTTATAGTAGTAATAAATGGTTTTTTGGCGTCATTTTCCGCTAGTGGCGCTAGAGAGCAGAGGAGGTTGCCACAAGAGGCGCCAGAGAGCGCCAGTAGGGGCGTTAGAGAGCGACACTTGGGGCGCCAGAGAGCACCACTTGGGCCGTCCGAGAGCAGGGTGGGGGCCACTTGGGGCGCCAGAGAGTGGCGAAGTTGAGGAGGGGAGGAGGTATTTTGTCCACTTGGGCCGCCAGAGAGCAGGTTGGGGCCACTTGGGGCGCCAGAGAGTGACGAAGTTGAGGAGGGGAGGAGGTATTTTGTCCACTTGGGCCGCCAGAGAGCAGGTTGGGGCCACTTGGGGCGCCCGAGAGCGGTGGAGTTGAGGAGGTAGGTTGAGAAAGATAGTAGTCATGAGTTTGATTCCTAACCAAGACAATAGAAATCTAAATCTTAAGAAAAACAGTGGTCTTGAGTTGGATCCCCAACCAAGATAATATAAATTTAAATCTTAAAAAAGTCAGTGGTCTCGAGTTTGATTCTTGACCAAGACAGGTGTACAATTTCAAACCTAAATCTTAAGTGAAACAGTGGTCCTGGGTTTGATCCCACCAAGACATAAGAAATTTAAATCTTAAAAAAGTCAGTGGTCTCGAGTTGAATTCCTACCCAAGACAATAGAAATCTAAATCCAAAGAAAGTCGGTGGTCCTGAGTTTGTTCGCCAATCGGGCAAGTTTGAACAAGTCAGTTTTGTTGTGCAATACTCAGTTTTTCCACGGGGAATTCCCTAGGTTTTACCAGGTTCGTTTGTATAGGTTTCTTTGCCCATTGCAAAACTTTATCTTGATTTTTGTTATATTTATGTTTAATTTCACAAATTTCTCCATAAGAAAGTTTGGTTTTTAGATACTTTTATTCAATTTTAAAACTTTTTCTCTAAACAAATTTGACTTTTGTTATACTTATGTTCGCTTTTTCAAAAATTTTCCTAAGAAACTTGATTTAAAGATACCTATATTTAATTCTTTTCTAAATAAATTTGGTTTTTGCTACACCCTTGTTGAATTTTTCAAAATTTTCTTTGTCAAACATAATTTTATTATACCTTTGTTTAATTTTTTCTTGGCAAGCTTGTTCTTTGTCATAACTATATTTAATTTTTTTCTAATCAAGTTTGATTTTTGTTACATCCTTGTTGAATTTTTCAAAATTTTTCTTTGTCAACCATAATTTTATTATGCCTTTTTGAATTTTTAAAAGTTTTTATTTAGGTTTTTAGATATTTCTCTCTGGTTATTAGATATCTATCTTCAATTTTGTCTAGGCTAGCTTAATTTTTGCTATACTTATGTTCAATTTTTTCTAAGCCACCTTGTTTTTTGTATACTTATGCTCAATTTTTCAAAAATTTTTCTTAGTCAACCTTGATTTTTGTTATACCTTTATTGAATTTTAATAGTTTTTCTTGGTAACCTTGACTTTTAGATATCTATCATTTTTAATTTTTTTTCTTGGCAACCTTGATTTTTTTCATACCTTTGTTTAGGTTTTTTTCTTGTCAGCCTTGATTTTTGTTGTACTTATGCTCAATTTTTCAAAACTTTTTCTTAATCAACCTTCATTTTAGAAACCTTCATTCAATTTTTCCTAAGAAAGCTTGACTTTTAGGCAGCTTTATTCAATTTTAAAATTTTTTCTCTTAGCAGTTTTGATTTTTGTTCTACCTAACCTCAAATTTTTCTCTATCAACCTTGATTTTTGTTATAAGCTTTGTTCAATTTAAAAACAATTTTTCTAATCAACCTTGATTTTTGTTTTACCTATGTTTAACTTTTTTCTAGACAAGCTTGATTTTTTGTTGCAATCTTGTTAAATTAAAAAAAAATTTCTTGTTTTTTATTCATAGTCAATTTTAAAGTAATTGTTAAAAGTTTTAAACAAAATTCCTGTTGCTTCGTGTTCAATAAACAGATGTTTCATAATAAAAAAGTCGTCTTTTTCCCATTTTTATTATTTAGTAAACCGAATTCAAACATAGTTATTATTTTTATGTTGTATGAATTTAATTTCTAGTGTTATCATTTTAATTGTTTCAAAAATGATTTCGGTTCTACGTAACTATGTTTCATCTTTTGGTCCTTTTTATAAATTTTTAATGACAAGAAAACTACTGTAACCTTCACAACGTGTGTCAAGGTCTCCTTTTACACAGAAGCTTGCTGTTCATACACGTTTCCTGTCAAAACTATGACGTATTCATGATTGGAGTTTGAAAATCTGGTTACCTTAATTTCCAGTGTAAAAATAAAGTAAGCAAAGAATTTTATAGTTTTTAACAACCGTAAGTAAAAAGAAATTTTATTTCAAGCTTAACCTAAAAAAAATTTGATTTTAAAACACCGACTTAAACTTAGTTCGATCCCCAATCAAATACAACAACCTTTTGTACTAAAAAGTTTTACATTTTTTCACTTTTAACAAGAAAATTCGTCATAAAACTGAACATTTTAATACATTTTACCAACTAAATTTTCTAAACTTAACATGAAATTTGAAGTCAAAGAAGACCAACGTAAGGAAGATCGATTCCAAGAAAAGTTGTTTATTTTTTGAAAATATAATAAGATTTATTCTATCAAGTCCTATCACAGGTAGTTCTTATGTCTAAATGAAAACAAACCAAGCTGAAATCTTTAAAATAACTCTCTTTCTAACTTTGTATCTAGCTCGAAATTTAAAAATTAACTTTTGAAAAAGCAGGATTTTTAAAAAATAGCTAAAACTTTCGCTTTCAGGATACGGTTTTGTTTGGGGTGGCAAACACAAATAAAGTAAGAAAGCAATAAATTCAGTCTTTTATCTTGAACATTGCTAACCTCTGAGAAAAAAGTTTTGGACATCAACCATGTCAAAGAAACCGTCTACAGGTATTAAAAATTAGACTTTTTAATTCATGTTCCGTTTTCTACACCAACATTTTAAAGTATTGTAGAAAATTTTTAACAATTCCCCCAAAAGTCGAAAATGCAAAATATCCAATAAAGCGTAAAAGTTTTTAAAGTTTTCAATTTTAACTCGATTTTAGTCAGGTGTAACAGCAATGTACATTTTGAAACAAAATTCAACTCGCTTTCAATATTTTAATTCATTCTTCTAACTTTTATTTAAATTATTTCAACGCAACATTGCTTGAGATGTTAAAAAAAGAAATGCATGCAGAAACTCATTGTAATAAGAATTAGACACCGGACGTTGATTAACAACCAATTACGATCAGTCATCATATCCCAAACTTAACGGTAATCATTAGATCAAACCGAGTAAAATGATTCAAGTTAAACAAATTTTTTATTTTTACTAGCTTAATAAATCTTTGAAACATCAATGTTTTAGAAAAAGACCGCTTGACACTAGTTAAACCAAAAATATTTTAGTTTTTCTTTTTGCAAATAAACGTTTTAACCAAAAGCTTCATTAATTGATATTAACAATATGATCCATGAATATAATTTTATACAGTTTTCACACGGAGGTTTTGTGGTCAGGTTCTTAAAATTATCACTACTTAAAAATTTCCTCAAGAGTCTCACATTGTAAAGGTTTTAATATGAAAACTCTAAATTCCTTTTACATTTTAAAGTTACGGAAACACTAGCTTGCTTAAAAAATCTAAAAAATTTCTCCAAAAAAGTGTACGTTTTTTCCAAGTGTCGCAGAAGTTTGTTAGTTTTTGGAACCAAATCCTAAAAAAACTCTACTTTATTTTAGGTTTTTGTTATTTTTAACGCATAGCAACAATTCAATCTCAAATTTTTTGTCACAATTGCTTTCTTAATTGCGCAAATGGTGTAATTTTGTCAAACTCTTTGTATAATTGTTACACAGAGACAAATATTCGTCTTTTGCACGGTTCTCATTTTATTTATTTATTTTTTTTTCAAAGTGAAAAGAGTCACATGAAAGTCTTTAGTTTAACTAAATATCGATTTGTTTGTTTTAAATACTAAGTAACAACACAAACATTTCAAAGTTAACTAACAAAAAGTTGACTAGTCAAGTTTATTAGACTCATCTTTTCTTGAAAAGATATCGATTTTTGACTTAAAGAATTTTTTCACCTTGTAACCTAAACGTTTTCAATTTACTTTGCATTAAAAAGGTGTTTAGCATCACAAAATTTCACGAGATTTTCTCAAGTTGAAACCGTCTTGATTGAAAAATAGCAAATTTTGTTTTAAAAAATTGTTCGATTTGCAAATCAATATCTGTTTTTAGCAACTGTTTATTCATCATGTGACCTAAAATGCGGTGTATTAAATTAATTTTATGATAAAAATCAGTCAACCTTACAAATTTTAACTAGTTGAAACCGTTTGTGTTAACTAATGTCAAGCGGTCTTTTTTTAAAACATTGATGTTTCAAAGATTTATTAAGCTAGAAAAATAAAAAAAATTTGTTTAACTTGAATCATTTTACTCGGTTTGATCTAATGATTACCGTTAAGTTTGGGATATGATGACTGATAGTAATTGGTTGTTAATCAACACCCCGTGTCTAATTCAATGATTTTAAAATTTTTTCTTAGAATTCACCAATAAGTTTTTGCATAGCATTTCTTTTTTTAACATCTCAAGCAATGTTACGTTGGAATAAATTAAATAAAAAGTAAAAACATTTAGTCAAAATTTGTATGAAAGTCGAATATTTGCCGTTATCTAACAATTTTGGTAACTCAGTTTGTTCACCCCCTTTGTTCGACAAAATTGCAACATTCGCGCAATAAAGAAAACAATTTTCACAACCATCTTGAAATTAAATTGTTGCTATGCATTGGAAAAATAGCAAAATGTAAAATAAAACAGAATTTTTTTAGGATTTTGTTCTAAAAACTAACAAACTTCTGCGACACTTGGAAGAAAGATAACCCTTTCAAAAAGTTCAATTTTTACGTAAAAAGAATCTAGTGTTTCCATACTAAAACCTTTACAATGTAAGGCTCTAGAATTTTTAAATAGCAACAATTAGGCTTAAAGTTTTTGCAATTTTTAACACCTAAAAACCTCCGTCTGAAAAATGTATAAAATTATATTCGTGGATCGATTTTGAATTCAATTAATGAAGTTTTTGGTTAAAACGTTTATTTGGAAAAAAAAAAACTAAAGTATTTTTGGTTAAACTAGTGCAATAATTTAAAACTTGACCACAAAACGAAATTTAAAAGTTTAATTTTTAGTACCCCGTAGACGTTTTCTTGGACATGGTTGATGTCCACACTTTTTTCTCGGAGGTTAGCAACGTTCAAGATAAAGCGCTAAATTTATTGGTTTCTTACTTTATTTGTGTTTGTCAACCCAAACAAAACCGTATCCTGAAAGCGAAAAAGTTTTAGCTATTTTTTAAAAAACCTGCTTTTTCAAAAGTTTATTTTTAGATTTCGAGCTAGTCAATAAGTTAATTAAATAATTTGAGATTGGTTTGTTTTCATTTAGACATAAGAACTAACTGCGATAGGACTTGATAGAATTATTATATTTTCAAAAAACGACTGACTTTTCTTGGAATCGATCTTCCTTACGTTGGTCTTCTTTGACTTCAAATTTCATGTTAATTTTAGAAATTTTAGTTGGTAAAATGCATAAAATAATCAACTTTACGATGAATTTTGTTAGTAAACGTGAAAAAATGTAAAACTTTTTAGTACAAAAGCTTGTATTTGATTGGGGATCGAACTAAGTTTAAATCGGTGTTTTGAAATCAAATTTTTCGGGTCAAACTTTTAATAAAATTTCTTTTTACTTACGGTTGTTAAAAACTATAAAATTCTTTGCTTACTTTATTTTTACACTGGAAATTAAGGTAACCAGATTTTCAAACTCCAATCATGAATACGTCATGCTTCAACAGGAAACGCGATACGTATGAACAGCAAGCTTCTGTGTAAGAAGAGACCTTGACTAACGTTGTCAAGGTTACAGTAGTTTTGTTGTTATTAAAAGTTTATAAAAAGGACCAAAAGATGAAACATAGTTAGAACCGATTTCCTTTTTGAAACAATTAAAATGATAACACTAGAAATTAAATTCATACAACATAAAAATAACAACTATGTTTGAATTTGTTTTATTAAATAATAAAAATGGGAAAAAGACGACTTTTTTATTAAACATCTGTTTATTGAACACGAATCAATAAAATTTTTGTTTAAAACTTTTAACAATTACTTTAAAATTGACTATAAATAAAAAACAAGAAATTTTTTTTTAATTTAACAAGATTGTAACAAAAAATCAAGCTTGTCTAGAAAAAGTTAAACATAGGTAAAACAAAAATCAAGGTTGATTAGAAAAATTGTTTTTAAATTGAACAAAGCTTATAACAAAAATCAAGGTTGATAGAGAAAAAATTGAGGTTAGGTAGAACAAAAATCAAAACTGCTAAGAGAAAAAATTTTAAAATTGAATAAAGCTGCCTAAAAGTCAAGCTTTCTTAGGAAAAATTGAATGAAGGTTTCTAAAATGAAGGTTGATTAAGAAAAAGTTTTGAAAAATTGAGCATAAGTACAACAAAAATCAAGGCTGACAAGAAAAAAACTTAAACAAAGGTATGACAAAAATCAAGGTTGTCAAAAAAAAAATTAAAAATGATAGATATCTAAAAGTCAAGGTTACCAAGAAAAACTATTAAAATTAAACAAAGCTATAACAAAAATCAAGGTTGACTAAGGAAAATTTTTGAAAAATTGAACAAAGGTATAACAAAAATCAAGTTTGCCTAGAAAAAATTGAGGTTAGGTGTGACAAAATTCAAGGTTGATTAAGAAAATTTTTTTGAAAAATTGAACATAAGTATAGCAAAAATCAAGCTTGCCTAGAAAAAATTGAAGATAGATATCTAAAACCCAAGGTTACCAAGAGAAACTATTAAAATTGAACAAAAGTATAATAAAATCATGGTTGACAAAGAAAAATTTTGAAAAATTCAACAAGGATGTAACAAAAATCAAACTTGTTTAGAAAACATTGAAAAATTACACAGAACGCGAATCAATAACTCTCAACAAATTTGTAATCGACTCTAGTTTGTGGTGATCATTAATTGAAAGCCGGCAGACGTCGCCATTTCGTTTTTTGAAACATCTAAATTTGTTTATAATACTGGCAACTTCTGGTTGGTTTTTTGTTACACTTTCGATCTTAAAATTGATCTGAAGTTTGTTGTTGGATATAGTTTAAAATTTTTCTAAAATTCGAGAAACTGTATCATCCGCAGCCCAGAACAACAGAACCACGTAATTTTTTTGTTCGATTTTGATTGGAACAAAAAAAAAAAGGGAGATCCCCTATTAACACATCGGCGATTTCAACAGCTTTCCCTTTTCCAATGTCAAGACTAACTTTTCGCAACAACGATGACGAGGGAATTGCTGAAACATTGATTTCTTTAAATAGTTTTCTGTTGTCTACACTTTCCATTTCTCTTTTGATAGCTTCGGAGTTTTGAGTACCAGATATCGCTGCAGCATCAACACAATCTTGATCCATATTTTTTAGATTAATACATGGGTTCTCAACCGGGGGGAATTCCCAACCAGGGGGGAATTTTGTATTTGCAAGGGGGGAATTTTGTATTTAGAATTTTGTTTAAGATGTAATGTAGTTGAAGCATGTAATATAGTTGCGTCCAGTTCTGTAAGTTTATTAATTGTTTTTGTCAAGTAGCAATGTAGCGTGTCCGCATTCCGCAACAGCAGACATGTGCAACCCGCAGCTCGCAAAGTCTTTTATGTGGTCAAATCAAAGTTAATATAAATTTTCGTGGTTTCTTTGATATAATGCGATCAACCTGGAAAGCGTTTTTATACTTTTACAGTAGGTTAGCAGCAACAGTGTGAAATTGCTTGATAGTTAGTGGTTATTATGCAGATAGAGATTGAGAATTGTTAATATTTTCAGTTTTTGTTGGCTTCTTTTTTTAACCCTTTGAAGAATATAAGAGTTTGATTGTAAAATAAAATGACAATGGTTCAATAATGATGTCGCAAATATCTAAAAATTAGAATTACAAGCCTTCACAAAAGTGCTTTTTTTACGTTACAATCACAATCGTCGTACGCATATGTACCATTGTCATTTAGAAATTTGATTGTAAGTTGCAAACCCTTACTATATTAAGTCTTGCAGAAAGTTAAAAGTTGTATAAACTAAATTTAGTTTCAGTTCAGGAAAATTTTAAGTTGGTTAAAAAACGAAAACTTGATTAAAAAAAGGCGGATCTTTGATGAGGAATGGTTTGTGACGAATTTTGTTGTTCTAAAAAAGAAAAAAGCCGTGTGCCTGATTTGTAACTGAAGTTGGGATTGCAGTCTAGTGTAGTGTCAGCAGTAGAGTTCAAAGCACGTGTTTAGAGTCAGATTTTGCCTCGTTGGACGCAATAAGAAATGTTTGACATCACGTGGGATAACGTCGTTCGCTGCCATGCCTCACCATTGCTACATCAGTGCCAATTTGTTAAAGCAGCGTCATCGATACTTTGCCGCCATTGCTACAGCATTACGAAACTTTCCTTTTTATTATCCTTATTACAAGCTTTTTGTTTGCTTGTTTCAAAGCATTTAGCATTTACAGTTTAAATAATTTTAAACAAAATTCATTTCCTAGATACCTCAGGAGTGTCAAAAAGTAATTTTAATCATTAGAATTTTAGACAACATGAGTGTCAAAAAAAAAGATACAATGATTCATACATTGAATATGTATTTACATGCATCATTAATAATGGAGAGGAAAGACCTCAGTGCGTGATATGCAATAAAGTTCTGTCAAATGATTCTTTGAAACCAACAAAGTTAAAACAACATTTACACAATGTTCACCAACAACACAAGGATAAAAGCAGAAGCTTTTTTGAACGTCACGCTAGTGCTTTAAAAAAGATGAGACTGGATTCAAATAGGACATATCATGAAGCAAAAAAAAATGCAATTGAAGCTTCTTACTATGTTGCTCTGGAAATAGCGAGGCAAAAGAAGCCGCATACAATTGGTGAGAATTTGATAAAACCTTGCTCTCTGAAAATAGTTGGATGTTTGGAAATGTAGAGAAGAAAAAAATAGCTGCTGTCTCGTTATCTAATAGTACAATTCAGAGAAGGATCGAAGATATGGCTGCAGACATTAGAGATCAAGTTGTGCAAGAGATAAAGTCTGCTGCGTTTGGCTTATTTTCAATTCAGCTGGACGAATCTACTGATGTAGCACCATGTTCCCAGTTAATGGTATTTGTAAAGTATGTTCATTTAAATAGTTTTAAGGAGGAGCTCCTTTTTTGTTTCCGTCTCGAAAAAAATACAAAAGCGGTCGATGTCTTCGAAAAAGTTTCTTCTTTCTTTGAATCAGAAAATCTTTTGTGGGAAAACCTATGTGGGTGCTGTACAGACGGAGCCCCAGCTATGTTAGGAACCAAATCTGGATTTCAAGCTTATGTTAAAAAGCAAAATCCAAACACAAAAGGCGTTCATTGTATGATTCATCGCCATGCGCTAGCCTCCAAAACGCTTCCTCCTCCATTACGTGAAGTTCTTGATCAAATAGTTCGAATGGTAAATTTTGTCAAAGGAGGCGCTCTTAATTCACGATTGTTCAAGCAACTTTGCATTGACATGAATGCAGACCATCACGTACTTCTGTTTCAATCAAATACTCGATGGCTTTCAAGAGGAAATGTAATTAAGCGAGTGTTTGAGCTGAGAGATAAACTCAAATTATTTTTTGAGCTTGAAAAGAAAACAGATTTTGCTTTATTTCTGAAGAATGATAGATGGATAAGATACCTTGCTCATATGGTTGATATTTTTAACCAACTAAATAGACTAAACCTGAAGATGCAAGGGAAAAACACCAATATAATACAATTTAAAGATAGTGCTTTGAAAGCTTTCATGAGCAAGCTTGATAATTGGAAAAGAAAAGTCTGCACAAACAATGTTGCTATGTTTGAAGAATTGTCATCAATTTTAAAAGTTGATGACGAAGAACACGTGCTTCCTAGTTTGGAAAAAGAATTGATTTTGCAACATTTGGAAGCACTAGAATCAGAATTCATTAAATATTTTCCTGAGATTGATAACGATGAGCTTGGTTTAATACGAAATCCCTTCATATTGCCAATTGAAAAAGTTCCTGATAGTATGCAGGATGAATTTTTAGAACTCAAAGCTGATTCTTGCGCAAGAGATTTATTAAATGAAAAATCAATTATTGAATTTTGGCCATTGATGTGCGATTCCTATCCTAAAGTGACAAAAAAAGTTATCCAAGGTATCCTTCCGTTTGTCTCCACTTATCTTTGCGAATTTGGGTTCTCAACTCTCTTGCAAATAAAAACAAAACAAAGAAACAGATTGGATGTCGAAAATGAAGTGCGTTGTGCCCTTTCCAATACTTTTCCACGTATTCATGAATTGTCAAAGAAAAAACGACCACAACTATCCCACTGACTATTAAATTCGCATCATGAGTACAATAAATTTCTTTTGTGTTTTGAATTAATTTTTTCATTTTAAAATATTGTTCAGAAAAGTTAATAATTTGGTATTAATTAATATCAGAGGTTAAAGAGCTTAACAATTGTGAAGAGTTTAGTTTCTTTTCTTAGTGCACCGACGTAAAAGTGTTCTTTACAAACTAAATTTTTAAGGGGGGGATTTTATCTGTAAATAACGGTTGAAGGGGTGCACAGGCTAAAAAAAGGTTGGGAACCACTGGATTAATAGAAAAACAAACAAACTCTGCTTTGTATACCTACCATTATGGATTGCGTCATAGTTTTGCAAAAAAACCTATACAAACCTGGTAAAAACCTAGGGAATTCCCCATGGGAAAATTGAATATTGCACAACAAAACTGACTTGTCCAAACTTGCCCGATTGGCGAACAAACTCAGGACCACTGACTTTCTTTGGATTTAGATTTCTATTATCTTGGTTGAGAATCCAATTCAGGACCACTGTTTTTCTTAGCATTAAGATTTCTATTATCTTGGTTGGGGATCCAACTCAGGACCACTGTTTTTCTTAGGATTTAGATTTCTATTATCTTGGTTGAGAATCCAATTCAGGACCACTGTTTTTCTTAGCATTAAGATTTCTATTATCTTGGTTGAGAATCCAATTTAGGAATACTGCTTTTCTTAGGATTTAGATTTTTATTATCTTGGTTGAGGATCCAATTCAGGACCACTGTTTGTCTTAAGATTTAGGTTTGAAATTGTACACCTGTCTTGGTCAAGAATCAAACTCGTGACCACTGACTTTTTTAAGATTTAAATTTATATTATCTTGGTTGGGGATCAAACCCAGGACTACTGGCTTTCTTAAGTTTAAGGATTATACTGTCTTGGTTAGGAATCCAACTCAGGACCACTGTTTCTCTTAAGATTTAGGTTTGAAATTGTACACCTGTCTTGGTCAAGAATCAAACTCGAGAACACTGACTTTTTTAAGATTTAAATTTATATTATCTTGGTTAGGAATCAAACCCAGTGTAGCTGCAGCACACCTGATTGCAGCTTGAGTAGAAATATTAAGCAGCTTCGATACTTACGCGACGTCACTTTTACAATAACCACCAACGAACAACGAACCAATGTTATTGTATGTATTAGAGACGACGGTAACTATAAATAAAACACAAAACAGTATTAAATAAATCAAAATAACACAAACAAATCAAGTTCTACCTGCTTAATACGCGTTTCTTTGAACGAAAGAATGATTTACCAACCAAAGAAATGTCTGCACCAATGATGAACGAACAAATGAAAAGAAAGAGAACTACGCTGCACCGACTTAAATATGAGCGAAATAACCAAACCGGATTGCCAAAAATAAACTTCAAATTAAAACAAGGAACAAACTAAACGGCTACCGTCACATACCCCCCAAAAACTGTTTTAGTAAAACCCCTAGGTGAAACTAACACGGTTTTAAACGAAGGCGCTATGAGCTATGAACTAAACACAAACAAAGGTCACACAATTAGTTACAAAAATTACGATTACACACGACGGCAAAATATACACAATTATAGCAAGCGATATTAAAACAAAAAATGTACACGAAGCAAAACGATAAGCAGCACAGAAATCGAACGTTCTTCCTCCTCAACAATTGTCTCTTTGTGGTTCATCTTCGGCGGAAATCAACAGAACGATATTATGTATTGGTCGTTCTAAAAAGGAAAAGTGTTTTGTCCTTCGGCCGAACCGATCTAAGTGCGTATCAGCCATACGCAACTTGACCTTTCGCACAAGACCATCTTCTGATTGGTAGAGATTTTCAATTCGGCCCAACCTCCATTGGCTGCGAGGTTCGGAGACATTGTTGCTGATAATGACCACGTCACCTTCTTTCATGTTCTTTTTCCGGGAGACCCACTTCGTACGCGATTGCAGCAGGTGAAGATATTCCTTTCGCCATCGCTTCCAAAATTGATCGGACAAGAGCTGCACCCGCCTCCAGCGCTCTTTCGCGTACTGATCTGTTTCAAAAAATTTTGCAGGGGATGGTAATAACAAATTTGGCTTCTTTGTCAAAACATGATTAGGAGTTAAGGGTATCATACATTTAACCTCAGTCAAAAAGGTCCGAAAGTCTTCATCATTTATATAACCAAGAACAATCTTACTGTCAACCAAGAAATATTCTTTGACGTTCACAAGTTTCGATTCATCTTTAAGAAACTTGTTCATTTTTCCTAACATCACAGCTGCTGTTGGAGTTATTTGTTTCAGGGATGCGACTCTGGCTTTACCTAAAACAAAAGAGCAACGCACTTTATTACGAGTATTGATTCTAAATTGAAACGTATCGTTTTGAATGCACCAAACAACTCCAAGAGCACGTTCCAACGGAAGTGAGTCAGTACGAATGTTAAATGATTTGGAGGTAGCTCTGTCTGATTCAGGTAAGCACTCCAAAACTTCTAATTTATTCAATAGGACCTTGTGCAACTTCAATCCAGCCCTTGCACAAAGATCACGACTATTTCGCAGAAGGTCGATTGCTTCATTCACTGAAGAAACTGAAATAAGACCATCGTCTACATAAAAATTATTGCGAACAAAATTAGCAGCAGCTTCACCGAATTCAATCTCACCATCATCAGCTGCTCTTTTTAACCCAAAATTTGCACAACCAGGAGAACTAACTGCTCCAAAAAGATGTACCATCATTCTATATTCTTTAACCAGTTTTTTTGTGTCACCATTTTCCCACCAAAGAAACCTCAAAAGATCTCTATCACCTTTGCTAACTAAAAACTGGTGAAACATAGCCTTGATGTCCGCGACAAGTGCCACTTCTTCTAAACGAAAACGACAGAGGACCCCCACCAAACCATTCATTAAATTGGGACCTCTCAACAGATAATCGTTAATAGACACTCCTTCAAATTCAGCTGAACAATCAAAAACTACACGAATTTTACCGGGTTTCTTCGGATGATAGACTCCAGTATGAGATACGTAGTTCACATTTCCATTACCCAAGTTTAATTCAGAGTCCGGAATCTTTTCAGCCCAATTTGTAATTACTTCATTAATACTGGTTGTTAAAGTCATAGCACCTTTTGAATCACGTCTAGTATTGGTAGTTTTCATTGCTCCGGAAGATCTTACAATGTTTTGCAGCTCGGGAATGTTGGCTCTTGTCGCTCTCCTTTCTATAAACTGTACAAAATATTCAAATGGGGGATAGGAGTAAGAGTTGTTTACTTCTCTCCATATGCATACAGAATTTCTCCACTCGTTTTCGATGTAGGTAGGCAATTTTGAAAGAATGATCTTCGTTTCTTTAGGAAAATCTAGAATACCTAAACCGCTAACGTTTTTTTTAATTTCTGATATTTGAACTAATAGATCAGAAAACTTAAGCAATTCTTCCGCTTGATGGGATTTTATAATAGGCCATTCGTGCAACTTATCAAGGAAAGCTTGGCTGATTATTGTGGGGTTGCCATACCTCTGCTTAAGTCGATTTTTCGCGGCTTGATACGAAGATTCAGTGTGGTTCGAGAGCAGACCAAGGACTAGAGACTTTGCTTCGCCACTCAAGTGCTGACTTAACAAATTAATTTTTAATTCGATTGAAGTCAGTTGACTTTCAATCAACGCATTAAATGCAATTTCCCAAGCGGGGAATTCAACCACATTTCCACTAAAAGGTTCTATTTTGACATCAGGTATTCGACAAAATGCGCTTGGAAAATTGGGAGCCTGACTTGGTTGATAGTGTGAAGATTCTATAATTCTACGTCCTGGTGTAGGGTTGTTGACTAGTCTTTCCTGTGATGGGCCTTCTAACGCACTTAGAATACGACTCTGTCTTTCCATTTCCGTCTCCGTAGGTGGAAGAGAAATATCACAAGCATTTTCACGGGCTTCTAATTCTTCAATTTGCTTTGACCTTCCTTGTAAATCTGATTGAGCCTTTAAAGATTGTTCCAATCTTTCAATTCTTCTTCTTAGTAATGATTTTTTCGTAGATCTACTCGAGCGACTACACGTGGACGCATCGGATCCTCTAGACTTGATTGACAGATTACCTTCAGCTTTCGCAGTGAGACGCTCCATTGCAGCTTGAGCCTTTTCCAAAGCTTTGTCAAAACTGTTTTGCAATTCCAAATACTTACCTTCTAATACTTTATATTCGGATTCTTTTACAAGGCTCTGAAGTTCTTCTAGAACACCTTTAACATTACCTAAACCTTTATTTGCTAAAACAGAAACGGCTCGAATCTCTTCGCCAACTTCAGAAATAATTAAGGTAAGTCTTAAGTTTCTGATTGCCGTGTCAGTTAATTTAATTTCCTTTTTAAATTTCTTCTTAAATTCTTCAATTTTAAATTGCAGAGCCTTAGGCGTCAATTTCTTTACACGTGGCTTGATTGTTTCGATCTGGCTGTTCTCCGGTTTCACACTTGGTCCAGGCAGTGAATTTATTTCTTGTTCAGAAATACTTACGCTTTTTTGCGAATTCATTTTTCAACAAATTAAGCAGTTACTGTAGCTGCAGCACACCTGATTGCAGCTTGAGTAGAAATATTAAGCAGCTTCGATACTTACGCGACGTCACTTTTACAATAACCACCAACGAACAACGAACCAATGTTATTGTATGTATTAGAGACGACGGTAACTATAAATAAAACACAAAACAGTATTAAATAAATCAAAATAACACAAACAAATCAAGTTCTACCTGCTTAATACGCGTTTCTTTGAACGAAAGAATGATTTACCAACCAAAGAAATGTCTGCACCAATGATGAACGAACAAATGAAAAGAAAGAGAACTACGCTGCACCGACTTAAATATGAGCGAAATAACCAAACCGGATTGCCAAAAATAAACTTCAAATTAAAACAAGGAACAAACTAAACGGCTACCGTCACACCCAGGACTACTGGCTTTCTTAAGTTTAAGGATTATACTGTCTTGGTTAGGAATCCAACTCAGGACCACTGTTTCTCTTAAGATTTAGGTTTGAAATTGTACACCTGTCTTGGTCAAGAATCAAACTCGAGACCACTGACTTTTTTAAGATTTAAATTTATATTATCTTGGTTGAGGATCCAACTCAAGACCACTGTTTTTCTTAAGATTTAGATTTCTATTGTCTTGGTTAGGAATCAAACTCATGACTACTATCTTTCTCAACCTACCTCCTCACCTCCTCCCCTCCCCAACTCCTCACATCCTCAACTCCGCCGCTCTCTGGTACTTCCAGTGGACAAAATACTTCCTCACCTCCTCCCCTCCTCAACTCCTCACCTCCTCAACTCCGCCGCTCTCTGGTACCCCCAGTGGACAAAATACCTCCTCACCTCCTCCCTTTCTCAACTCCGCCGCTCTCTGGTACCCCCAGTGGACAAAATACCTCCTCACCTACTCAACTTTACCACTCTCTGGCGCCCCAAGTGGCCCCACCATGCTCTCTGGCGGCCCAAGTGGCCCCAACCTGCTCTTTGGCACGCCCAAGTGGTGCTCTCTGGCGCCCCAAGTGGCACTCTCTAACGCCCCTAGTGGCGCTTTCTGGCGCCTCTCGTGGCAACCTCCTCCTCTGCTCTCTAGCGCCCTCTAACGGACACCAACGAAAAAAATCATTTTATACTACTTCTTATAAACAATTGATTCTACGTAAGCAGTAAACTTTTTGTTTTTTTGAACTTCATAAAAACACTTTTTATGTAATTTAAAATCTCTTCATCTACTCTTTTTGTAGCTATCATATAGTTTTTTGAATACAAATAGCTGTGGGGTTTATGGCAACAGATTATCTAATCGGTTAAATTTAGTAAGTTGAGCCTAGTACTTGCTGCCTTGTTGAAAGTCACTTTAAAGAAAGGCTAAACTCGCAGCTTAAAACTGTAGATGACATAATTAAGAACATGTAATTAACGATTGCTTATGCTGATAATTTAGCATTGTTGCACTCTTCTGGAAAATAAAAGGACTTGGAGGAGACTTTAAGCCAAGACATATTTACTCTTTCAGCATATCTGGAGACTTGAAGGTTGAAGCTCAGTCACAATAAAACGGTGACGGCAGCATTTCACTTAACCGAAAGACCAAACGTGAGCTAAAAGTCTACAACAATGATAGACTTTACCGTTCTGTCCAACCTCTACTTATCTTAGGGTAAAACTGGACAGATTGCTCACGTTTCGTTACTATCTAGTGGCATCGCGCAAAAAAACTAATCAGGGGCGTTACACTACTGAGGCGACTTGGATCGGGTGCTGGTACCAAAACACTACGTACAGCCGCCTTATCTCTGACCTGCTCAACAGCTGAGAATAGTGCGCCAGTTTGGTGTCACAGCGCTCACCCTCGCCTCATAGGCAGTGTCATGAATGACACCTTGTGCATACTCACTGGTGGCCTGCGTCCCTCTCAAACGGACCACCTACCCATAATTTCAGGCATCCAGCCAGCTAAGCTTCGCCGACTAAGAGCAAACCCCAGTCCTGTTTGTGTCTGACCTGAAGTGGATGGGCTTCCAAACGACGACAACGCTATTGTGTTTCAATAAATATCGCATATGATTCAAAGTTGGTTGTGTAAAGATTTGTATTTTTACCTCTATTCGGTTTTGTCATGTTTGTAAAGCGCTTCAGTTCAAAGTCTATAAGTGATTGCTTTTATAAAGTTTCACAGCGTCAAGTACTTGCCTTATAAACAGGGTTTTGCATGAGAATTTAAGCATACAGTAGTCACTAGATACTTGGTCTTTCTTGAATGCGACACTAATTGATTCTTTAGGCATCTATAAAATTTAATGTTCTCGTATTATGGCACGCCGGATCCTGAGACATACAGCATGGTACATTATAGCACTTCCAAATGCTGGACAAGAAAATCTAAGATTTAGAGACCATTTGCTTTAGCTTTGTGGAACTATTAAACAAACTTGCTGAACAAGACATTTGTGCTTCTAAAAAGACAAATTAAAATGCGAAACATAGAGAAAGAGCAGAAACTTTATTTGTTTATCTCTTCTTGCTTTCCTATGCCAGTATGACGCTTTTGAAATTGGTTTTCCCAAAACAAATTCGGGTGAAATATATTAGGTAATTAAGATTACGCCGTTTTTAAAATTTCATTCAATTTTTTTATTGTTTTTCGAGATTAATACTCTCTATGGACGAAGCTTTTTTTTAAAACATTTTTAAAAATTGTTTACAGCAGTGACCGCTTAGTGATCAAAGTAGTTAAAGGTTGCTGTTAAAAAACTTTATTTAAGTAATGTCACAGAAGTGAAACGATTGTTAAGTTTTCAACTGTTTTTTAAACGTTGCAATTTTGTAACGTTTGTCCACAGAGGGTTTAGAATTTCTGTTTATTCATTTTCAAATCATCAAAATGGAATGTCAAGTTGAAAAAAATATGCATTTTCGACATCTTCTTCTTTTTGCTTTTTATTAAATCTTATAAGGTCTAAATTAAAAAAACGGAAAAAACTTAGTTGCCAAACCCATACTTTGATTTTTTAAAATTTGTATTCTATCAATTGATTTTGACTAAATATATGTTTAGACTGACTTTAATTCCAATTAACAATAATAGCAAACAGTATAAAAATTTACTTGTTGTTGATTGTTGTGCAGTTGATTGCGTTGTGCTATCAGTTGTTGTAGCTGTTTTGAAAAAAAAAAAGCAATGAATGAGCAAATCAACTGTTTAAATATAATTTTAAGCGAAGTAAAGATTTTTAAAAAATGCACAATTTTAAAGAAAAAATTGCTTTTACGAAATCGAATTGCATAGACCAGTCAAAAGCTTTCATTGGCAAACCGCTTTAGTTGTTAAAATAAGATAAACTTGTTGGCCTTTGAAGAAATGAAGTGACCAACATTTTAAAGACTCCGCCAACATTATACTATCTGCAATACTTACGGCCTGTTTGCGAAGTGAATGCGATTATTTCAACTTTTAATTGTTACATTGTTGACTTCTACAATATTAGGGTAGAGCTCATTGATCAAGTCAAAAATAATAAAAGTCAAATAGGCGATGCAATATTTACTGGTACATAAACTCTACTTACAGTTATAGTAATCAAGTTAGATTACATGGCAATAAAACAAAAAAGCAAAAAAATAACAACAAACTTTCATATCAATTCAAATTACTATTAGTCTCCGAGAAAAATTTTTACAAAAGGTGAGGGTAAGAAAGTTAAAATAGTATCTACTTGATTAATAACACAAACAACTTTTCAATATGGTTAAATACAAGTTTTAATTATCATATATGAACTGCTGACATTGTAGTATAGTGCCGGCAAAAATTTTTTTTACATTTGTACGGCGAAAAAAACTTTTTATGAAAAATTCTCACATGTTCTTTACTCACTGCTTCCGTTAAAAACATAGCATCATATAAACGCTAATAGATACATTAAAAGCTACCTTCTGGCTGTACTTTGTCGCATAGACATTCCTCTGATGTCTCGTGTTGCTTTACAACTTATTGAATAATAGACCAGTAAAGTTGAACAATATTTTTTATTTTCTTAAAATTTTCAGCTTTTGCAAAAATTATCACAAATATAAAAAATTGGTTGAAAAAAATGTAAATTAAAGAAAAACTCGTGCCTTGACTTTGTTAAAGTATGAAGAGTCTGTGATTACTTAGCCAAAGATATTGGGTCTCAAGAGAGGCAATTTATTAATTAAAAATTTTAGCAGCATCATTGCCACCAGGGATGGTACCAAAAACAGTCGGGCTTTGGCGCACCTAAGACGACCTCGCCAAGAATGGATAAACTTTTGAAGCGTGAAGTAACATCATATCTGTGGATATGCTCCGTTCAATTTCAAAAAAAGAACACCCTGAGCTTCTTCACAACTCTTCCACCAGGACAATTTGTCATTGACTGCAAAAAGATCTTGATCTACCATGTCGCCGTGCAGCCAAGAAACCCATGCTAACCAAGCAATGAAAAAAAAAGGGGTTAACGTTTGCAAAAAATGTCAACATTGGACAGTTGCAGAGTGGCGAAAAGTGCTTTTTACTTATAAAAGCGCTTTTACATTGGTAGGAGAAGTCCTAAAGATGGTACACTGTTCAAGTGCTTCATTGGTATGACCCAAAATTTACAATTAAAACTGTTACACAGCCTTGCAATGTAATGGTCTGGGAGCTTTTAGTGGAAATCTATAGACCGAGCAAATTTGTACTTTCTTTCTAAAAATGTAAGAATGATAGGAAGCAATTACATCAACGTTTTAAAAGAACATCCTCTCACGTTCTTGAAGATTTATTAATGTGATTTATTTATGCATGATAATTCCTCACCACACAAAACAAAAATCTTGACAAAATTTCTTAAACACAGCAACATTAAATTTTTAAGATGGCCTGCAAATTTACCAAATTTTTTATTTTTATTTTATTTTATTTCTATATTTATCCTCCTGACTCACAGGAAAGCGACGGAGGCGCTAATACATAGGGTAGGCAATTACCCCAACCTGCTTCCGGAGATGCCAAGATATTGCTTTCCGCTTGCAATGTAATAGAGATATGACTTTAATTTGGAAATGTTTGCCAAGACCACCAAGCAGGGGAAAAGTACCGTAAAGTGTCTTTCCTAAGGACGCAACAAAATGGCGCGAGTGGGTTTTAAACCGAGACCATGTTGATCATTAGTACGGCGCTTTAACCACTAGACCACAACTACGGGAAATCTTAACTCAATTCAGAATGCCTGAAAATTCTTAAAAAACAAAATCCAAGAGAGTCGACCAAGCAATTAGTGAGTTTTACAAGGAGCTAAAAAAACTTTGAGTAATCGTGGACTTCATTTTCTTAGACTTTCTTCTAGACTCCAAGCCCAAAAGCTTCAAAAAATTATTAATTTTAAAGGCAAAGTGACAAAATACAGATTAAATGTGCAGTAAAAGCTGCAAATAGCAAATTTTTTTCTTTAATTCTTTTAAAAAATATTCATTTAATGTAAAATTTTTTTGCGGGAACTGTAGTATGAAAAAAGTTTTTGCTAGTACAAAACTTTAAAATAATTATTAAAACCAAGTGTTTTATTTGAAACTCTTATTAATGAAGTAGTCTTAAAAAAAGCTGCTTTGAAAAACTCAAACGTTTTCGTCCAACTCTCTTCAGAATGTTTTTCTAAAATGAACTGAAAAACTGAATGTAGTACATGTATTTGAAAATTTAAAACTGATTCTGATTGGCTGAAAATTAAGGTTAGTAACAATTATTGTAATAATTGAAAATGTTTAATAAAGTAAAACCACATTTCGTTAAGGTAAAAGTTTTTTTGCAAAAAAGAAACATAAGTTATGCAAGTTTCGTATTAAAATTTGAAACTAAAAAAAAATTTACACTTATATTCAGTAGCGGCTCGTAGCTTTCATTAATGGTGGGGCCAGCAAAACAATTATTGAAATGTCAAAAAGTTCCATTTATAGACTACCTAAATTTAAAGGCGGGGTAAATAAATTTTCAACAAAAAATGCAATATTTAACACTAACCTTTATTTGCATAAGTCAGTGGTCTCCAAACTTCTCGAGCAGGGCGCCGTATGTAGATATTTTTGGGCCTCTTCAGGCCAAAGCAAAGGTGTTCTCTAGTTGTTCTACCAATCAAGGTGTTCTCTAAAAAAAAAGGTCTTCACTTCAATTTCAACTCTAATTTCGATATTTTCCTCCCAAAATCGTAGTGATCTCTAAAAAAAAAAGGTCTTCACTTCGATTTGATCTCCAGTTTCATTATTTCTCTCCCAAAATCGTGGTGATCTCTAAAATAATATAAAAATAAATAACACTGAAAACGGGGTATTTCGGACATAATTCTATCCAACTGTGGTTCAAAGTGTGTTTTTTTAAAAAAAACTCCGCGGGCCGGATAAAAATTCTTAGCGGGCCGCATGTTTGGTGACCACTGATATAAGTAGTCAACTCTTCGGTCCTTTATTTGCGCGAAAATTTTGATGACTTTGTTATTGTAATCTCTGATTTTGCTAATATAGCCTACTCCTTGTGTATCGCCCGGCAAGCGAGGCTGTTCAGTCTGTCTTGCAACATGGTGTTTCGAAGAAACGTTTTTATTCGCTTCATTGTGCTGAAACTTCTCTCTGAGTCAACAGTTGAAATTGGTGTTACGAGAACAATTTCGAGCAGTTTAGAGACTTCAGAAAATGTTTCATCAAGTCCATTTTCATTTATGAATTTTAATATCTTGCTAATATTGGAAATTCCACTAAAATTATCATTTGCATACAAAACGGACAATTTACACTTCAGTTTATCTTCATTAAGCATTGTGTAATTTGAAGCAATTTCTTTGACATAACTGTCGGGAAAAGAGTTTTTGTAAAGCTCAAATTCAGCTGGATTCACTATGGAAAATGAACGAAATATATCCGAAGATCCGAAGTTTTTTAACTTCCTCTGTGATTGTATCACATGCTTCCATTACACATGATTGCAATTGCAAATGAGAAACAGATGCATGTGCAGCTCTTCTAGGCCTCTTTGCTTGCTGGGATGTTATATATTCTGTTATTGCTTCTGATTGTTCACTGTTATTCAAATATTGGACCACATTTCCACGCAAGTAATTAACAGCTGTGACAAAAGACTTAAGAGCTTCCTCAGAAGTTATGCTGTTTGATTTTTTAAACTGTAAGATTCCAAAAAGTACACTAACATGTTTAAACAAATCATCAAAAAATTCTACAAAGAAAATAAATTCGTTATCTTTCAAAATTTTTGTAAATCCAATTGATTCACAAAAACTTTTCTGATCCCAACCTTCTTAATTTTGAATGCTGGTAAAGCACACTAAAATCTGCAGGGATTATTCTAGATATATACTTCCAGCGTGTCTCACATACTCTCGGTATCTGAACAGGACAGAATTTCTTGAGCTGACTATTGCGCTTTGGTAAAATAGTGAAAAACACTCCAATTCCATTTAAACTTGAAAAAAAAACACCTTAAGCCTTTTGTTGCAAAAAGCCATTTTTTTTATGATCAGGTTCAGTTGGTGAGCGTAGTAGTGATCGCAATGAGCGTTTGTGAAAAACTTTTTCATTTGAACCTGGACTCCATTTATGGAACCCCTCATTAATGCCGCGGTATCATATGCCTGAGCAATAAGCTTGCTTTCCCAATTAAGCAAATCAAGATTTTCCTTCAATGCCTGAGCAAGTCCATTATATGTTCTATCTTGAAGCTTAACAAACTTAAGAAATCTTTCGACAGGCTCAAAGTCCTTCACATAGCGCACTATAATCACAAATTGAGATTTGCATGAAATATCAGTAGTTTCATTTGCATGCACAGACACGTAACTAGAATTTTTAATTTCACTTGTTATTTCTTTAATATATACTTTAAGCATGCAAGGCAAAATATCATTTTGTATAGATTTCGATGTATTTTTTACCACATTATATTTTTCAAGATGCTCACGAAATGCACTCTCCAAATCTGCCGTGTACGTTACAAGATCAAGAAAAACACCTCGGTTAGCAGACCCTTCCACTTCATCATGTCCTCTTAGCGGTAATTCATGAAAGCCACAAAATTTTATGCAGTTAATGATCATGTTCAAAGCGTGCCTATTTCTGTCAACTAATTCATTATGTTTAATTATGCTTCGATGATAGCCACCATCAATTGCAGATAATATATTGACTTTTCCAAACATTTGTAATGAAACATAATTGTTCATATGAGCTATTACGGCTAGATTCTTAGCGTAATATCTATAGTAGAAGTTAACCACGCGTTCCTAGTATGGATACGGTTTTCTATTAAACATAAAAATTAATTAATACAATAAATAAAACAATTACACAAAAAATGACTTACTAACTAAATCCACTTCAGAGTACTCCAAAACAAGAACGTTACATTGGTTGAAAGGCAGCGAAAAAAAAAAAAAAAAAAAAAAAAAAAAAGACCTAGTTGCTACTATTAAAAGAAATCGTCTCGCAAAAACTAACAAAAAAGCGCTGATTTTAAAAATGACGTAATGCGAGAAAAGAAATTAGTCGGTGTTTTAAATTAAATTGAATTCGAAACTAGGTAGGGCCATTTTGGCACTAACATGAGCCTTACTGCATTCGTGCTTAGAAATTCGTTCTGAAAAATGTTTTTTAGTAGTTGCAACCTTTATTTGTCCTTAAACTCTCACCTCCAAATAAGAGACAACAAAAGCTAAATAAGCCCTTTCTTTCATGCAGGTCGTAAGCCACGATTTTTTATCAAACCACGTCGATGAAAATGTCCTCAATTTCCTACTACCTTTCTGGAAGATATTGATGTCACGTGTTTGATATGGACTTAATTTTTTAATTTCTAGTTTTTCCTCATGTTTTAAGTTTTAAATGGATTTTTCAATAAATTATTAACTTTATTCATGGTGAGAGGTGTTAAACCAAAATATAAACCATGCAGAACGTAACGCCTAAGCTCAATAATTACGAGAAAACAAACCACAATGTAGTATTCGCTAGTGAGCAATTTGACACCACTTACTGAAATAGCTTGTTTGAAGTTAAATTATTTTGATCTAGAAATACGAAAATCACACTAAATAAAAACAAACTAAGCATGTTATTCATAAATAAAAATGAACATAGCTGATAAGCAACCACAGCTGTGAAAAAACATGCGCTGAGAAGCAGAAACTGCTGTCTCACAAGAGAATGCACAGCATCCCCCAATATCAACTGAATAACAACTAATTCTCTAAGGTTGCACACGGGCAGGCGCAGGCGCAGCTAACGTCCGCTTATAAGTTACGATTGCTGTTTGGGCCAGATATTGCTGGCCTCAATTTTGTGCTATTGACTTGCATAGTAAAATCTTCACAAAGCGCAGCGTGTGAGTTGGTTAGCTTTAGGTGTAAATATATAGGAGTAAACGGGCCAAAATATGTGGGCCCCTCTGCATTGTTTTGAAGAGACTTCAGAAAATATTTGAAAATATTTCTCGTTGTTTTTCCGTTAAATGTTATCTTGGCATGCATTTAAACATTTTGATATTTAATATAGGGTTTCTCTTTAGAAATTCACATATTATTAGTCCGATTTTTAGTGGGGCCCGGCTCCTGTGGCCGCTATGTACCAGCCGCCACTACTTATACTAATAATAATTTATGCTTGTGAACAAACTCTTTGTCTCAACATTACGTATTTGTCTTAAATTTACATTAAGATAGTTACTAGATTTAGTAGATACTAGATTTACAATACAGATAGTAGATTTAGACTACATTAAGGTATTAGATTTAGAGCAAATTTTTAAGCAAACTTTTCGGATGTACCTGTTACTAAATCTAATAATAGATTCATCATTTTTATCTGTAAAACCCTACTTTCACAGGCACAATAAATTTATTGAGATTTGTTTGTACCAAAATAACGTAAAACAAATTTTTTTGATACGTTTACTCATCGAGCCTTAAAAATTTGTTTTATTTTTTCTAAAACATTATACAGGCAATATTCGCTTCATCCTTGTAGAAAATCGTTATCCAGAATTTCTTTTTGATTCCAGAATTTCAAAAAAATTTTTGCGTTTCCAATAAAACGTTAAAGAAGGCCCAAAAAAATGTCCTATCTATTTAAAATGACATTGAATCGGCGAAAATTCCCTGAAGTTTGATAGACGGATAAAATTATTTATATCTAATTGTTTTAAAGTAGTCCAAACACGAGTGGTCTTTTCTACCAGACGAGTTTTACCTGCAATACATAAGGACGTTCTTTCCGCTTTTCAACAAAGTAATGCCGTATATGAATGCGTGTGCTAATGCGATAGTCGTTACGTGGGTTGCACATCCCAGCGTTTGCAGGATAGAATGCGTCAGGATGTGCCGAAGTCTATTCAGAACAGAACTGGTCAAGAACGAAAACAATCAGAACTCTAGGGTAGATCAGTTAATTTTATAACGCATTGTGACTCGGTGATTGGAAATCATTTGTCACACAAGCAAAAATCTGCATCTTACTACAAGGACAACCAATTTTTTATTCTTTCTAAAGAAAGATCCGGCTTTCATTTATCAGTCTTAAAATCAATTTTTATAACGCTTCGTAAAGGTGATTTAAGTAGACAGAAAGATTTTCTTTACAAACATAAATTATTAATATAACTGTAAAAATTTTTTTTAATTTCAAATTTTAACACAAAACTTGCATAACTTTGCTTCTTTTTTGCAAAAAAATTTGTAGGCCCGACGAAACGCGGTTTTACTTTAAACATTTTCAATTGTTACAATAACTGTTACTAACCTTAATTTTCAGCCAATCAGAATCAGTCTTAAAAACTTCAAATATTACGTCCAGTTTTTCAGTTCATTTTAGCAAAACTTCCTAAAGAGAGCTAGTGGAAACGTTTAAGTTTTTCAAACTAGCCTTTTTTGAAAGCCTACGCATTTAATAAAAGAGTTTCAAATAAAACACTTGGTTTTAATAACTTTAGTATCAGTTTGAACTGCTGACATTGCAGTAGTATCAGCTGAAACTTCTGACATTGTTGTTGTAGCTGTCGGAATTACGGCCATTGTTGTGGTATCAGTAGGGATATTGGCGTTAAAGTTTTAAGTGCCGTTGTTTGTGTATTGATTGAAGATGATTGTTGGCACCGTGTTCGAGTGGTTAGAGCCGGTGTTGCCGTTTTGGTCTTTTAAAAACCAGATCTGGTTTATTTTAAAGTGATTTGAATAATTTTTTGAAATTTTGGTTTATGTTTTATTTTTTAGTTTATGTGTTTACCTATTGGCTCTACTCTAAATCTAGTCTTTTTACGCTCAACATTTAAACTTATTTTAGAATGATTTAATTGCAAAGATGTTCTAATAAACAATTAGAAAATGTTATTTATTGTCTCTCTTCCAATTGTAGTGCACGTCTCAGCGTCACAAATTGTCTCAAATTCTTTTTATATGTTTAACGCTATTATCAATAAATATTCAGATTTAGAAACGAGGAGGAATTTCATAATTGTAATTGCTTTACTGGTTATTTAGTCTGAATTCCAAATGTGATTGGTTTGAGTTATTTTAGTGAAATTTATTATTATTTATAAAAGAATACTTTTCTCGTCCATAGAACAATGCCAAAGAAATTAAATTACAATCAAAAGTTTAGAAAAGAGTGGTTAAAGGAGTGTTTCTGTAAAGTATGGTTATAAGAAGTGCCTCACGATGTAACTAAAGCATATTGCAAGTTTTGTCAAGTCTCGTTTTGTGCAAGGTACGCAGATATCAAGCAGCATGCTAATATAAAGAAACATTTATCTCATGGCTCTCTCATCATATGCAAATTAGATTTTCCTCAGAAATCTAATACCTGTAATAATACTTTTTTTGGCAGAAGAAAGGTTTACTTTATTCATTGCTGAACATTGCTCTGTTAATGCTTGCGATCACTTGACTAATATGTGTAAAAAGGCATTTTCAGATAGTAAGATTGCTGAAAATATGAAGCTTTATAGGAAAAAGTGTACTTCTATAATAAAACATATCTTGTATCCTTACTTTTTAAATGACTTGAATAATGATATTGATGAAGCTGGCTACAGTATTTTCATAGACAAGTCTACAGACATTAGTGTAACTAAGTTTTTAGGTATAGTCATAATTTATTTTAACTTGTTCCAAAAGAAAATAGTATCAACATATCTTGCATTAGCTACGATTGAAGAATGTTCAGCTAAAGCACTAGAAAATGTTGTAAAATCTATTTTAAAGAAGTACAATTTATTAATAGATAATAAGAAGCTAGTTGGAATAGGTACAGACAATGCAAGTGTTATGACTGGTGTAAATAATGGATTGTGTGCTAAACTTAAAGTGGATCAATCATCTTTAATACGTATAATAAGATGTCTGTGCCATTCTTTGCAAATAGCTGCCTCAAAAGCTGTAAAAGAAACACTTTCTCAGCACTTAGCATTTATAGTAAGTGGTACTTATAACTGGTTTTCTAGATCATGTTTAAGACAACAGCTTATAATAAACTTAACAGTCTGATTAATGATAGGTACAGTCCCTTAAAGATTTTTAATGCCTGGAAATACCAGATGGCTATCAATTGTATCTGTTGTAAATCGAATCTCCGATCAGTGGATTGAATTAAAATGTCATTTTGAAATTGTTAGAAATTCAGAACGATGCTATACTGCACAAATGCTGTACAATGCTTATGCTGATGAAAAGAATGTGGTTTATTTTTTATACTTAAAAAATATATTGAGTGAAGTAAATAGAGTTAACCTTAGTTTTGAATCAAATACTGTTGATCTCAATAAATTAGTAGAAGGTCTAATTTTACTTATAAAAGTCTTTTAAAGCAGATATTAATTCAAACAAAACAACATGATCCTTTTACACGTAACATTGATGAAAACTTAGATCCAAATCCATATTTAGGCTATGAAGCTGAAAAGAAGTTAAGGGAGCTAAATCTTAATGAAACAGAAAGCAATGTTATTGAAAGTAGATGCAGTAAGTTTGCTGTCAAGCTAGTTACAGAAATAAGGCTGAAAGTTCCTGAAAATGTTAAAATCTTGGAAAAAATATCAGTTTTTTCTGCTGCAAATGCATTGAATGCAACAAAAGACCCAATAATTGAATTACTTTAAATGTTTCAAATTGATCCAAATGATATTAGTCAAATTGAACGTCAGTGGAAAACTATAACTCTTGTGCAATGGGACAATGTACAAGACACTCAAAAATTCTGGGCAGAAGTTTCAATGTATGTAGATGCTAGTGGATTTAATCCTTTCAAAGAAATGACATTCTGCGCCAGAGAGATTCTAACCATACCACACTCAAATGCTGAAGTTGAACGTGTCTTCAGTACAATAAATATACTAAAATGCAAACAAAGAAATAAAATTGGCTATGAACTTCTTAATGTAATTTTAAGAATTCGTGCTGGTCTAAATAGAGTTGGAAAAAATTGTCATACATATGTTTTCCCAGAAAGTTTTAGAACAAAAAAAAGATTTTCTGCTCGAAACTTAGAAGAGAATAAAGACTCTGAAGAAGAAAATTTAAAAGAAGTATTAATACTTGGTCAATTTTAATAAAAGTTTGTCTTTTTTTTGGTTTTTTATTTTTTTTGTTTGGTCTTTTCTAGTCTTATTTGGAGCCCTATCTAGTTTTTTTGGTATTAACATTGTGGCAACACTGGTCTTAAAACGACAGTTTTAGATTATAGATTTCAGCGGTATATAGTTTTCAGCGTTGTTTGATTGGTTAAATCGGTGAAAAACTGAAATTCGTATATCGATTTTTTTTACACGTATGAATTCAAATATATTAACAGAAATTGTAAACCTTAATTCACATAAAAATATACTTCCAAAAGTGCTTGAAATGCAGACTTCAATCAATTGAGTTGAAAAAATCAAATTTAACGCTCTTTTTTGAAAAAAATACTTAACACAGAAAAATATTATATCAATCACTTTGCTGATAAGTTTTGCTTATACTCGTGTAAGAGGTTTACATTATACCCATTCCTGAATCGAGTTTATATATAGACGATCAAAAAATAGGTCGGATTTTGCGGAACATTTACATATAGGTACTTTTTCAAATTGTGCTAATGTAATTGTGCAGCAGCGTTTTTCGGTAGTCTTTCGGAAGCAGCAGTCCTTTGAATATGTTCAAAAGAAACATGTGGCAATCTTTAGATAGATCTGTAACAATTTGTGGTAAGGTCTTTATATAGAAGTTTTTTTTATTTTTGGAATTTTCAAAATATTGGTGCTGCAAGGAAGGGGCTAATCAGTGATTAGCCTGAAGAATAATTAAACATGATATTAATGAAATATCTCTCCCAATCTGCACATCGAGAAAACAAAAAGTCTATTTTATAAAATACTCGTATTTTTTGAAATAATTCAGTAATTATGAAGTCACTTGATGAAGTCACAGGCAAATACCTGTACTGAACAAAGCAAACTAATTCGCAGTTAACAGCTTAAACTTAGAGCAATTTCTCAATAGTTATTTTTATCTTTAAAGAAACTGCTGGTCTAAACGATGTCGTTTCGTTAACAAACACGATATTTATCAAATAAAAATAAATATTAAAAAATTTCACCGGTATTTGAAATTGGCCATCATTTCGTAACAACTTAAAAAACAATCGAAAGCTAACGTTAAAAAAAATGACGATTTGGCGTACTTTCTAAAGCAGGGGCTGGAAAGGCATGGCTCGCAAGTCAAGTGGAGCTCTTTTGATAACGACATCTAAATTGCAGAGAAATCGAAGCGAAAGTAGACCCTAATTAAGTTTTCATTGCATGTGCATCAGGAGGCGCTTTGTGCTTAAACTGTGTGGTGACCAGTTGGTTAAGCGATGGCTCTGGCCATTTCGATGGTCAACTTTATCATTTCCTGAGAATTAAATTATTGCCGGTTTAAAAAAACTGCTGGATGAAATTAGGATAAAATATCTCGGTCTTTATTTGGACAGCAATGCGCGGTGCGTCAAGAAACGAAAGATTTTTTAAGAATAAAATTTAAATGGATCATAAACTGAATTGAATATTTTGAACATTGTTCGTACTCTACTGGCTTTTTGGTCTTTCGCAAAGCTCTTTCGACCGACACAAGGTTTCTGGAAGTCAATTCAAGGCTAACCATGAAGCGTTGTTAAAAATTTAGTTTTTTTTATTTGAATGATTTAGGAACAAGAGATGGGTTATTGAATTTAATGTAGAACTTACGGCATTACTCCGAGTCAGGGAATATTCATCTCTGGTACGGTATATTTTTAATAAAAAAATGGCTAGGCACCACCAATTTTGTTTCACCTGGATAATTTTTTCAGATATTTATATATTGATATATAAAAATTTTATTTCAAGCTGTAGCTTTGTTATTGAGCACTTTAGAAGAACTGATTTTTCCAACATTGTTATATATATATATATGTAAAGAATGACTTTTCCAAGCCTGAAACCTGATTTAATAACGATGAGTAGAAAATTTAAAGAAATTTATCGGCTTGATGGCGCCTTTACCAACTAATTGTATTATTATCAAAACAGAAGTGCGCACCGATTTTGTTACTGCTAATAGTAAAGTTTGCAAAATATTGTGCTAATTCATTTTGGTTTTGCATGATCGTGAATGAACTTGCAAAAACCAACCAACCTAGGCTGCTAACGCTTTTCCTAAATAAGTTTCAAACAAAATTGTATAGTGACGTAACAATTGACACTATGTATGAGACTGACTGAAAAGCAATCACACTTTAACACTTTAGAAATGAAAAGTAGGAAAGCTGTGTCGACTATTGAAATCAATTAGAAAAGAAAAAGTAATGTTCTCTAAAGTTGACTGAGTTTTTATTGACCACACAAGCTTTCGTAAACTACGGCTCATTTCGTCATGTGTAAGGGAATAATTATTTCAATCAATAAAAACTTCGTCAACTTTAGTGCACATTTTTTGTTCGTTTACACCTGACGAAGTGAGCAGTAGTTTATGAAAGCTAATGTGATTAAAAAACCTTGATTCGTAACACCTAACAAAGTGTTTTATTGTATGCAAATCTGGCAAACGGTGATAATAATCTTATTTAAATGATTCCCCTGCACCTGACAAAGTGAGCACTAGTGGTTAATTAAAACTAGCGTAAAACTCAATCAACTTCAGTGCATTTTTTTCGTTTTTTTCTGATTCAAAAGTTGCGCGATTATTATAATTGAGTTAAATTTGAAAACAGTCACGTACGTGAGGTGTGTCTGCACGCCAGCATTATTATTCAAGATCGAAATTGGTGCGCTGTAGTCTAAGCAGGCTTGTATTCGATCAAAAAAGTGAGCTTTGGCCGTGTCAATAATCGGTCATAATTCATATTCCTTGCACTTTGATATTACTGTATAACTAAGTGTCTAAAGTTTATTATTCGATTATATAGGTCTAGAAGTCAAGCATTTAATGAGCAATAAAGGTTTAATAAAGACCGAATCGACCCTTGGTTAAGTATTACAGCAAACTTAAAAACCCAGACGAAATAGGATGAAGTTGTTATAATTTAATAAAAAATTCAAAGCAAATTATATATTTTAACATTAAGATGGTCAAGTTTTTTTTTTAAATTTGAATTAGATTTTGTGCATTCTAAGCCTGATAATAGGCTACTTTCATACAGCGATGTGGCTTTGTCATCAAACGTAAAATACAAAGATACTCTCCAGTAAACATCAAGTATTACTTCTGTTTTGATTATGAATACGTAAGTTGTATGTAACACTGCTATTGTTTTTGTTTTATTATTTTTGGTTTGTAATTCTATTTGAAGAAATAAATAAATTATAACTTTAATCAAGTTAGTAGTTAATCTTCTGAGCATAACTTCAACCATTAAATTTGAATATAACGCTTTAAATCTCGAAAACTTTCACAAAATGGTCATCATATTTATAAAATGCAACTTATGCAAACTTAAAATTTGACCTTCACTGTATTGTTGTTGTTTGTTTGATTTAATAACTTGATATTTAAATAAAACGCTAAACTAGAAATAAGCATTTGCAGTATATCTATATACAATAAAAATTTCTATCAACTGTTTTTTGAAACAGATCTGTATGGAGCAGTTTTACTTAGTAAACATAATCAAATTTAACCCAGTTTAAGCAAGTTTATGTAATACGTAGAAGAAACAATTTGAGAGTTTTTATTCCATAATTTTTTATAGAATATTTTTATAAATAAAAAATACGTCATTTTCTTTTGACCTTTCCCTTTAATCAGGGGTAGCCACAGCGTATGATGTTTATCCGCAGCGTCTTGTTTTCAATACCCTTTCCCTCGCAACAACTTTTCCCATATCCTCCTTCACTACATCAAGAAACCTTCTCTTCGGCCTCCCTTTTTTTCTCTTTCACGGTAACTCGATTTCTATCACCATTCTTCCAACAATTTCTTGGTATCTCTTCATGACATGTCCATACCACCTCAGCCTGCCCTCCCTCATCTCCATTCCTAACCGTTCTGCCTTAACTGTACCCTTGATGTACTTATTTCTAATCTTATCTTTTCTCGTCACTCCCATAGCAAACCTCAACATTTTTATCTCTGCAACCTCCTTCTCTTCCATTTATTTCTTTGTGACCGCCACCGTCTCAAGTCCAAACACCGTTCGTGTTCTCACCACTGAACTGCACACTTTTTCATTTACTCTAGCTGGTAACCTCCTGTCACCGATTACTCCTGATACTTTTCTCTATCCCTTCCGTCCTGCCTGCACTCTCCTCTTTACCTCCCTCTCACAACTACCACTTTGATCCCAAATACTTAAAATAAGATAAATAAAAAATACGTAATTGTTTAAAACTTTAAAAGTAAACAGTCAAGTTTCTTACATTTAGTTGGAACTGGCTGAGTGGTTTTTACTGGACATTCTTCAGCTGTGATACATCTGTAAAAACAACAGTTTAAATAGAAAAACAAGTACACAATATTATGAAATCACTATCATTGTCGAATTATTATGCTGTTGTGTATTTATTTTACTTACTTACACTTCCTGGGAAAATAGTTTTGTTAAACTTATAAGATTTTTTCAATCTAAAGGGTTTTTTATCACCATGAAAATACTTGAATTAATTAATTATGTAAATATTTAAATGTTTAATATTTAGTCACAAACTTTTCTTTATGGAGTATTGGAAGATGGATTGGACAATCACATCGTGCAACACATTGTAATGAACATGGTGTAAGTAAGTCTTTGTTGTCACAGGTTGTGTTACAAGCGGAACCACAAGTTTGGAACACCAAGTTATTGGGGCATGATGGAACAATAGTAGTACCTAATAACAAAATCATTAAAGCAATTTTACATGAACAACACTGGATAAAAACGATAAAATTCACTACAAAGATAGATTGGAAAATAATTTGTTTAAGAAAATTACTTAGTGCTTAAAATACAAGAATATCTTAAAACAAAAATGTTTATTTTACATGTATCATATTGGTTTGAGTTGTCCAAACCACGGCGCTCGAGCTGCTAGTGATAATCTGCGGCAGACCAAACAGTTTTAATCATTCTAGTTTTAATCATCTAGACCAAACAGTTTTAATCATTAGAGATTGGCCCAGATGGTAGGTGCTTTTTCGCAGCCTGGGCCGTGAGTAAATCTGTTCATTGCTGTTTAAATGACAGACCGAAACCGAACCTACCAAAACAAAAGGGTATCCACCCATTCCGATGTTCAGTGTGGGTCTGCTAATTGGCAAACGTTCTTTTCAGGACGGGGCAATGTCAGGATAAAACTGCCCTTTTCAGGGCACATTGCCAACAAGTTCCGAAGACCCACTATTCTTCAGCTGTACATCGAAGGCCTCACTGCAAGCAAGATGAACGTTTTTCATCACCTCGCTATGCCGTCTGAGGCACTCGTCATCCTACTGCAGGAGACCCACTGCACTGATGCAGAGAAGTTGGTACTTCCGAACTACCAACTAGCTGGGTCTTTTTTAAGCAGGAAGCATGGCCTTGCCACGTTTGTCCACGAGCGATTGGACCAATCTCCACCGACATCGGAGATCGAGTGGCTGTGTGTGGACGTTGATGGTTACAAAATAGTACGCAACCGCGAACGCGATTGCGAACCCTGGATGTCCCAATGTTTCCTCCCCCCTGTCTTTACGCCGGCGATTTTAACTGTCGTCATGCTGATTGGGGTTACGACGACAACAGTCCGGACGGTGAGTGTTTGGCTGGCTGGGCAAGTATTAATTGTCTTGCCCTCCTATATAATGCCCAGAACGCTGCCAGTTTTTATTCCGGCCGCTGGAACACTGGCACCAATCCAGATCTAGCTTTCGCTAGCGTAGGTCCAAACAGTCGCTTACCGGATAGACGTATCCTTGAGAAGTTCCCCAGGTCACAACATCGACCTTCGCTTATTACACCACCAAGGTTTGCTATGGCAGTGCCAAGCATGCCTGTTAAGCGATGGAACTTCCGCAAGGCCAAATGGAGTCACTACATTGCTTTGACGAATAAATTCGCAAAGACTTTGTTGCCGCCTGATTCACTTGATGTGAATGCGGCTTACCAGGACTTCTGTAACACCATTAAGAAAGCAGCCAAAAAGACTATCCCACGCGGGTATCGAAATAACTATATTTCGTGTTGGGATGCTGAGTGTGAATCCCTCTATGAAACCTTTCTGCAGTCTCATCAAGGAGACGACACAAGCTTGGCTGCTAAAGTTCTGTTTGCCAAGCTTGACAGAAAGCGGAGGGATCGATGGTTCGAGGCAGTTCGGAACATTGACTTCTCACATTCTAGTCGAAAAGCGTAAATATCGAAAAGCAGACGCAATAAATATCTCTGACAATTTTTTACAGAGAAAATTTGCTGCTGCCCTTCAACATTTAAAATCAGGTAAAGCTCCGGGTCCTGATTCCATCTTCTCAAAGCTTATACTCCATGCCAGAGCTACTTTGAAGTCCTGGTTACGTGACTTCCTTTCTTCCTGTTTTCGCCGACTCAAAATTCCCAAGATCTGGAGAAGAGCGCTTGTGGTTGCGATCCCCAAACCAGCAAAGCCCGTTGGAGAACCAAAGAGTTATCGACCGATATCTCTGCTCTATGTCCCCTACAAGATCCTTGAGAGGCTTATCTACGCCCGCGTTGAGCCATTAGTCGACCCACTGCTCCCTAAAGAGCAGGCTGGGTTCCGACGCGGGAAGTCAACCGTAGATCAAGTTGTTTTGCTAACCCAGAATATCGAGGATTCTTTTGAGGCTAAAAAGAAGGCCGGTGCCGTATTTATTATTCTGACAGCTGCTTATGACACTGTCTGGCACCGTGGCCTTACCTGCAAGCTGCTGAGACTGCTTCCGGATAAGCACATGGTCAGAATGATTATGGAGCTTGTCCGAAATCGAAGTTTCACCCTTACCACCGGTGACAGCAAGCAAAGCAGGCTACGCCGTTCTGAAAACGGCGTTCCTCAGGGATCGGTCTTGGCTCCCCTCCTATTTAACATCTATACATACGATCTTCCTTCCATGATTTCCAGAAAGTTTGCTTATGTTGATGATTTAGCATTGTTGCACTCTTCTGGAAACTGGAAGGACTTGGAGAAGACCTTAAGCCAAGACATGTCTACACTTTCAGCGTATCTCCAGACTTGGAGGTTGAAGCTCAGTCACAATAAAACGGTGACGGCAGCCTTTCACTTAAATAACCGAGAGGCCAACGTGAGCTAAAAGTCTACAACAATGATAGACTTTACCGTTCTGTCCAACCTCTACTTATCTTAGGTAAAACTGGACAGATCGCTCACGTTTCGTCACTATCTAGTGGCATCGCGCAAAAAACTAACCAGGGGCGTTACACTACTGAGGCGACTTGGATCGGGTGCTGGTGCCAAAACACTACGTACAGCCGCCTTATCTCTGACCTACTCAACAGCTGAGAATAGCGCGCCAGTTTGGTGTCACAGCGCTCACCCTCGCCTCATAGGCAGTGTCATGAATGACACCTTGTGCATACTCACTGGTGGCCTGCGCCCCTCGCAAACGGACCACCTACCCATAATTTCAGGCATCCAGCCAGCTAAGCTTCGCCGACTAAGAGCGACAACCACGTTGAGACTAAGATCTAAACGCCCATTTGTGCCAGCTTCGCGGAAACTTTTGGTCAACCTTGCCGGACTTCACATCCGCGCTTCTGAGTGGACAAATCATTAATGGAACGCGGAGTATTGTGAAAATATTTCCTGGATCCGTGTTTTTGTACCCAGGACCAGTTCCAGGCCTGTTAGAATGGGCTTGTCCCTAGCAGTTTGGGTTAAGCTCAACCATCTACGGATTGGTGTTGGGGGATTCAGTTCTCCCATGCACAAATATGGTTTCGCTTCTTCACCAAATTGTGAGTGCGGCGCCGCTGAACAAACCGCAGACCACGTTCTAATAGCGCGCCCCATACATTGGGCACCACATGGAACACGAGGTCTGACGGTTTTACGATGACGAAACTTGATTCTGGCTTAATAACATTACTGCAAGCATCTGATCCGGGCAGTACAGCAGCCTGGTGTAGTAAAAGGATAAATCTTTGGCCCCAGTCCTGTTTGTGTCTGACCTGAAGTGGATGGGCTTCCAAACGACAATAACGCTATTGTGCTTCAATAAATATCGCATATGATTCAAAGTTGGTTGTGTAAAGGTTTGTATTTCTATTCGGTTTTGTCATGTTTGTAAACCGCTTCAGTTTAAAGTCTATAAGTGATTGCTTTTATAAAGTTTCACAGCGTCAAGTACTTGCCTTATAAACAGGGTTTTGCATGAGAATGCGAACATACAGTATTCACTAGATACTTGGTCTTTCTTGGATGCGACTCTAATTGATTGTTTAAGCATCCATAAAATTTAATGTGGGCAAGCTGTTCTCGTATCACTATGGCACGCCGGATCCTGAGACACACAGCATGGTACATTAAAGAGTCTTCCAAATGCTGGACAAGAAAAACTAAGATTTAGAGGCCATTTGCTTTAACTTTGTGGAACTATTCATAAACCTTTAAAAAAAAAGAAATCGTGTTACCATTATTTTTTCTTGGACGTTTATTTACATCAACGAAAGAGGTTGAAGAGGCCAATTTTTTAATGTTATTTTGATGTTTTATACACCTTGTCTTTTTAGTATAGCTACTAAATTTGCATCATATTTATAATTAGAAAATTGTACATACTCCCAAATTCATTTGCAGAATATTGAGTAAATGTTGTATTATAGCTAGATGTAGAGATTTGTAAAGGCTTACTCTTCCAATAACATTTTTGAATACCGTTAAAGGCTTAACTATTATTAACTGTTATAAAAAGTTATTTATTCACTGTCTATTTACTTTTGCAATATAATCATTGTTCACGTTTCGTCAGTTGTATTGTCATGTTTCCAGTTTTTCGTAAAAAACATTATAGAATCGAAACTATCTTGACATTAACTTGTAAAATAATTTTTCAACCTTATTGTTTGCCCGACTGTCTGTGGAACAATGGGGCCAATAAATAAACCAAACCTGGATTAACATCAGTTGTATCTTGTGTCAGAACAAGTAAATACAAGCTAATCAACGACTGGATTTATGGGATTAAATTGCTATGTGGTTTTACAACACAAAAAAATGCATTAGATCAGAGGTGTGCAACCTTTAGCGCTGCAGGGCCAATTGCACACAATAAAATTAAACTGCGAGCAATTGAACAAAAAAAAATTAAATTAATAGGCTTAATTTTTGGTTACAACAGTTAATTTTGACCTAATATCAATATGGCGTTATTTATCGGCCACAAAATTTGTAAACTGGTAATTCTGATTAGCATTAGTTCTTTAAAAGTGTTCTTTTAGCTATATACCAATAAATTGATCAGTTTTTCATTTTTGATTGCATAGCTTTTTATAAAAAATTTGAAGAAGATATTATTTTCTGGGCAACAAATAAACAAATTTGAGTTACTAAGATGTTGACGATTGAAGTCTAATTAATGTTGTAGCTATATGTTAACTAAGGTACAATATGGCTATTGATCTTTTTATTTTCATATCCTGTTCAAAGAAATCGGTCTTGAACGTTTATCTTTCTCTTTTTCAGGTTTAAACTAGATATTCATTCACGAGTATATAACGAGCAATGTATAATAATAAATTTTTTTTGTACAAGTTAAAAATTCTAGTTATTGATGGACTAGGTTATTATCGATCTGATAGCAACAAAGTACAATACTTTGTCGGCAACATGGTCGAGTGGTTAGGAACGCCATGATTGATGGCGAATGTTATCAACATAGTCGCCGTTAAAAAACCCTTCGCGTCTTTCTACTACTAAAATTGCATTTTTGCGGTACATTCCCTGCTTGATGTTGCCGGCAAGCAGCTCCAAATTATTGTAATATCTCTAATCAAAAGTAATATCCCCGCAAAAATTATTTCAACCAACAGCAATGCTTGGCATATCGGGAAGCAGGTCGGGTTAATTATATAGTACAGGGCGCTCCTTATAAAACCGGAAAATTTAATGAGAATTTTTTTGATTAAAATGATTTTGGAAACCAATTATACGTATAGCGATTTTGCATAAAGTTCTACACAATTCTAGATTAAAAGGTTAAGACTTTGTCAAGCAGCGCGAGGAAGTCATTTTGAGCATCTGTGAATAGGTAAGATAAATTATCTCATTCTTTCAATATATACATTCAATAAATACATTTTTCACTTAAATTTCCCGGTTTTATAAGGACTACCCTGTATATAAAAAGATGAAAAATAAAACTGATATCAAAAAGTGTTAAACAATCACATTATTGTTTCCATATTACTCACGCAGTTTGACAGTTTGCTGAGGACTGACTGGCGCTTGATTTGTTTGTTGGATTATCCACGATTGATAGAATGAAACCCTTGCATACACTGCAGGAGTATTAGGCCTTGCACATTCTATTCCAAATGATGTAATTCCGGCAAGATACCAATCACAATTATTACGTCTTTGACAAGCTAAAGGCCCCCCTGAGTCTCCTAATAAAATATCAGAAGTTATCTGGTTGCAAAAAGTGTTTGCACGCATTTGAAAAATCATGTTTAGTAGGCCATGTATTCAGATCATCTAATTTTGGAAAAATATGCTCAGCAAAACGATATAGAAATAATAAAAAATACAATAAATGTTACAACAAGTTTAAGAGTCGAACACGCATCGTAAATTCTCTTGCATAGCAACGGTTAAGAACGCGCACCAGAGTTTGGAATTTCGGCGCCTTTTGTGGCAATTAGTGCGAGTGCAGCATTATTGCAACCAACAAAACACCAGTTCAAAATTTGAAGTTAAAAAGGTTGATATATACTACGAGCTAATGTGTCTTGAAATTTGACTGTTAAGAAATAATATATATGTTGGCGTTTTTTGGTGATTCAGAAAACTGTTGGTGAGTTTTTCTCCTTTGTTTTATTTATTGTTATTTGCTTGAGCGTTTATTTTAGTTAATAATTTTTTGCTGTTAATGGAAAACCACTAAAAATGTTTCAAAGTGTGTTGCGACTTGGGATTCTGACGCTACAATAAAATTTATAAAAATTAATCAAAACAGTTTCTGTAAGTCAACTGCAGCTTTCAGTTAAGCTCAATAAAAATTTGTCAATAAAGAATGAGAGCTTATGTAAAAGTAAACAACACAAAAATGTAAACCAAAAATTAATTATAACTCTGTCATGCTTTAATGAATATAATCAAAGTTAGTACTGTCCTTTGTGTATTCAACGAATGAAAAAAATACACTTACAGAGGTAATTTGAACTCACACACAATAAGACCAACGAGACATTGAAAAAAACAATCAATGCGATATTTTGGATTGTGTTTATTTTATTATAACGTTCACACACAATGAACCGGTCTCATTGGTTTTAATCACAAATAGACATTTTAGATTTGTATCTAAAAAGTCTTATTCACAAATGTCATTGAGACATTTTGCTTCAATGAAAAAGCTAGTTAGCCAGGTCTCGCTAAGCTAGTTATTTAGCAAATTTACTGGTTTTTAATCTTTTTTGACGGTTTGTGACGTTTAACAGATAAAATGATAAGTAAATATAAAATTCTAGGTATAGAAAAATACAAAAAAATTTAATTACTGGATTTTAGTGAAAAAAAAAACTGTTTTATCATCAAATTTAGACAGAAATTTTTTGAAAAAAAAGAATTTAATTTTTCTTTGGAATTGCACTTAATGCTGCTTAAATGTTGGTATAATTTTTTTAAATAAATTTTTTTATTCAATCTTATTTTCCACAACTTTGGATATTTTTAACCTAATTACATTTTGACTTGGTGCTCCAACACTTTCAGTCAAATCCAGTCATTGCTTGTTTTGGGTGTTTTTGTTAAATAAAAAAAAATTAGGCAATTTTCCTGCTAAAAATAAATAGTATAGCAACTTACAAAAAAGTATAAGGCTAAAGGTTTTTTTAAATGAGAAAATTGTTTAATTTCTTTAAGAATAAGCTATTCTGTGTACATTTTTGTTTTTTTTTAATTAGTTATTATTCTGGATTTTGTCCAGTTACAGTTAATTGTATGAACCTGTGAGTTTTTAATAGATCCATGATTTTTACAATAATTGCATTTCTTTTGTGACTTTTCAAATAAATGATTTCAATCAAAACAAATAATTACAACCTTCATTACATCAAAACATTGGTGCCATGGATGGGAAGCATGTTGTCCTTCAGTGCCCAAAAAACTCTGGTTCTTTGTTTTTCAACTATAAAGGAACATTCAGCATTGTTCTACTTGCTGTAGTTGATGCCCAGTAAGTTTTCCTTTAATGTACGGGTGCGGCGTATGTAACGCCCTTTTTATATTTGTAAGTAACGCCTATATTTTCATAAAACAATGCTTAAGAACATACCAACAAGTTATTATCTTTATTTTCCTTAAGGTAATGCAATAAATTTATGTTCAATAACTTGTTGGTAAGTTCTTAAGCATTGTTTTATGAAAATATAGGCGTTACTTACAAATATAAAAAGGGCGTTACTTACGCCGCACCCTGTACGTAATTACATGCTTTAATAGCAGTTCCATTTAGCACTCTTGCTTAATATTTTATTTATTTCTATTTTATCTCTATATCCTCCTGACTTGCAGGAAAGCAACAAAGGTGCTAATACATAGGGTAAGCAATTCCCCGACCTGCTTCTGGAGATGCCAAAGTATTGCTGTCCCCCAGTAATTTAATAGAGATACGAGTTCAATTTAAACTGCTTGTCAAGACCAACAAGCAGGAGAAAGTACCGTTAAGTGTCTTTTCCAAGGACACAACAGAATGGCGTAAGTAGGTTTTGAACCGGGACTATGTTGATCGCAATCCCAGCGTTCTAACCACTCGATCACGCTGCCGACACTTTGCTTTTTGTCAGTGCTTTAGTTTAGTTGCTGTGATAGAAATCAGCAAAAGATTTTAAACTTTGTTACTTTTCCTACAAAATTCTTAGTATTATAATGATTTACAGCAGAGTAGAAAGGCTGTACGCAGAAATAATTTAATAGATCAACTTTGTAGTATTAAAAGTTCTGCTCCAGACTCGCTGGTCAACGTCGGGGACGTAAAGCGATTACCCGCACTTAAAAAGAAACTGCTGTTGTGTTGAAGGTTTTCTTTATTTGATTTTTTTTGGCTGTAATAAATTTATACGATTGAAATTTAGAACTGCTAAAGCGATAAAATTATAATTATATTGTATTCGAAATTTTTGCGAACCAATTGAATTTAGAAGTTCGATTGAAATTGAAAATTTAGAACTGCTAAAGCGATAGAAGCAAGCGATAGAAACAAGCGATTGAAATTTAGAACTGCTAAAGCGATAAAATTATAATTATATTGTATTTGAAATTTTTAGGAACCAATGTATTTTTACGCTGAACTTTTGAATTCAAATTTCATTTATAATATTTTTGCAGATACCGCTTTCGAATTATTGACGTCGGAAGTTATGGGCGAAATTCCGACGGTGGAATATTTGCTTCCAGCTTTGGCCAGGCACTATTAAACGGATCGTTTCCCTTGCAGAGCAGTGCGCCTATATACGATGGCGGGCCAGAACTTCCGTACTGTTTTGTAGCCGACGAGGCATTTCCTTTAAGGCCTTACTTAATGCGGCCCTATCCTGGACGGTATTTAGAGCAAAAAAAGTGTGTTCAATTATTGTCTTTCGCGTGCTCGTCGTCGAGTCGTTGAAAATGTCTTTGGAATTCTTACTCAACGTTTTCGTGTTTTTTTAAGGCCGATTGCTGTACGCGTCGATGTGGCTAATAAAATAGCAAAAGCATCATGTTGTCTACACAACCTTTTAATGCGTGATTTCCCTCTGACGCATGATGTTAATGTAGAAACATCTCGTGGTATGCAGAACATAAGTAACTGCCCCTTGGGACAAATGCCCACTGCTGGTATGAACATAAAGAGAAATAGTTGCGGAATATTTTCTTTCCCGGCTATATTTTCTTCTAAAAGATTAGCTATGGTTTCCAAAACTTATATTTCGTTCAAGTTTAATTTGTTAATTCAATAATTTTGTTTTGTGTTTAGCACTGTATTGTTATTTTTCTTCTCTACATATTTCTATTTTGTTTGTTGTTTTATGTTTTTTACTAGTTGCTTCTTTTGATTTGTACTTATTTGGTTTAGTTCCGTAGGTGGTACCTTTTTTAGTTAGTACGTAAATAATTTATATTTTTTTACCTGTTTTTTGCACAACATCATTGTAGAAAATTAGCAACGCACATGTTTATTTTCTTTTGCTTTTCTAATCATTATTTTCGCGTGCACTCGCTGCCACTATTTTTTTACGTTTATCTCTGTATTTACTTTCCTGATTTGCAGGAGGCCCTAATACATAGGGTAAGCAATTACTCCGACCTGCTTCCGGAGATGCCAAGATTTTGCTATCCGCTAATAGAGATACGACTGAAACTTAGAACTGGTTGCAAAGACCACCAAGCAAGGGAAAGTGCCGTAAAGTGTCTTTCCCAAGACATAAAGAATGGTGCGAGTAGGTTTTGAATTGAGACTATGCCGATTGCAATCCCGGCGCTCAAAGTACTCCACCACGATGCTGACAAAACAGTATCTTTTTGTTTTTTACTTAGTTAATTTTTTCCCCGAGCATAATTTGTTTCTGCAGTGTGTTACTGCTGGCTCAATCGCATTTTTTTCACGCTTCAGTTTGAAAAGCAATTAGCAGCAATAATTGTGGCAGCTAGTTGAAGTCCGAGAGATTTTAGTGTAGTCCTGATTAAATATTGTGAATTTTACCCGTTTGTATGTTCCCCATGAGTAAGCGCTGACGTGAGCTGCGAGGTAAGGCAACTATGTGTTTTTTATGTTTGGTTTTTAGTTTGTTTTATTTATTTACAGAATACTGCTTCGTTTCGTTTATCGTTATTTTTTTTTATATTAAACATCTGGCTATTTTGACTTTTTCTTTTATCGAAGCAGAACCGCGTTATTCGCCTATTCACTTTGCGGCAATCGGCCAGCTTAAGCACCTCTTACCGTTACAATCAGTTTTTTAACCCTTTAATAGTAGTTAATTTTTACGATTGGTCTGAGATTTCTTTACCTCATATTATAGATTCGTACCTACAAATTATAGTTTGTCGACTGTTCAACTTTTTGTAACGAAAATATATTGCAATAAGCTAATTACAAAGAAAAGAAAAGCTACAACAAAATAACGAATCCCATTCTACAAGTTCAATGTCACTTTGCGTAACATGATTTTCCGTCATATTCAATAATTACCAATTTTACTCTTTAGCATACAACTAGAGAAAATAAATAGAAAAAATTTGTGACTAAATTATATTTGAGATTACTGGTTGTAGGCTTCAAAACCTACAGGGGGGAGGGACGAATGGCCCAACTACCGCTATCTTAAATCTAAGAGGCTATGAATAATTTCGAATACGCGAAATTATTACACCAGCGAATAAATAGCTAAATAATTTAATATAAAAGACGAGAAATGCGAAGCACTATGCTGCCTGCTCCAGCGCACCAACAACGAGCAAAGAAAAACGAAAACACACGCCAATGCAATAGTTGCGATTCAAAAATTTTATAGGTCATCTAAAGCAATGTCATATATTAAAACTATTCATAAACCCAATAAGATGTGACTTACCAAATTATTCAAGATAGCGGAAACTTTCTTCATTAAATGAGCGAGCCAAAATTTCCGTGCGCAATCAAACCTGCTACTTCACTGAATAAAAGGTATCTTATGCGTGTGAAACGTGGTCCCGATTAGAATGACGTGTACCGTCCTAATTATTCAACCGTAAACTAGGTCACGAAACTAGGTCATTGATTTGGTCGCAACATACCGGCCCCAAATATGACCGGCAGGGAGATATTTCATCAAGCGTCAAATCAATATTAACTGAATAGAATTGAGTAAGTCTAACAACAATACAACGTACACAAATAAAATTACAACACTTAACACAAATTGTCAATTATACATGTTCTTCAAGAAGGCACAGTTTACGAATGTCTCGAACAAGTGATTGGGAAGAAGTTCGCAGCCGAACAGAGCGCACAAACCCATCCTTGTCCTTGTGCACCTCTTCTATTAATCCTTTCGGCCACTGCCCGCGGTTTGATTTTTCACCAATCACCAAAACGACGTCACCGACTTGAAAATTTCGGCTTTCCACAAGCCACTTTTGTCTCTGCTGTAACAAAGGAAGGTATTCCTTGAGCCAACGACTCCAGAATCGATCAGCCAGCAAACCAACGAGTCTCCACGACTTTCTATAGCTGTCGGCCTTGGCAAACACCCCCATGGGTAGGTAAGGCTCGAGGTGCCTCTTCAATAAAGCATTAGGCGTTAACGCTTCTAGATCGCGAGAGTCGGAAGCAATTTTAGTTATGGGGCGGTCATTGAGGATCCTCTCAACCTCAATTAAAAAGTTCGTAAAGGTCTCGTCGCTCATTGTTGCGCCTCCGGAAACTGCAGCGAGGGTTCTCTTCACCGATCGTATGATCCTCTCCCAAGACCCGCCTTGATGGCTGGCCACCGGAGGATTAAAATGCCAGCGGATTCCTCGTTGCGCGAGCTTGGATGGCAAAGACTGCTGGTTCCATTTGTTGATTGAAAGTCGGAGCTCTCGTTCGGCAGCGGTGAAATTTGTTCCGTTGTCGCTGTAGATGGCTTCTGGTGTGCAGCGTCGCGCGGTAAACCGTTGGAGTGCCAACAAGAACGAATCGACGTCGAGAGCATAAGCGCATTCCAAATGCACAGCTCGTGTGGTCATGCATGAAAACAGGGAAATATAACGCTTCGCGCTTCTACGCCCTACAGGGGTGGTATAAGGCCCTGCGTAATCTACTCCGGTAAAGGCGAACGGTGGTTTCCCAGGAGTAACCCTAGCTGAAGGAAGCGGTGCCATAAGCTGTTTTCCCGGTTGTGCATTCATATGTCGGCAAAAACGACATTTCCTGATTACCTTACGTACGGTAACGTGTCCCTTAACTACCCAGTAGTGTTGACGAACGACTGATAAGGTATAGAGGGGACCCACGTGACCTTCTTTTTCGTGAATGTCTAAAAATAATTAGCTTAGTCATATGATGGTTGCTAGGAAGAACGATAGGGCGTTTTGCAGAATCAGAAAGAGATGAATTTTGTAATCTGCCTCCTACTCGTAAAATGCCATTTACTTGGATAGGACACAACTTTCTCAGAGGAGAGTGAATATTTTTAGCTCCGGACACGAAAAACCTGTCGTTATTTTTGAGAGAATTTAGTTCCTTATGGAAATACTTGATTTGGACTAACTTCACTATTGCTAAGGTAGAAGCCCTAAACTCTTCCACCGATAAGTATTGAGAAGAAAACATATTTTTGGTGATGCCGTTTTTACTTTTAGTGAGCAAGAATTGTTTAAGACGAAGAAGGTAAGCGACTGCTCTCCTTAAGCGACTCCACAAAGAGTAGTGGGTCAACAGTTTGTATAGGGTGACTTTATCGCTTGTGATATTGAAGGTATTGGTGCAATTAACTTTATGCACTTTTAGCAACTCTGGATCTACACGCGGTGTGGAAATAAGACCTATAGGGGCAATTAGCCATGCATCTTCATCCTTCCAAAGAAAGTCTGGGCCTTTCAACCAGCTCGTACAAGAGGCCAAACGACTCGGACTAATTCCTCTGGACGCTATGTCGGCTGGATTATGCGCTGTCCCTACATGCCTCCATTGCGAAGGAGAGGAGCCTGCTTGAATGGCTGCAATGCGATTAGCTACGAAGGTTTTAAATCTTTTAGAGCTACTCTTTATATATTGTAGAACAGAGGTAGAATCCGTCCAAAGGATGGTGTCATTAAGTTTAAGGTCAAGTTCTCGCTTAAGAAAGGTTGTTAGCTCTACTCCAACTACTGCTGCAACCAACTCCATGCGTGGTATTGTCACTGGTTTAATAGGAGCAACTCTAGACCTTGCCACAATAAAAGAACAATGAACCTCTCCAGTAACACTTACCGACCGCATGTATATCACAGCACCGTAACCAGTCTTGCTAGCATCGCAAAAGCAGTGCAGCTGAGAAGACTTTAACTCAAAGCCAGATGGCTTAACACATCTGGGAATTTCTACATCTTGTAACGCTGGGAGACGATCTAACCAATCATTCCAGCCCTGCATATCACTTGGAGAAACCGTTTCATCCCAACCAAGGCAAAGGTCCTGCATTAACATTTTTGCCGGAAGTAAAGCTGGCTGCACAAAACCTAAGGGATCGTAACACTGACTGACAGTAGACAGGATGCCCCTCCTTGTAGGTGTGTTTTCTTTAACGTTAGTTCGAACCTTAAAGCTATCAGTTTTAACAAAGTTTAAGTTGACAAAGTTGACAGTTTTAGCCCCTTGTGTCGGACCTATTAAACTCCAACCTAAAGGTGACTTCACGGCATTCGGCCCCCCACTATGATTTATTCGGTATTCGAGTGTGCGATGGGCCTCTGGTAGATTGGCACCAATGAGTAATTCTACCTTACCGCGAAGATCGGGAAAGGTAACTCCTTTGAGAACCTCAGCATGAACTTCATTGTCCCTGCAAGAGGGAATGCTAGTACCTAAGTCTGGAAAACGAGCGACAGACAGGACGTTGGAAAGGTTGACAACTGCATCCTCGTTAAGGCCTTGAACGCACAAACTGACTTGGCGGCCAGATTGTTGTTCGGTACCACTCATAGTAGATAGGGAAAATTGTGTGAGCTTACCTTTCAGGCCAAGAAGTTTTATTAAGTCTTCTGTACACAAAGATGTATCTGATCCCTCATCTAAGAAAGCATACACGTCAGCATGCCGGCGGCGACCTGCTCCCCAAACTCTAACAGGGACTACTTTCAGCCGCACTGCAGTGCTGTCTTTAGTCTGAGCAAAGCTGGATGTATTTGGTCCGGCCGGATGTTCATTACACTTACTTCCTATATTTTGAACCACAGACATTACTCGGGAAGATAAGCCAGCCCCGTTAACATCTTGTTGTTCCTGTAAAGGTGGAGTATTTTCCTTGAGGAGGACCTCCTGACGCTCCTCGTGAAGCAGTGTGTTGTGTCTCCCTCCACACTCACGGCACGTAGATTTAGATTTGCATGCGCGCACTAAGTGTGACCCAAGGCAATTAAAACAAAGATTTTCAGATTTAACTACGGCTCGGCGCTTTCTCAATGGTTGTTTTGAGAACCTTTCACGCCTCCAGATTGCATGCTGACCTAAACAGAACGCACATCCCTGTTTTGCAAAGTTGCCTCGTGAATCGTCGTCTCCGACTTGGGCTGTATTGACTGAATATTTTTGTGTGCGTCGAGGGCCAAAGTCTGGTTGTGAACTAGAGCTAAACCCTCTTTCCTTACGATGATAAGCCAACTGCCCCAGAAAACTCTTTTCTATAAGTGAACGCCTCTCTAAAAACTCTGAAAGTTGCGAAAATAAAATGGGCTGACCTCTCTCGAGCTGTGGCCCAACCGAAGCCATAAATTTATCCTGCAGATTTGCAGGTAGACGCTTGAAGATGCTAGGAACTGAGTGCTGCGTGTCCAGCCCGGCACTGGACATGCCCCCACAGGAAATCTCACAATTTCTCATGTCTCGAGCTAGCTGGGCTAAAGCGGATGTATCATTAGAGCGGATAGGTGGACCCCTGTAAGTTTTCTTACGTAAGCACTCACGATAGCGTGCTCCTGACCAAAGTTGACTTCAAGAATTCTCCTGGCTTCATCATAACCTAAATCTGGGGACCTAGCCAAGATACAATCTGCAATGCTCTCTTTTGCTTCCCCAGTACACGAGGAGATGAGAAGATTCAACCTATCTGCCATGTCTACTACGCCTCTTGCGATATAGGCGTCAAAGTGACGTATAAAGCGCCTGTAATTTAAGGGATTGCCATCAAACAGTTCTTCCGTAGTGAGCGCCAGAGGTCTTTGATTCACACGATTGGTTAAAGTATATAGTGCTCCCACCAATTTTTCAACATCACTACACGAGCTGGAGGGACCTTGAGGTAAGTAGTTTGGGTCATTATCAGCCGAAAATCTAGGTCTAACCGACTGACTATTTTCTCTATCAAGGCCCGAAAATGCAGGGGTATCAAATTCAACTTCTTGACAAGGGGGATGAAAGCCGACACGTGGCCGAAGAAGGGAGGATCGTGGCTGTTCTGGAGTCTGAACAAATGGCGCGGAGTGCTCTTGTAAATCGCCGTACCGTGAACCGGGCCATGCATCATGTTGATCGGTAGCTCTCAACAAACGTGAAGCCGTGCCACGAGTAGAGCCGCCTGGATCAACGCGGGTTCTCTTAATGCTTTCCCAGCTAGAAGGGGATGGGCGACAAGGAAAGTTGGGTGGGTAACGATCTAACCAATGAAAGGAAGGGGGCGACAAATTTTGATTTCCCGAGTACAACAAATCTTGATTTCCCGAGTACAACAAATCTTGGTCTCTTATTTCATGCTTTTGTTGCAAGGCTTTCTCTCTACGTTTAAGGTCTTCACTACACCGTGCCAGCTCAGCTTCCCTAGAGTTGAGCTCATTATGGTGTTTACTTACAAGCGGCGGTTCTTCTTTCGTTAAGCAACTAAGTGACACACTACGTCTATTCATAATCTAACGAGGTACAGTAACTAGTGAAGGAAACCAAACAAGCAAAGCTAATTTTAGAATGTCTATCGAAAAGTAGTAAAGCTTAAACTCAAAGGCAAGATCCTAAAAGTTTAGAGTATATCTAGCAGCAATAACCCTAACCTTATGAGCGTATTTAACACAAGTAACCTAACACAAACCAAGATTTTAAACGTATCAAGTAAACCAAATAAACAAATTTTTGAATGTATGTAGGCTCCAAAACCTACAGGGGGAGGGACGAATGGCCCAACTACCGCTATCTTAAATCTAAGAGGCTATGAATAATTTCGAATACGCGAAATTATTACACCAGCGAATAAATAGCTAAATAATTTAATATAAAAGACGAGAAATGCGAAGCACTATGCTGCCTGCTCCAGCGCACCAACAACGAGCAAAGAAAAACGAAAACACACGCCGATGCAATAGTTGCGATTCAAAAATTTTATAGGTCATCTAAAGCAATGTCATATATTAAAACTATTCATAAACCCAATAAGATGTGACTTACCAAATTATTCAAGATAGCGGAAACTTTCTTCATTAAACGAGCGAGCCAAAATTTCCGTGCGCAATCAAACCTGCTACTTCACTGAATGAAAGGAATTTTATGCGTGTGAAACGTGGTCCCGATTAGAATGACGTGTACCGTCCTAATTATTCAACCGTAAACTAGGTCACGAAACTAGGTCATTGATTTGGTCGCAACACTGGTAAGTAAAAAAATATTCAAAAACTTTACCCAGCTTTTATTTAGGGCTACCGCACTTTGAAAGTAGGCCTAGAAAAATGAAACAAACTAGATTTTCTAACTAGCTTTTCATGAAACTTTGGTAATTATCTAGTTCAGGGTGGTCCAACTTCTACCTTCTCGTAGGCCACTTTTCAAAATTATTCGAGTTTGCGGCCGCAACCGGCTAAAAACACCTATTTTCGTCCCAAAATTTGGGTGTTCTCTAAAAAAAAGGTCTTCACTTGAAATCGCTCTCCGAAACTCCTATTTTCGTCGCAAAATCATAGCGTTCTCCAAAAAAAAAGGTTGCCACTGCTTGTGATCGACAGGACTTGTGCAAAATTGCCGCATGCGGCCCGCAGGCCCCTAGTTGGACCACGCTGATCTAGTTAAACTTGTAAAACCACGAGGTATGATTATAAAGAACAACCAGAAAAACTTCATAAGCGAAACTATAGTAAAATTCGCCTGTTTTTACAATAGGGATGTTTGTGAATGTCAGCCACATGTTAGATTTTCAGCATTTTTCTTACATGTAAGGTCTACGCTTATAAATTACTTTTTTATGAATGTTTAGCGTGTAAATAAAAGCTTAACTAATTTACATTCCTGTTAACTTCTTTTTTGTTCAAAATTGATTCATTGAAACAAGATGTCGCATTGCTTCATTCAGTGTGAACCAAATTTTTTTCAATGTCTCATTGTCAATGAGACAACGTCTCCTTGGTCTCATTGTGTGTGAACGGGCCTTTATTCACGAGTAAAATAACACACTTACTATTCAAAAGTACAAAAACTCGACAATCTATTGGCGCTTTACAGTTTACGACTTAATTCAAGTCTTTATAACAATTTTTTTAAGATAAAGAACTAGCGCAATGTAGCCGTAAACCGTGAAGTACCAATAGATCTAGTGAAATCGATTTTATCTTAGTACTTTTGTACAGTAGTCTGTTATTTGTCTCGATGATTACAGGTCATGCTTCTCATGTGTGGGCATTTTCTTAATTGGTTAAACATATTAAAGGCAAGAATTGATTTTTTTCAAATTCACTAAAGCATGACAAAGTTAAGAACGTTTTCTCGTTTGCCTTCCTTTTATATTTAAAAATTTTTCAAAAGTTTTACTAATCAATAACCAACCTTGACAGGAATCCTTGCCATCAGAACCTCCTGCACAGATTTCCGAGGCTTGGTCGATAATTGAATAGATGGGACTACAAGTTGGTCCGTCGAAAATTGGTAGATCGACCTCCTGTAGGAATTGGGGAGTTGGTCCTCTAAAAGCTGATAAAAAAATACTGCAAGTATTGAGCATTAAATGTTATTAATTAAGGCATTGTTAATTATTAATTGGCACATATTGTTAAAGAAAGTTTACTTATTCAAAAATTTGAACCGGATTTTGATTTCGATGTAAGTTTCGTCCCTTTTTGCTTATTTAATAATTAATTTCGCGGATGAATAAATATTTTTATTACACAATAATACGCTTTTTAGTGCTTTTTCCCTTTTTACGTTGAATTTAAACAAATGTATTTAATTATTATTTTTGACTATGGATAAAGTAATGTTAAAATCGAAATAAATTGATAATCGTAACGTTGGCTCTTTCTTTTATTCTAAAAATAGTTCAATAATCTTTACATTACTTTCGTTCTTTCTAAGCTATTAACAAAAATTAACCATGTTAGTTAACAAAATTTGAACATATTATAATAATTTTACTTTTGTTAATTTTTTTATCTTTTCCCGTCACCAAAAGTCACTTTACTTATAATTTTTTATACCGCTTTTGTTATACAGGGTGTCCATAAAGTCTCTTTACAATTAAAAAAAATTATTACAAAGTGAAATGATGAGATATCGCAATGAGGGTTGTTTTTTTGGTAATCAGTATTTCATAAAGTTTTTATTGACACTAAAATTTATAGTTTCAAATAAAATTTCTTCATTAAAATTTCTTATGTTTAATGATTGAGTTATATGAAAATCGTATGCAGTTACTGTTTCATGTCTTGATATTGCAAAATGCTACGATTGTTGTACCAAATGGAGTATCAAACTATGGCATTATTTCAACTGTATTTATACAGTATAATCGACCGATCATCGCCGCAATGATAACGGAAATAATAAAACTCTTGGTAATTCTAAAACATGTCAATTTCGCTTTACAGCACTTGATATGTTGACTCATATCTAATTTTATTTGTTATACTTGGTAGAAACGCAATTTTATTTTGTATAATGGCAACATTTATCACGTGATTTGTATGCATCTAACTGTGTTGAATTTTTCTTTTTAGTTTTTGAGTTTTTGGTTTTAAGTTTGTAATGCACGTGGTCGGTAGCGTAGTCCTTGAATATTTTTAAAATTGGTTTTATTTAGCTGTGCTTGTTCTAAATTGCCTTCACTTAGACCTTGCCAATAAATTTTTCTCATATGCTTAAAGATTAAGTAAGATATAGGTTTAACTAAGGTAAGTTAATAACGACAGCCATAGACTGATAAAGAAAATAGACCGCGGCTGCTGACGATACACGTAGCAAACTTAACAATACTAATGTTTGTTCTGTTTTGATTAGATTAGATTTTTTCAGTTTAATAAATCCTTAGTTTGGTTATTATAAAAATAAATCTTTATACAATTTATTAACCTTAAACTGCCCAAACTTTTTTACAAAAAATAAAAAAATTATTTTACTGGCTTTTTCAGGTTGGCTTAGCCTTATGATTGGTTAAAGCAAATACCTCAGGGATGTCGAATTGTAATTTTAAATTCTTTAAATTCACTTAATCAAGGGTGCAACTAAAATTTTGTTTAATTGTGTCTATTAGTAACATCTAAGTGAGCTGTTCGAAAAAGAGCAGCTGAGCGGTATAGGGTTAAAATAAAATATGAACAAGTGTTTCATGCCTCATTTGATACCGATGCTAATTCGGAAGAAGGTCCTAGAAAGTGGCTGAATTGGAAAAGGATATATTTGAGAGTTTTATTAAAAGAATTGATGAGGCAATCGATAGGGACAGCTTGACGTTTTGATTAACCTTTTTAACACAAATGTTTATTCTTACATTGCCGAGTGTGTAACATATGCCGATTCTCTGAACAACCTGGAACCGTGATTATGTCAAACCAGTAAATGAAATTTATACCAGACATCGTCTTAATACAAGCTGACTCAACAAAGTTGAATCTGTTGAAGACTTCCTGCAAAGACTGAAGATATTGAGCAATGATTGTAATTTTGTTGATGTTACGACGTCGCAATGCAAAGAAGCTGCAATAAGAGATGCATTCATTGCAGGACTTAGTTCGCCATACATAAGGCATCGACTTCCAGAAGACAACGAATTGCGGTTAACCCTTATCGGAACTACTGTTAACATTTTTTCAACACGGGTCTCATGTTATATTGCTGTTCTTGAACAAATAATCCATAGGAGCTGCTTTTCGACTATGGTGAAGATTTATAAATGTGGTTTACGGAAGAAAATGAAAAATTGAAAAATGACTTATTTTTTATTTTATTGAAAAGACATACGTTGTTGCACTACTGTCCACAGTTTGTGGACAAAGGAATCTTGATTTGTAAACGTATCAAAACTAAAAACTGCTGGTCGCCTATTCATTCCGTTGTACGTGTGCTTTGTTCTAAAATGCATTCATGTGAAAACTAGGCTAATCCCGCAATGGAAAGACAGGTGGCAACTATTTCTCGAAATTTTCACAGGAATTTCAGATGCGCCACGTTGCTTGTAAAAAGCAGTAGCATATCATTACTATCACGTCATAATATTACTTGATTTGCTAGTCATAGAGGTAGAGGATAAAAGTAAGTTTTTATAGTTATGTGTCTACTAAGGACGTGTGTGTTTAGCCTAAGCAGTATAAGCTCTACAGCACAGTAATTGTAATAACTCTTAATTGCTCGACAGTTAGCTATATCATCAAAAAGTGAAGATTGTTTACCTTGAAACTCTGAAAGAGATAGAGTGAGTTTATAAAATATCATCTCTAGTAGTTCTTACCAAAACAAACTGCAAGTAGTAGTACGGTGGCAGGGACCAGCAAAGGCGTACTTTGCATCTTATGTTGAAGCTTTCATAAGCGCTTATTAGGATAAACTTTTCTGTATATATCTGACTTTATTTATTTGTAAGCAGCTTGGATGCCAGGAAGTACAATAAATGTAGGCTAATCATGAGTAGGCGACTTACGTTACGTGAAACATGCAGTCAACTTGGATTTGTAGACGAGCTGAGCATTGATTATGATGATAATAATGAAGACGCCGAGGAGTTTATCCCGGTAGAAGATGGCGAGAATGACGAGAAAATTGTTGTTAATGATGAAAAAGATGTCGAAGTATTTGAAGAGATAGATTATAATGACATAGACTATGATGATGGAGCCTCAAGTGATGAAAATCCAAATGCTGATCAAAGTGATAAAGAAGACCGTCTTTTTGACTGCATACCGAGCAGAAGCGGCATTTCGTACACAACCCAAGCGATTCCGAATCGAAGACGACTTCGAAACACCCTTACACAAACACCCAGAGCTATTGCCACCCCACAAACTGAATGCGAAAGCTTTGAACATACGATCACAGAAGAAATAATGCAAACTGTTCTCAGGTATACTAATAGAAAATGTAGGGAGGTTTGACGTACTCTATCTACTCCTCAAAATTACCACGACTTTTCAATGGATAAATTCAAAGCTGCATTAACAGTAATCTTGCGGGCAGGCAGTGATAGGGACAATTTCACGGAGTTGCAAAACTTCTGGGACTTCGTAGACAGCAAACATTTTTACAGGGCAGTTATGTCCTAGAATCACTTCAAATGCTCCTTAAGATGTGTAAGGTTTGATATATAATTGGCACCCACGAGAGCAAAGAAAAATAAATGACAAGTTTTCTGCTAGTTCAAAAATATGGGGCTTATTTCTTGGAAGTATTCAACGTGTGTATGTTCCAGATGATTGCATAACCGTGGATGAACAGTTGGTAGGGTATAAAGGCCGAATTCCAGGTAGAACTTACATGCCGTCAAAACCAAGAAAGTATGGACTATAAATTTTCTGGGCATGCGAATCCTGCACTGGATACGCTTTGAACGCAATCGATTACGATGGAAAGGAAGGAGACCAGGTACATCGAAATTTAAGTCAAGATATTGTGCTTAGATTGCTGGAACCCTATTATGGAACTGGAAGAGATGTTTGCACAGATAACTTTTTTACCAGTTATAATCTTGCAAAACTACTGCTGGAAAAGAGTTTAACTATATTCGGAACAATAAGAAATCATCGCAGAGAAATTCCACATTCCTTGAACAACAGAATGGAGTTGTACTCATCCACGTTTCTATACAATCATGATGACGGTGTGTACTTAGTTGCATACCAAGCTAAAAGAAACAAAAAGCCAGTTGTGCTGTTGATCTCAACACATACAAATAGTTTGGTTACAGCTGACAAATGCAAAAAGCGGCTTAATTTGGATTACAACAAAAGGAAAGGTGGCGTTGATATGTTTGACGAAAATTTAGAGGAGTTTTCGTGTCGCAGAAAAACAGTTAGGTGGCCACTGTTGTTCTTTTACAACATGCTTGACGCTGCAGCTAACAATTCGTATATCTTGCTAAAAAAATCTGGGAGATATGCCAAATCAAAAAAAGCATTTTTGAAACACTTGACATTTCAACTAGCAACACCTGCTGTTGAGGCTCGTCTGAGACTTCCAAATCAAAAGCACACTGTTAGAGATGCAGCTGCCCAGGTGGGCTTTTCTATACCATTTGAATCCAGCATTCGCCCCGGTCGCAATTTTCAATTTTGTACCCAAGGAATCGTGATCTATATATTTTCAACAGATCAAAAATCCAAAATTTTTTTCTCTGCTCTTAAAAATTCGATCACTCAGGTCTTGGAGCAATCAAGGAGCACTCCATGTTATTTTTCATGGCAAAGCTTTTTTTTTAGCAACTTTTTAAGATGATAAACAAACCAATCTGATTCATATATAGCGTTTGCAAATGTACCGAAAAATAAATATGATTGATTTGCAAATGTACTGAAAGATAAATATGATTGAACTGTAAAGAGCTGAATGAGAATTTTTTGAGCAGAGAAAAAATTTGGATTTTTGATAGATTGAAAATATGTAGATCACGATTCCTTGGGTACAAAATTGAAAATTGCGCCCCGGTCCCACATCCAGCCATCAAACAAGATGCAAAGTTTGCAAGAAGCATACGAGATCACGTTGTGATAATTGTGGGAAAGGAGTGTGCCCACAACATTGAAAAATTTCTAAATCTTGCAAATGTGGTTTGTGTGAGTGAATATATAGGCGGCTATATGTATGACTGGTTTTTTTGTTAGTCGTTGATTCGATCAGCCAACTAAGCGAGATGTTCGTCTTTTTGTGTTCTTCATTCTAATATACTACTTGCAAACAAATGTTATGAGATTTCGCTAAGAATTATGCTTTAATAACAGATGTCCACAAAATCTGTACAGTAGTGCGACAAGCGGTGTGATTTCAGAAGTGCTGATAAGGGTTAAACAATGTATTTAGCAAAGCAAGGTCCTTACATGAAGCGCAAAAAAAATGCTGAATTCTAAGAAGTTTGACATGCTAAGAGAATAGCGACAGACGCATTTTGCAAATGTTTGTTTATCGAAGATAAAGAAAATTTCGAAGACGCTTGTAATAGTTTGCAAAGACGAAAAAGAATACTCGTACATCAGTGCATTAAATAACCCAATTGGCGACGAAAAGGTAAATGTTATTTTGTTGATTAATGGAATATTAGCTAATTGCCTTATTGATGCGAGATTGAGAATTTTCTGAACGGGCTAAGTTTACATTAAGAATGAAAATAAGTGCTAAGTTAGATTATGAGGAAGAGAGATTTTGAAACTGGAGTTAGTTGTGAAAAATTCGGCTGTAAAAACTAAAACGTTTTGCTCCACTTCCGTTAAATTTATACACAAAATTATAATTCTGTAAATTTTTTAGTGTTAGAAAACTTGTGGTCGGATGTTATTTTTGGTTGTGAATTTTTAAGTCAGCATAAAAGAGTGAAAATTAATTTCGGTGGATTTTAATCATCATTAAAATTAGGAGCTTTGAGTACTTTGAGGTATAAAATCGATAGCAACCAAGAGGCGCGTTTATTCACATACAGACTTGAGTTTTATTAGCAGTGAAGTTTCGAGATTACTTGCTGATGATATTATTGAACATAGTAACTCACTATGGCGCGCAGGTTGTGGTAACAAAAAATGAAAAACATAAAAAGCCTATATATGTTGATTATAGTCAAACCATCAACAAGCTCACGCGCTTGGATGTCTACTCGCTTCTAGCTATGCAGAGTGTTTTAAGGAAGGTATTACGTTATAAATGGATTTCGAAACTAGACCTTCAAAGCGCTTATGATGAAGTTTTTTTCATATCTGAAGAACAAATTTACACTGGGTTTGAAGTCGTCGAACAATTATATCAATTCAAACGCATCCCTTTCGGTTTAAAGAATGCAGTCTCCTGTTCTCAAACAGAGATAAATCAAATACTATCTGATTATAAATGTGAGGAGGTTTTTGACCTCAAATTTATGATATAACAATATACGGTAAAACAAGAGAAGAGCATGAGAAGAATTAAAAAGTTTTTAAAGTCTGCCTCTGATTGTAACTAAACTCGGATTGAAAATAAGTGCATGTTTGCTACGAGAGAGTTGAAATTGCTTGGATATTATATACCTGATGGAGTTATGCGTCCAGATCTGGAGCAAGTGAAACCCATACCGGAATTGCGAGACCCTACTGACAAAAAACAGCTACAACGAGTAATTCGTATGTTTTTTTATGCATAATTGCTATCGCACTTTTCGGAAAAAATAAAACCTTTGACATTGGAAAAACAATTTCTTATGGGTAAAAAATCTCTGAAAGTTTTTATGTTATAAAAAATTGAATTGACTTCAGCAACGCTTCAAATTGTTGATAAAAATGTACATTTTGTGGTGAAAACTGATGCGTCAGACAATGCCACATCTGCATCACTAAATCAACGTAATCAATCTGTTGCTTTTTTCTCCAGAATGCTGAACAAAAACGAATGGCATCATGACAGTGTAAAAAAGAAGCCGCAGCTATTGTGGAAGCAATTCGTAAATGGACAGAATTTTTGTGCGGTCGACATTTTACATTGATTACTTTTCAACAATCTGTAGCGTTTATGTACAGCGCCAAAAGTCATAGTAAAAGTAAAAATAACAAAATTTTGCGATGGCGAACAAAACTAAACGAATATGATTTTGATATTATCTATCGATTTGGAAAAATTAACTGTGTTACCGATGCTCTTTTTAGAGCATTTTGCGCCGACATTTACAATAACACGCTCGCGAAATGTACTAGTCGTTGTGTCTTCCGGGTGCTATATGTTTGCATCATTTTGTTCGGGTAAAAAATTTATTGTATTCTGTTAACAAAGTTTGCAATAAAGTTTGCTTTGAATTAAGACCCCTTTTTGTAAACCACAAAGGGTGCATGTAATTAAAGCAACCCAGCTTTTTAAAATGCTTTTCTTGAATTTTAAAGATCCTTTCCTGACTTTATCCAAAAGTCTTTATCTATTGATTATTATTGATGAGTATTCTCGATTTGCTTGCCCTAATGTGAACGCAAAAACAGTTATATCTTGTTTTAACCAAGTGCTTGTAATGTTTGCTATGCTTGGTCAAATTCATTCTAGTAGGGGTACGCTTTTATGTCGCAAGAACTTCTAAGTTATTTGCAAAAGCGTGGTGTAGCGTGAAGTAGAACTTTAGTCTATAATGCTCCCGGAAATGGCCAGTGTGAACGTTGTATTGGTATTATTTGGTCGGCTATAAATTGGACGGTCTACTTTAAAATCTCGATATTTAGATATCTGTCATTGGCAACTTGTTTTACCTGATGCTCCTCATTCTGTACGTTCATTGCTATGTATCGAAACTAATCAAACGCCCCACAATGGAATATTTTTTTTTAACGTCGATCAACTTTTGGCACATGTGTACTGACTTGATTAAGCTCACCGGGGTCGGTGTACTTGAAGCGACATACTTGCATCATAAATACGACCCTGGTGAATAAAGTAGATCTCATGCATGCCACTCCGTGTTATGCTCTAGTGAGATTACCGAACGAAAGAGAAACAATTTAGTCTCAAATTTTATCAAAATTTTATCGAAAGATGTAGAACCACCGCGTTGACAGTAATTTCATGTATATGAACGATATTGAAATGAAAACAAAAAATCGAAAAATATGAGTGTTATTTAAAAGATGTTGTTAATGGTTTCAATGTACAAAATGAAAATGTTAAACGTGGTGACCAATAAAAAATTAATAAAGAAGAATCACTAATTGTAATGTTGCTCCAGTTCCAAGAAGATCTACTTGCATAAGAAAAGCAGTAGATAGCTATGGAGTTGCTCCATATAACTAAAATGCAATATATGTAAAATTTAAAGAGGAAAGAATGTCGTACCAAATGGAGTATCGAACAGTGAAATTATTTCAACTGTATTTTTACAGTATAATCGACCGATGATCGTCGCAATGATAATTGAAGTAATAAAAACTTGTTGTAATTGTGAAACAACTACTTTAGTGCATAGTCATTGGATGCCTGCGTCTCACTCCAACGGACCACCTACCTGTACTCTCAGGCATCCATCCAGCTAAGCTTCTTCAAATGGGAGCGACAGTCTCCTTGAATCATTGTGGATCTCTGGACCCTGATTATATCTTGTATGGTATTTTAAGTGGTTCCTCAGATACTCACCAAGCGAGACTAAGATCCAAACGCCCGTTTGTGCCAGCTGCGCGGAATCTTTTGGACAACCTTGCCAGACTTGGCATCCGCGCTTCCGAGTGGACAAATCACAAATGGAAAACGAAGTACTCTAAAGGTACTTCCAGGCTCCGTGCTTTTGGGCCCGGAACCAGTGCCACGCCTGTTGGGATGGGCTTTCTTGGAGTAGCTTGGATTAAGCTCAACCGCCTGCGGACTGGTGTTGGGCGATTCCATTCGTCCATGCACAAATGGGGTCTCGCTTCTTCACCAAATTGTGAGTGTGACGCCTCTGAGCAAACCACAGACAGTGTTCTAACAGCATGCCCTATACATCGGGCACCAGATTGAGCACAAGATCTGACGGTTTTGGATGACGAAACTTGATTCTGGCTTAATAAAATCACTGCGAGCATCTGATTCAGGCAGTACAGCAACCTGGGGTAGTAAAAAGATAAACCCTCGGCCCCAGTCCTGTTTGTGTCTAACCTGGAGTGGATACCTTTCAAACAACCAGGACGACGACGACCAGCAATGGTGTATGGATTTGAGATGGTGGCGGTCACAAAGAAACAAGTGAAAGAGATGGAAGTTGCAGGGATAAAAATGTTGAGGTTAGCTAGAGGAGTGACGAGAAAAGACAAGATTAAAAACATCGGGTGTACAGTTAAGGTAAAACGGTTACAAATGAAGATGAGGGAGGGCAGGCTGAGGTGGTATGGACATGTCATGAGGAGAGACCAAGAGAAGATTTTTGATGTCGTGAAAGAAGATATGAGAAAGTTGGTGCAAAGGATACAGGCGTTGAAAACAGGACGGTTTCGAGAAAGATGATACGCTGTGGCTACCCCTGATTGAAGAAAAAGGCCGAAAGGAGAAAAAGATTGACTTGCTTTTCCGGAAGGCTAGATTGATTTGGCGTACATAAAAATCTGGAAACGTGGAGATAAATCAATGGTTTACCCACACTTTATCACGTAACATTTCATCACGCCATGTTTAATCACAGATACTTAATCACCAGACTTTTAATCGCTTAAAATTTAATCATACAGACACTTAATCATGCAAAAAAAGTCATAATTACAATTCTGTAAAGTGATTAAATGCACACGTGCTTACATGTCCACGTGCTGATCTGTGTGGCGATAAAATGTCTAAGTGATGAAATCTCGTAGTGTTAATAGGTCTATGTGATTAAAGATCTAGTTATTTAATATTTGTGATTAATAATTGCGTGATGAAATATCGTGTGATAAAGTGTGGGTAAACCATTGATTTATCTCCACGTTTTTAGATTTTATGTTTTAAACGACTGCCATGAACAAAACGTCATAAAAATGCTCAAAAATGGTTGAAACATATAGGAATAATGTTTTCGTATGGTAACTCATATATAATTTAATGAGAGAAACAAAAGATTGTGCACCAAAGTTGACTATTTTTTATTAGGGCACAAGCTTTCGTGAGCTACTGTTCACTTTGTCAGGTGCAATGTTGTCAAGTGAGCAGTAGCTCACGAAAATTTGTGCCCTAATAAAAAATGTTCAACTTTCGTGAACAATTTTTTGTTTCTCTCATTTGATTTGAAAAATTGAAACGGCTCCTCCAATTTTATTCCTTCCAATGCTTCCGTAATCAAATATATTCGTTAAATTTCTTGAAGGAATTTGGAATATAGAAAAAAATTTTTTTTTTAATGTTAACGCAATTTTAAGCTTTATTTCTCAATAAAATTTTTTGCTTACATCTGATCAAGTTCATCCGGACAGGATTTTTTACATAATATTGAAAAGTATAAAACAATTTGATATTTTACCGTGTTGAATCACTGAATTAGTTGCGAAATGTCAAATATCTTTTACTAATTGAACAAATTTGCAACTATAGCACATAGTCTATGACATATTGACCTTGATATTATCCTTGCATATAATGATATATTAACGATATAACCAACATATCAACCTTCATCAATATTTGAATATGTCATTGTTTAGTTATGATTTGATTCTGCTAAAACTGATTTAAAGTCTATTTTTTTCACTTATCGAACCAAATATCGGTGTCACAGACTTTGTTCGGGAATCCTGAAGCACCAGTTGAGCTAGGTAACCCGAATACTTGCGCTAAAACAAAGCTGTGTCTAAATTTTATTTTATTCCGGCTCAAGTAGTAGCCTGCTATGAGCCTGAAGCTTTTATATAGTTGGTTTGAACGAAAGCTCGGATTGATCCATTTAAGACTTTTCTTCACAACAAACAGAGACCACTGTCTCTGATAAGAACGAATGTATTACAAAAATTACAACGGACAAAATTTCTATTCCACGTTTTGCCAAAGTGCAAAGCGAAATCAACGCTATAACTTGACTCAATCAACACAAATAATTCTACCTCTGTAGAACTGTAAAACACAACTCCAAAAACACTGGCACAAAATAAATTCAACAGTCGTCAACCGATAAAAAAATCTAACGGGCCACGTTCTGCGCCCAAACCAAATTACTTCCACTCGAGTCGTCTCTCGAGTCATCACTCGTCTCTTATTTTCGTCTGTGCCATTGCAATTTAGCGAGCGTACAGTATATATAGACAAACACCACGTGACGGCGAACTCACTCAAATAAACCTGATCATTCTCCAACTCTCTAGAAAATACGCTTATGCTAGAACCACATAGTATATACGCGAACATTCTACTACATTGACCCTGATCAAAACATATTTCGTCATTACTGTCCGGCGAAAAGAGAAAAAGGATGTATGCAATGCGCAATAAAAAGCGAATCGGACGTTATATCACATAGTGCGAGAGCAGCGCTACAAGGCAACGCGATTATTATTATCTATAATAAAACTACGAACTACTTTTAACGGAAATAAGCTACATCGTTATGATTAAAATTATTAGTAATGCCCCCCGCAAAAACAATATTATGCAATAATATTTAAAAAAAACACACAGAATACAAATAATTTTACAAAACAAAACATGAAATTATTCACACAAAAATCTATACAATTATCCGGCTGAGATAGTCAGCCATAACGTTCTCCTTGCCGGCAATGTCTTTCACTACAAAGTCGTATACCTGCAATGATAGAGACCACCGAAGTATACGATCGTTCTTGTAGCGGCCGTACTAAGGAAAGTAAGGGGCTTGTGATTCGTTTGCACGAAAAATTTCTTTCCGGCCAGAAATAAGCGAAATTTACCGACTCCCCATATTATTAACAAGCACTCCTTTTCAAGTGTGGAGTACTTTGTCTCCGCATTCGTCAGCTTCTTGCTTGCGTACGCGACGGGGTGGAGTTTTCCTTCGTGTTTCTGCATCAAAACGGCTCCAATTCCACTGTTGGATGCATCCGTGCGTAGAGTGAAATCTAGCAAATGATCGAGCAGTCTCAATATGGGCCTCTTCAGGAGAGCTCTCACCCCATTCGACAAAGTTTGGCTGCCCTTTCTTCGTTAAGTACGTCAACCGTACCGCAATAATTGCAAAGGAAGGAATATAATCTCGATAATACCCAAGCAACCCACAAAACGAACAAACTTCCTTCTTCGTGACTGGCCGCTTTGCTCGTGCAATCTTGTCCAGATTGTCATCGTTCGGTGTAATCCAGTCATATACGACATTGTGACCTAAGAATTCGACAGAAGACGCACCAAAAATACATTTTGAGGGACGAGCAGTAAGGTCGGCCTCACTTAGTCTTTTCAACAATTTTTCCAAAGTCCGCAGGTATGTCTTCCAATCGCTGGAGAACACAATTAAATCATCGATATAACTTTCAACGCCGGACATACCTGAAAGCACTTCTCTCATCCCACGAACAAGTGTTGCATCGGAGTTCTTCATACCAAGGGCATTCGGAGAAATTCATATGTCTCGTCCAGTGTCATAAACGCAATCTTAAATACATCTTCTTCTGCTACGGGTATCTGCCAATACCCTTCACTGAGATCGATCTTTGAGAAAAATTTTGACTTCCCCAACTGTTGAAAGAGATCCTCCGAAGTTTTCATTGGCTCTGGATCCGAAATCGTTACTTTATTTAATTTTCTGTAGTCGACGCAAATGCGATTCGAACCATTCTTTTTCTTCACAATAACTACCGGTGAAGCATACGGTGATGATGACTTTCTGATGACCCCCATATTTAACATCTTCTTTATTTCGTCTTTCAGTTCCTGCCGCAGCGCAATAAAGGATAGGGTTTTAAGCAGACAGGCTCCTCATCTACTAAATTGATCCTGTGTTCAATCTTAGATTTTCTTCCTGGCACATCTGAAAAAACATTGGCATATTCCTATATTAAAACTTGCAGTTTTCGACTTTGGCTATTTGGCTATCATCCAATTCCGTTTCCAATTTAACGTCGCTTACATCTTCCTTTTGTTTATATGTTCCCAATTCTAATAAGAAATCTTCGTCTATACTTGGTATTTCTTTATCCAATAACATTTCCGCACTAGCTGCTATCTTTAAATCTTCTTTCTCATTTCCGGTTTTTGCTTCGTCCTCTCGGGCGTAATATTTTTTTAACATGTTGGCATGGTAATTCTTTTCCTTGTTTCCGACTAAAATTTTATAACCGTGATCTCCCACCTTCTGGATAATTTCGTACCGTCCTTTCCATTGCATTAAAAGCTTGTCATTGTTCGTCGGAAGCATTACCAAAACTATGTCCCCCTCATTGAATAGTCAATCCTTTGTTTTCTTGTCATAGTTTTTCTTGTATCTGATTTGGCTTTTTGTTAGCTCCTCCTGAGCAAGTTTCATTGTTTCCTCTAGTCTCTCTCTCAACTCCAACACGTATTGATGACTGTTTTTGACTTCAGTTGATTCACTTTCGCCTGTCCACAGTTCCTTCAGAATTGTCATGGGTCCTCGCACAGTGCGACCATACAAAACTTTAAAGGGTGAAAATCCGGTAGACGCTTGGGGAAACTCTCTATACGCAAATAAAAGTGGGTTTATAAACCTATACCACTGCTTAGGATGTTCAATGCATAATCGTCTCAACATCTTCTTCAGCGTACCGTTAAATTTCTCAGTCAGACCATTGCAAATCGGATGATACGGTGTCGTCGTCAGCCTTCTGATGGACAACAATCTTGATAGTTCCTGCATGCATTCCGACGCAAATTGAGTCCCAAGATCACTCAATATTTCTTCCGGAACGGCAAATCCATCAGCGGCATTTTTCCCAGCGGAACTTTCGCTACCGTCCTCTGGCACACATCACATGACCTGCAGAAGCTCACGACATCCTGGTGAATCCCCGACCAATAAAAATTGGTCAGTATCCTATCTTCCGTCTTCTTGACTTCCATATGTCCAGCCAGCATCGTATCATGCGCAACCTCCATCACCTTCTTCTTCAAGTCTTTCGGCACTAAAATTTGCTTCAGTTTTTCCTTTTCTATATCAACCCTCTTGGTAATGCGGTACAAAATTCCCTTTCTCTTTTCATGACTAATTTCTTTTCCATTCCGGACCAAGGGCGCTTCCTTTGTTATGTACTTTGACAGGGATGGGTCTTCTTCTTGAAGGTGGATGAGCATATCCTTTGTTAGAGCCATCAGATTCGTTGCCTCCGCAACTTTCAAAGGTTTTAACTCAGTTCTTTTTCTAGCTTCTGATCCAGTAACTGCTGCCGCCTCCACGCACCAAGTCTCAACAGAATCATTGAGTGCTCTAGCTCCCGGAATATTTCCTATAATCAACGGATACAACGGGTACCTTAGGCATAAAGGTTTCACTGTTCCACTATAATAGGGCGTGCTTATTTTTGTCTTTGCGAACGGAGCCTTCAGTAAAGTGCGCGCAACCGCCATTATATGTCCCGCCTTGCCTGTGAGCTGCTCTTCTGCAACCAGCTCCCTCTTAGCTATCACCCCGGAACAACCAGTATTCCTTAAAACGGTGACCGATTTGTTTCCGACCATTCCAATTGACGTAGGCATTTGATTACTTAAATTTTCTTTCAAACATGCACCATTTAAAATTCCGATTTTTTGTCCATCTTTTAGTTCTAAATATTACTGTAATTCTAGACCAACTTCCTTTCCTTCTTTGCTTAAACTTCTGTAATTTTCTTTTTTTCGTCTTCCGTTTTCAGCAGGATTCAATTTCTCGATCGGCATAGGGCATGCAACTTTATACATCCTTTCTCGTTCACCAGCGCCACCATTCGCTAATAGATTTCCCTTTTCACACTGCATAAAATTATGACCGATTCCTCCGCATCGGAAGCAATATCTTCTGGGGTTTCTCTCTTGAACCTTCGAGAAGCAATCACTTGCCCTGTGCCCCATTTTCCGGCAGCTAAATCATTTTATACTTCCTGTCATCGCAGGAGAAGCATCCGGAATCTTGCCTTCTGGTCTTGGAGCGCCAATACTTTTCTTAGCATTGAAATCTTGACTTGAGAGCTTCTTGTTGTGCGCTGTCAAGTATTGTTCCGCAATTGCTGCCAATTCTCGGAGACTCTGAGGCTTCCTCTCCATCAGATGTACCGAAAGTTCCTTCGAGAACGAGTTTATAAATTGTTCCTTCATCAGCTCGACAACGGCCCAGATGGTAGGTGCTTTCACGTAGCCTGGGCCGTGAGTAAGTCTGCTCATTGATTTTAAAATGACAGACCGAAACCGAACCTACCAAAACGGAAGGGTATCCACCCATTCCGATGTTCAGTGTGGGTCTGTTAATCGGCAAACGTCCTTTTCAGGACGGGGCAATGTCAGGATAAAACTGCCCTTTTCAGGGAACATTGCCAACAAGTTCCGAAGACCCACTATTCTTCAGCTGAACATCGAAGGCCTCACTGCAAGCAAGATGAATGTTCTTCATCACCTCGCTATGCAGTCTGAGGCACTCGTCATCCTACTGCAGGAGACCCACTGCACTGATGCAGAGAAGTTGGTGCTACCAAACTACCAACTAGCTGGGTCTTCTTTAAGCAGGAAGCATGGCCTTGCCACGTTTGTCCACGAGCGACTGAGATACACGCTTTTGGACCAATCTCCACCGACATCGGAGATCGAGTGGCTGTGTGTGGACGTTGATGGCTATAAAATAGTCAACGTCTACAAACCACCACCAACGCGATTGCGAACCCTGGATCTCCCAGTGTTTCCTCACCCCTGTCTGTACGCTGGCGATTTTAACTGTCGTCATGCTGACTGGGGTTATGATGACAACAGTCCGGATGGTGAGTGCTTGGCTGGCTGGGCAAGTATTAATTGTCTTGCCCTCCTATATAATGCCAAGGACGCTGCCAGTTTTTATTCCGGCCGCTGGAACACTGGCACCAATCCAGACCTAGCTTTCGCTAGCGTAGGTCCAAACAGTCGCTTACCGGATAGACGTGTCCTTGAGAAGTTTCCCAGGTCACAACATCGACCCTCGCTTATTACACCACCAAGGTTTGCTATGGCAGTGCCAAGCATGCCTGTTAAGCGATGGAACTTCCGCAAGGCCAATTGGAGTCACTACATTGCTTTGACGAATAAATTCGCAAAGACTTTGTTGCCGCCTGATTCACTTGATGTGGATGCGGCTTACCAGGACTTCTGTAACATCATTAAGAAAGCAGCCAAAAAGACTATCCCACGCGGGTATCGAAACAACTATATTCCGTGTTGGGATGCAGAGTGTGAATCCCTCTATAAAACCTTTCTGCAGTCTCCTCAGGGAGACGACTCAAGTTTGGCTGCTACAACTCTGCTTGCCAAGCTTGACAGAAAACGGAGGGATCGATGGTCCGAAGCAGTTCGGAGCATTGACTTCTCACACTCTAGTCGAAAAGCGTGGAGTATTTTGAACAACCTTACTGGTAGGTCACGACACTCTCCTCGTCATTGTCCCGTTTCAGCCGATGCTATTGCATCTCAGCTGGTTAGAAATGGGAAATACGAGGCTGTTGATCGCAAGTCATCTCGACTTGTCTTTCAAGAAGTGTCTGACCTTTGGAGGGCCACAACACCAGACGCAGTAAATATCTCTGACAATTTTTCACAGAGAGAATTTGCTGCTGCCCTTCAACATTTAAAACCAGGTAAAGCTCCGGGTCCTGATTCCATCTGCCCTGAGCTTATACTCCATGCTGGAGCTGCTTTGAAGTCCTGGTTACGTGACTTCCTTTCTTCCTGTTTGCGCCGAATCAAAATTCCCAAGATCTGGAGAAGAGCGCTTGTAGTCGCGATCCCAAAGCCAATGAAACCCGTGGGGGACCCAAAGAGTTATCGATTGATATCTATGCTCTGTGTCCCCTACAAGATACTTGAGAGGCTTATTTACGCCCACGTTGAACCATTAATTGATTCACTGCTCCCTAAAGAGCAGGCTGGGTTCTGACGCGGGAAGTCAATCGTAGATCAAGTTGTTCTGTTAAGCCAGAATATCGAGGATTCTTTTGAGGCTAGGAAGAAGGCCGGTACCGTATTTGTCAATCTGACAGCTGCCTATGACACTGTCTGGCACCGTGGCCTTACCTGCAAGCTGCTGAGACTTATGCCGAATAGGCCACGTGGTCAAAATGATTGTGGAGCTTGTCCGAAATCGAAGTTTTACTCTTACTACCGGTGACAGCAAGCAAAGCAGGCTACGCCGTCTTAAAAACGGCGTTCCTCAGGGATCGGTCTTGGCTCCCCTCCTATTTAACATCTATACGTACGATCTTCCTTCCATGATTTCCAGAACGTTTGCTTATGCTGATGATTTAGCATTGTTGCACTCTTCTGGAAACTGGAAGGACTTGGAGGGGACATTAAGCCAAGACATGTCCACACTGTCAGCGTATCTCCAGACTTGGAGGTTGAAGCTCAGTCACACTAAGACGGTGACGACAGCCTTTCACTTAAACAACCGAGAGGCCAAACGTGAGCTAAAGGTCTACAACAATAGTAGACTTTTACCGTTCTGTCCAATCCCTACATACCTTGGGGTAAAACTGGACAGATCGCTCACGTTTCGTCACCATTTAGTGGCATTGCGCAAAAAACTATCATCGCGCGTCACACTGTTGAGGCGACTCGTGGGCTCGGGATGGGGTGCTGGTGCTAAAACACTACGCATAGCCACCTTGTCTCTAGTCTACTCAACAGCTGAGTACTGTGCGCCAGTCTGGTGTCGCAGTACTCACACTCGCCTCATTGACAGTGTCTTGAATGACGCCTTGCGCATAGTTACTGGATGCCTGCGTCCCACTCCAACGGACCACCTACCTGTACTCTCAGGCATCCAGCCAGCTGAGCTTCGCCGAATGGGAGCGACACTCTCCTTGGCTTACCGTGGATCTCTGGACCCCGATCATATTTTGCATGGTCTGTTAAATGGGTCCTCAGATACTGGCCAAGTGAGACTAAGATCCAGACGCCCGTTTGTGCCAGGTGCGCGGAATCTCTTGGACAATCTTGCCAGACTTGGCATCCGCGCCTCTGAATGGACAAATCACAAATGGAACGCGGAGTACTGTGAAAATGCTTCCAGGCTCCGTGCTTTTGTGCCCGGGACCAGTGTCAGGCCTGTTGGGATGGGCTTAACCCGAGCAGCTTGGGTTAAGCTCAACCGCCTGCGGACTGGTGTTGGGCGATTCCATTCGTCCATGCACAAATGGGGTCTCGCTCCTTCACCAAATTGCGAGTGTGGCGCCTCAGAGCAAACCGCAGACCATGTACTAACAGCGTGCCCCATACATCGGGCACCACATGGAGCACGAGGTCTGACGGTTTTGGATGACGAAACTCGATGCTGGCTTAATAACATCACTGCCAGCATCTGATCCAGGCAGTGCAACAGTCTGGGGTAGTAAAAGGATAAACCCTCGGCCCCAGTTCTGTTTGTGTCTGGCCTGGAGTGGATGCCCTTCAAACGATGACGACGACGACGACGAGCTCGACAACACATTCGAAACTGCTTTATACATCAGACAGCTTCACCCACTGCGTGAAATAATTTCTGAGTCTCACAATAAACTGGTCAGGGTTTTCCGCACCCTCCAGCTTGGCTTCTCTAAAACGTTGGCGATACCCTTGTTGCGTGTAATTGTATCGCTGCAGCAACGCCGCTTTCAAGCGCTCACAATCTAAAGCATCCTCCTGCGAGAGCCTGGAATAAACATCTAAAGCTGTTCCATTCAACAAAGCACTCAACTGAGTTGCTCAATTAGTCTGGGCCCAATTTGCAACCCTAGCATATCTTTCAAAGCGCAACAGTTAATTATCTAGATCATCCTTTCCATCAACAAAGTGAGGGAGGTCAGGGGACCTTATTCCTCCAAAAGCAACACGCGCACCCCATGCCTGGTCTGCTTCTCCCTTTTCTCCAGCAGAGCGATCAGCTTCTCGTTCCAACCACAACCTCTCCTATTCTATCTGCAATTTTTTTTCTTCAAATTCCATTTTTCTTTGCTCCGATTCAAATTTTAATCTTTCGAGTTCTAATTCTCGATTTCTCTCCTTCTCTTCCAACATCGCTTGCCGTTCCTTTTCTTTCTCTTGAAGCTCCAGTTCTAATTTCTTTTACTCTGATTTCTCCTGCTCTAATTCAAGTTTCAATCGTTCGAGTTCTAATTCTCGATTTTTCTTCCCTTGAAGTTCCAGTTCTAATTTTTTTTGTTCTGCTTCCAACATTGCCCTTTGTTCCCTTTCTTTTTCTTGAAGCACGGCTTGTCGTTCCTTTTCCTTCTCCTCTTTCTCACAGAGTCGATTCCATTCACTCCGGAAGAAATCAGCTTTTGCCTTTTCCGACATCTTCAAACATTCGACGCGGATTCTCAGTTTTTCAAACTCATCTTCAATCGAGCTATTCGCCATCTTCAACTGTAAATTCCTGTTCAGCATTCTTAAGCAAAAATCTAAATCTTTCCCGGATGAGCCCCCAGATGTCACAGACTTTGTTCGGGAATCCTGAAGCACCAGTTGAGCTAGGTAACCCGAATACCTGCGCTAAAACAAAGCTGTGTCTAAATTTTATTTTATTCCGGCTCAAGTAGTAGCCTGCTATGAGCCTGAAGCTTTTATATAGTTGGTTTGAACGAAAGCTCGGATTGATCCATTTAAGACTTTTCTTCACAACAAACAGAGACCACTGTCTCTGATAAGAACGAATGTATTACAAAAATTACAACGGACGAAATTTCTATTCCACGTTTTGCCAAAGTGCAAAGCGAAATCAACGCTATAACTTGACTCAATCAACACAAATAATTCTACCTCTGTAGAACTGTAAAACACAACTCCAAAAACACTGGCACAAAATAAATTCAACAGTCGTCAACCGATACAAAAATCTAACGGGCCACGTTCTGCGCCCAAACCAAATTACTTCCACTCGAGTCGTCTCTCGAGTCATCACTCGTCTCTTATTTTCGTCTGTGCCATTGCAATTTAGCGAGCGTACAGTATATATAGACAAACACCACGTGACGGCGAACTCACTCAAATAAACCAGATCATTCTCCAACTCTCTAGAAAATACGCTTATGCTAGAACCACATAGTATATACGCGAACATTCTACTACATTGACCCTGATCAAAACATATTTCGTCATTACTGTCCGGCGAAAAGAGAAAAAGGATGTATGCAATGCGCAATAAAAAGCGAATCGGACGTTATATCACATAGTGCGAGAGCAGAGTTACAAGGCAACGCGATTATTATCTATAATAAAACTACGAATTACTTTTAACGGAAATAAGCTACATCGTTATGATTAAAATTAAAACCCAGCCATCGGTGGCACATTTCTGTGTCTCTTGATGCCGGTCCCAAGCCTGGATAAATGGGGAGGGTTGCGGCAGGAAGGGCATCCGGCGTAAAACTTTTTGCCAGATTTATACAAATGCGTAATCATTGTAAATCCATACCGGATCGGTCGCGGCCCGGGTTACCAACGACCGCCTCAGGTGTCGCACAGCAGGGCACCTGCGGAAATTATGCTACTGCTAAACAAAGTGAAAATAAGAGCAGAAAGAGAGGGGGAAGGCGAGTAAAGAAGCAGCGAGAAGCATGGAAAGGAAGATGCTCACTCATAAGGGTGGGTACTTTAAATATTGGAACGATGACTGGAAGGGGAAAGAGCTGGCAGATATGATGGAGCGAAGGAATGTAGACATATTGTGCCTACAAGAAACTAAGTGTAAAGGGAGTAAAGCAAGGAACATTGGAGTTGGATGTAAAATATTTTATAACGGAGCTGATGGAAGAAAAAATGGGATAGGGATAGTACTGAGGGAGGAGCTGGCTGAAAGTGTCCTGCAGTTGAAGAGGGTGTCGGACAGACTGATGGCCATGAAGCTGGAGGTAAATGGGTCCATCCTAAATATAGTAAGTGCATATGCTCCACAGGTTAACTACAGCATGGAGGAGAAAAATGATTTTTGGCAAGACCTGGATGGATTGATTGATAGAAAGTATATCAAAAGAAGAGAGGACAGTTCTTGCTGCAGACCTTAATGGTCATGTGGGCGAAGAAAACATCGGGGATGAGGAAATAATGGGGAGGTACGGTGCTGGAACAATAAATAACGAAAGATTAATGGTTGTGGATTTTGGGAAAAGAATGGATTTGGCGATTGTCAATACTTATTTCAAGAAGAAAGATGAACACAGGGTGACATATAAGAGTGAAGGAAAAAGTACCCAAGTAGATTATGTGATGTGCAGAAGGAGGAACCTAAAGGAAATGTGCGATTGTAAGGTAATATTGAATGAGTGTGGCGCAAAGCAGCACCGTATGGTGGTATGCAAAATGGCTCTTATGGTGAAAAAAAAAAAAGCAGAGAAAGTAAAGCCAAAAATACGATGGTGGAAACTGAAAGAGACATGCTATCAAGAAGCGTTTAGACAAGAGGTGACCAGGATTCTGGGAGGCAAGGATGGGTTACCTGATGAGTGGGACAAAACGGCAGAAATGCTAAGAAAAACAGCTGAAACTGTACTGGGAGTGACATTTGGGAAACGAAAAGCAGACAAGGAGACATGGTGGTAAAATGAGGAAGTTCAAAAAAGCATAAAAGAAAAGAAAGAGGCAAAGAAAGCATGGGACAAAATAAGAAATGAAAATACTAAAAAGGTATACAAAGAAAAGAAGAGTAAGGCAAAGAAGGCAGTTGCAATGGCGAAGGGACGTTTGTATGATGATTTGTATGCTAGATTGGAAACAAAAGAAGGTGAAAAGGAGTTGTACAGATTGGCTAGGCAGAGAGACAGAGAAGGGAAAGATGTACAGCACGTGAGGGTTATAAAGGATGAAAACGGTAATGTTATGGTAAATTCAGAAGTAGTGTTAAAGAGATGGAAGGAGTACTTTGAGAAACTGATGAATGAGGAAAATAACAGAGAACCTAGGACAGAGGAAGCAGAAGTGGTTAACGAAGAGGTAAATTGTGTCAGTAGAGAAGAAGTAAAGAATGCACTAAGAAGGATGAGAAAAGGTAAAGCGGTTGGACCAGATGAGTTGCCAGTAGAAGTTTGGAAGTGCATGGGAGAGATAGGGATAAAGTTTTTGACCAGACTGTTCAACAGACTATTAATGGGTGAATGGATGCCAGAAGAATGGAGAAGGAGTGTGCTTATCCCAATCTATAAAAACAAAAAGGACGCACAGTGCTGTGGAAACTACAGAGGAATAAAGCTAGTGAGCCACACAATGAAGATATGGGAAAGAATTATTGAAACCAGGTTAAGGGATAGAGTGGAGATCAGCAAACAGCAATATGGATTTATGCCAGGAAAGGAAACCACCGATGCCATATTTGCTTTAAGAATATTAATGGAAAAATACAGGGAAGGTCAAAGAGAGCTACATTGTGTATTCGTGGACCTAGAGAAAGCTTACGACAGGGTTCCACGGGAAGAGCTGTGGTACTGCATGAGAAAATCAGGAATAGTGGAAAAGTATGTGCGACTAGTACAGGATATGTATGAGGGAAGCGAAACAGTGGTGAGGTGTGCAGTAGGAACTACAAAAAGTTTCAAGGTCAAGGTTGGACTGCACCAGGGATCAGCGTTAAGTCCGTTCCTGTTTGCAGTGATAATGGACAGGCTAACGGATGAAGTAAGGAGAGAACCACCATGGACAATGCTGTTTGCTGATGATATTGTGATTTGCGAAAAGACCAGGGAAGAAGTGGAGGGGAGATTAGAATCCTGGAAGTATGCATTGTAAAGAAGAGGGATGAAAGTAAGTAGGTCAAAGACCGAATATCTGTGCATAAATGGAGAAAATGACGACGAAACAGTGAAGATGGAGGATATAAAAGTGCCAAGAGTAAAGGAATTTAAGTATTTGGGATCAACGGTGCAAGAAAGTGGTGGTTGTAAGAGGGAGGTAAGAAAGAGAGTACAGGCAGGATGGAATGGATGGAGAAGAGTATCAGGAGTAATCTGCGACAAGAGGTTACCAGCTAGAGTAAAAGGAAAAGTGTACAGTTCAGTGGTAAGACCAGCAATGGTGTATGGACGTGATACAGTAGCAGTCACAAAGAAACAAGTGGAAGAGATGGAAGTTGCAGAGATGAAAATGCTGAGGTTTACTATGGGAGTGACGAGAAAAGACAAGATTAGAAACGAGCACATTAGGAGTACTGTTAAGGTAGAACGGTTAGGAATGAAGATGAGGGAGGGCAGGCTGAGGTGGTATGGACATGTCATGTCTTGTCATGAGGAGAGACCAAGAGTATGTAGGAAGAAAGATAATGGAAATGGAATTACCAGGAAAGAGGAAAAGAGGGAGACCAAAGAGAAGATTTTTAGATGTGGTAAAAGAAGATATGAAGGAAGTTGGTGTGAAGGAGATGGACATTGAAGACAGAAAGATGTGGAGAATGATGATACGCTGTGGCCATCCCTGACTAATGGGAAAGGCCGAAGGGAGAAGAAGAAGAAGTTATGATTAAAATTATTAGTAATGAAGTGTGACAACCGGGTTACGTAATTTAAAGAAAATATATTTACTTATTGTTTGATTGTGCTAAGGGCATTTAAAACGAGGATGTGTAACCATTGACCAGGCAATATTGTATTGAAAGAAGAATTTTTATATACAAAGATCTTAAAAATGATACAAAGACACAAAGATCTTAATAATTTTATCAACTAGTTGTGACATATACAAAATACATACACAATGTTCCCCAGCCAGTTGCGTAGCATATTTTCCCGACTGGTGGGTTTTCCCCGTTTGGCAAACAAATTATGTTGACGTAATCGCCGAGAACGGCAGGCCTCGGTAACGTGACCACAGCCACGTCGTTGCTGAATTGATAGGGAATATTGTACATCGGATGGAGTATGAACTGCGCAAAATGTTAAGAAAGTTAGTGCAGAATTCGTGAAATAATTGCTAATTATAAAAGTGTGTTTACTTGAACAAAAATAGGCCTAATTTTTTCATTAAAAATAAGAGAATATTTAAAAAAAACAGGATTTAAAATAAAAATCACATGTTGAATTTTTCATTGTATGATTCTAAGTTTGACATAAAAGATTATTTATATAAAAAAGTTTATTGCAGTATGGAAAGGATAGAAAGAAAGTCGCATGAAAAAAAGCTTTTTAGATAATCAGTTACATTGAAATCATGAAGCGCAGAGCTGTGCAACTGTTGTGCTACAGAATGTAATAATCTATGTATATTTATTAGAATAAAATAAAAAATTCAAACTTTATAACTGTTCAAAAATTTGTTGATTCAAATTTTAGCAAAGTTTTTAACTCATGGAAATAAAACAGTATGTCTATTTTTGTTAAAATTGATTAGATATTTTTTTGTTGTGGTGTGTCGCAAAACTTTGGAACCATATAACAATTACATACAGCAACGAATATATATTCATACTACACTAAAAAAAGAACCACAAATGTTTTCAAATTACATTAGGCCGCTTCAGATAAATAAAAATAAAATATTAAGAAAGAGTTTCTTTTTGGTACAGAATTTTAATATTGCTTTAAACAAAGTCGATTTCATCGAAGCCAAAAGCTTTTGGTGATGGTGATGTCTTCATGAGTAGCTATCTCGTCAAAATGGGACGAACCGAGAAAATCAAGGTATTTATAGTCTCAACAATTAGGAGAAAGATGCTGTATGTGTGGTCTCAGAAAGGAGAAAAGCATAACTACACAAAATCCAAGTATCTCACGTCTGGATCTTAGTCTCACTTAGCGAGTATCTGAGGACCCACTTAAAAAACCATACAAGATATGATCAGGGTCCAGAGATCAACAATGATTTAAGGAGACTGTCGCTCCCATTTGGCGAAGCTTAGCTGGCTGGATACCTGAGAGTATAGGTAGGTGGTCCGTTGGAGTGCGACGCAGGCATCCAGCGACTATGCGCAAGGCGTCGCTCAAGACACTGTCGATAAGGCGAGCATGACCGCTGTGACACCAGACTGCCGCGCAGTACTGAGTAGACTAGAGATAAGGCGGCTATGCGCCTCAGCGAGGCGACTCGTGGGCTCGGGATGAGGTGCTGTTGCTAAAACACTAGGAGGTTTTTGCACAATGCCACGATCTGTCCAGTTTATCCCAAGATAAGTAGGGATTGGACAGAATGGTAAAGTCCACCGTTGTTGTAGACGTTTAGCTCACGTTTGGCCTCTTGGTTATTTAAGTGAAAGGCTGGCGTCACCGTCTTAGTATGACTGAGCTTCAACCTCCAAGTCTGGAGATATGCTGAAAGAATAGACATGTCTTGGCTTAAAATCCCTTCCAAGTCCTTCCAGTTTCCAAAAGTGTGCAACAATGCTAAATCATCAGCATAAGCAAACGTTCTGAAAGTTATGGAAAGAAGATTGTACGTATAGGTGGTTAAATAAGAGGGGAGCCAAGACCGATCCCTGAGGAACGCCGCTTTTAGAATGGCGTAGCCTGCTTTGCTTGCTTTCACCGGTAGTAAGAGTGAAACTTCGATTTCGGACAAGCTCCACAATCATTTTGACCACGTGGCCTATTCGGCATAAGTCTCAGCAGCTTGCAGGTAAGGCCACGGTGCCAGACAGTGTCATAGACAGCTGTCAGATTGACAAATACGGTACCGGCCTTCTTCCTAGCCTCAAAAGAATCCTCGATATTCTGGCTTAACAGAACAACTTGATCTACGATTGACTTCCCGCGTCAGAACCCAGCCTGCTCTTTAGGGAGCAGTGAATCGATTAATGGTTCAACGTGGGCGTAAATAAGCCTCTCAAGTATCTTGTAGGGGACACAGAGCATAGATATCAATCGATAACTCTTTGGGTCCCCCACGGGTTTCATTGGCTTTGGGATCGCGACTACAAGCGCTCTTCTCCAGATCTTGGGAATTTTGAGTTGGCGCAAGCAGGAAGAGAGGAAGTCACGTAACTAGGACTTCAAAGCAGCTCCAGCATGGATTATAAGCTCTGGGCAGATGGAATCAGGACACGGAGCTTTACCTGGTCGTAAATGTCGGAGGGCAGCAGTAAATTTTCTCTGTGAAAAAGTGTCAGAGATATTTACTGGATCTGGTGTTGTGGCCCTCCAAAGGTCAGACACTTCTTGAGAGGTCAACAGCCTCGTATTTCCCATTTCTAATCAGCTGAGATGTAATAGCAACGGCTGAAACGGGACAGTGACGAGGAGAGTGTCGTGACCTACCAGTAAGGTTGTTCAAAATACTCCATGCTTTTCAACTAGAGTGTGAGAAGTCAATGCCCCAAACCAGGTTTGTGGAGTCGTACGAATTTTTTCCGACTCCGTCTCCACTTTTTTAAAATTTTTCGACTCCAACTCCAACTCTGACTCCGACTCTACCTCTTTAAGATTTTACGACTCCAACTCCGACTCCAGAATACCTACAAAAACGACTCCGACTCCTGACTTCGGATCCAGCACATCTAAAAAAACGATTCCGACTCCCGACTCCGACTCCAGCACATCTAAAAAAGCGATTCCTACTCCCGACTCCGACTCCAGCAAGCTCGAAAAAACGACTCCGACTTCACAACTTTAAATAAGTTACACTTTTCAAAATATGAAAAAAAAAGAAAAAGGCGACCTTTTTTAAATCTGTAGCCTGAGCTGTATAATGTTAAGGTTTTATAACAGTTTTTCAAAGTGCATGATAAAAGCGTTTAAACAGGACATTTTGAATTAGTTTGCCTGTTGCGTTACTATTTTTGCAAGAACAAGAATGCTATTTTTCTCTCATTGTAGGCCTACAGGCCTATAACAGCCCAAGCAACAAAATAAAATAAATTTTTTATACCTATGTGACTATAAATGACATGGCTAATTTGAAAATTTAAACAGTAATTTTTCTGGAAAGAATCAAATATTAGATTTGTAATTGTCATTTACCAAGTGCGTACTTCGTCTCTCCATTGTGTAATGTGTAATTGTGGCGCTATGTAGATAAGCAAATTTATTGTTTAGACCAATGGTCCTCCTAGTGGTCGATTGGAATATTTAAGGGGTCAAAAAGAGGTTGACAAATTAACTTAGAGTTTACTAGAGCAATAAAGCAACACTGCCGAAAATGTTAAATTTATAGCTGTCAAAATGAAGATCTTTTTTTTAGTATTTAATTGCTTCCTCTCACATTTACAGTAATTTAAAGACATAAATTGTTGCGTGTAAGTGAAAATAAAAAACAGTTATTCACGTAGAGTGTTTGAGAGTGTGTGCTTGATGCAGTGCTTTTTACTTATTTTGCAGTCGATGTGCAGAAAAATTAGTAAGCCAAATTTCTAGTTTGTATTTACTTTGTTAGTTTGTGTTTATTAAAACTTCCAAGTTTGTAATTACTGAAGCAAGCCATCGCCACTTGCCAAGTAGCCTAGGCTCGCTGAAACTTTTTTAACCTGGAAAAAAGTTAAATTTTTTAAAACTTTCACTGTGGTTTAGTAGGCCTAAGCGCTTTAATATTTATTTCATTGCTGGAAATTAGATAGATTTTAGAGTTTAATTTTTTGTTCAAGCTCACAAAAATTTTGCTAATTCGAGTTTTTCATTTCTAACTTTTTGAGTTTAGGAAAGGGTGATGTAATTTTCGTATTAATTCTCTTTCCCAGTTAATATGTCTGTTGCAAGAGGTTTAAAACATTTATTAGGTTTATAGTTATTTTAAAAATTTGTTAAATAATTTACAGGATTGCATTTTTTTGGTTATTGTTCAAAAATTTATATTTTTTGATTTCAAGTTTACCGCTTTAGTCCATGACGCTACTTTCGTCACACATACCAAAAATTGTTTAACAAAACCACCATTCAATGCAGTACAACTCCTTGGCCAGCAGTGAAGGCTGGCAAGTAAAAAAACGACGAGAAACTGCAATCAGGGACGCAGGAAAAAAATTGGGGAGGAGGGGCAAACTTTAAAAAAGGGCACGTTTTTGGTCAAAAAGATACTCTAACAAACGCAAACTTTAGCTTTGGAGAAAAAAGTTTTACTGAAAAAATTAATGAAGACCAAAAAATAAATATATTCAAAGGTCTTGTCTTTTCAGCAATGATATTTCATATACTTAGCCCGCAAATATTTTGATTTAGCTTACTCAAAATGGTTGGAATGTCCCTGTTGCAAATGAAGACGTGATTGGTTAAAGCGCTGTACTTGTGTTCAACATGGTGTCGGTTCAAAACCTACTTTCTTCATTCTTTTGTGTCTTGAGGAAGAGACTTTACCGCACTATCTCCTGCTTGGCGGTCTTGGGAAGCAGTTCTAAATTTCAGTCATATCTCTTATAAAGGTAAAAACCAAAATAAAAATTTAAACCTGACAGCAATATTTTTGTAGCTCCGGAAACAGGTCGGGGTAATTGCTTTCCTTATGTATTAGTGCCTCCGTCCCTTTCCAGCGAGTACAGAGAATAAATATAGAGAGAAAATAGATAAATAAAGACCTTTTTGCATTTTTCCGACCTTCACTTTGAACTAAAAAATTTACACTTTTATGTTCAAGCAAAGACGTGCGAAAATTTTTTTCCCATTTTTTAAAGTTTATGTTAGTTGAGACTTTGGTGCTTTTAAAACAAAAAAATACTTTTTCTAAATTTTGTCCTCCCCACTACAGTTATAAGCTAGGTGGTTCCTTTTGAAAAAAATTCGGTGACTTCTTGTCTAATTCGATATTTTATTAAGATTAGATTTTGGTCCAGATTACGTACAGTAATTTTAAAGTCAAATCTGATACAATGCTTCTGTCTTGAAAATTTTAAAATCAAATGGCCCCTCCCCTCCCCCTCACTTACGTCATCCCGAAATCAACCATCTGCAAAACACAAATTGTTTAAATTGAAGGATATTATCGAGTACTGCTAATCAAAAATTTTAAATAAAAAGCTTTATGCCTGAAACGAGAGCTGAACTAGTCACGCCTATGATCAAATTGAATGAGCTGCGTTCATTGCAGCTCAAACTACTAGATACAGCTTTAATATTAATAGATTGCGTCATTTTACGTGAAATTTTTGGGATGAATTTAAAACATCTAAGTTGACAATTAAAAATTAAAAAAAATTGTTTAAGCATTGCTGATATTTAAAACTGCTACACAATATTTGTGGGTGTTGCAGCTTTGCAGCTCCTATGGGTGAGCGCCACTGCTCCTTAGCGTTTCTATCTTACATTAAATCATTTAATGTTGAATATCATTTTTACATCATTGTATGCGGTAGGTCAAATGTTCAAATTTGATACATCATTTCTATTTGTTTTTTGTCTTTGCTTAACCTCTTTTTTACCAAAACTTTCTTGGTCTGCAACCGTAACCAAATCAATTGCACTAACTTTTAGTACACTTTGTATTAGTAGACCTATTTCCTTTAAACCATTTGAACAACTGCACACTAAATAGTCTATTCATTTTTCTTAACTGGCTTAAACATTGGTTGTTACATATTTTTAATTATACCAGTATTTATTATAACACAGAAATCGAGATAAAAGAATAGTAACTAAACAAGCAACAGTGATTGAAGCAGAAAGTCAGTTTTGAGATCTTAGCAAAAAGCCCACGTTTAAGATAAATTTTTATGGAGATATTAACCTAAGCGAGTATTTTCGGCTAGAAAAGCTACTAAAGCTAATGTAAAATCAAAGCATTTACAAATATTACGAATCTGGTAGGCTACGAGCTTTGCAATGTGGATTTGCGTAATTGACATTTTTATACGGTTACTACTGTATTTATTTAAAAAAATATATTAGAGGTTTACTAAAATCGAGTTTTGACTACTTTTCAAAATCAAAAATAGGCAAAGCGTATAAAAAGAAAACTTGTATAGTGGTTTATGACTAATGTTGTGCCTAAAAATGTTCAACAAATTATTACTGAAACACGTGACGAAAATACTGGTGCCTTCGGTGAAACACATAGTCAGCAAAATGCTTATACAAAGAGTTATTGAGTGATTTTTGAATTAGCATTTAATCCAAATTTTTTGGAAATCTTTTAAAATTATAAAATCTAGATCTTGTTGCGACCCGATACTTCATTTTTACAAATTAAGAATTAAAATGTCTTTTTAGCTTGAATTGTTTTTAAATTATCTCACTCAAAAAACAGTTTGAATAATCAAAATGAAACCGAAGGGGTTCCGTTCGTACGATTCTAAAATCGATAAACGCTAGATTTTATCAATATGTAAGTCTACGCACAAGTGACGAAATACAATAATTATAAATAAAATAACGATTTGGGTTTTTTTTCGCTGAATAATAATTAAAGAAACAAATCAATTGTAATTATACAGTATATACGTATATCAAAATAATTTTTATCATGCATACGCTACTAACGTTGTGTTCGGAGCCTTGCTTATACAAAATATAGCAAAGAGAAAAAAAGATACAAAGAAAATATCTAAACTACACTAAAAAAATAATTTTTTAGTTTACTTTAAATTAGTTCTCAAGAAGAGTATGGAATCAACCAAGTCTTTTTTGAACTCCTCCATAAATCAGTCTTAATGATCGGGAGAGCAGAAAATAAGCCCTCGACGCTAACTTGCGACGGTGGTAAAGCCGTAATAGCAATTGCAGCTTCCTGAACAATTTTTGGATAAAGAGGTATAGCTTTATCAACTGTTAATTTGGAAGACCGATCAAAAGTTTTTACTTTTGTTGATGCAGTATAAAAAGCATGTCTAAATTTGCTAATTTTACATGGAAAATTTTCAGCTTTTTCTCCTTCGAATCGTTTGCCGTTTTCTTGCTCGTTCTTTTTCACTTGATCCAAAAACTTTTCATATTCCAAAACCTTTCATATTCATCTTCGGAACTTCCAAAAGACTGAGTCATAGTTATGGAAGCAGGACTCGCTGTACCTTTATCTTCTTGTTCCTGAACTGTGTTTTCTATTTCTTTGTTTAGTCCTGTCATTTGAATAGCTACATTAAAAAGTGTAGCTTTTGCTTTATTTTGTTGACTTTCAGAAAGACTGACCCTGTACATTGGATCTACATAAATTGCAGCCAATAAAACGTCATTATCAAAAAGAATATATTCTCGTCGTACCATAGAGTCTCTAATTTCTTCTGCTAGCGGTCCTCCATTCTGAGTCACAACAGAGTCGGCAACGTGGTCGAGTGGTTAAAGCGCCGGGCTAGTGACCAACATGGTCTCAGTTCAAAACCCACTTGCGCCATTCTGTTGTGTCCTCGGGAAAGACACTTTACGGCACATTCCCCTGCTTGGTGGTCTTGGCAAGCAGTTCTAAATTACAATCATATCTCTATTAAATTACAAGTGGACAGCAATATCTTGCTATCTTCGGAAGCAGGTCGGGGTAATTGCTTGCCCTATGTATAGCGCCTCCGTCGCTTTCCTGCGAGTCAGCAAGATAAATATAGAGATAAAATAAATAATAAAATAAATAGTTAGGCAAAAAATTAACATTTTCCATTCCTTCAGAAATGAACCTGGTGTCAGGTTTGATTATTGTAACTTTTTTGTTACTAAAAATGGGTAAGATAACATTTTTTTAAGGTTTTCCACTTGTTCCCAATGAGCATCTGACATTGTCAAATAAGGGTTAGCCATGTCTGATAAAATAGATTTTAATTGAAATTTGCGTTTTATCATTAAATAAGTGCTTTCCCATCTTGTACTTTGATCAATTATTGCACCAATCTTTACTCTTCTTTTAAGAATAGCATCAATTTTTAGATTGCGGGCGCGAATTGCAATGCTCCTAACTATACCAACTACTTTGGATACATGCCTTCCCTTTAGTCCATCACAAATAGCTAATTGAAGGGTATGGACTGCACATTGCATATACAGTTATGTATTTTGGAATCAATTGCAGTTGTGTCCAGTGAAAAATAGAATTCATCCGAAAAATCTGGATTTCTGTAAGACTCATCTGGTTCAGGATCATAGTCCTCACTTGCTGAAGATGTACGAACGTCAATACTATCCTCATCACTATCATCTAATTGATACTCAGTAACACTTTGATTTATTTTTTTTATTGTGCTGATCATATTGCCGGTTACTATAGCAAGAATCTGCTCTTTCTTTAAGCCATATCCATCCAAGACATCACAAACAATTTTTTTAATGGATTCACTGGAATGATTGGCATTTGTATCTTTTACAGCTAATGTGTAAATAATGACTTCCATATTGTTATTCATAAATTGAACATTTATTGCAATGTAATTTGTTCGCATACGTGTGCATGCGTCCATCTTTAAGAAAACAAACTTATTCTTCATTAAATTTTTAAGTAAGTCTTTTCGATTATTTGCTTCTTGAATAATAAGTGATCTTATATTATTTCTACAAAGATATATTTAACTTTTTTGCAAGTTCACCATTAAGTTTTTAAAAGCAGGTAAGGTAAAAAATCTGAGGGGAACAGAATTTTTTACAACCATTTCAATTATGGAGGAAATAAAAGCATCTTTAGTCATTGTTATTTCATTCTTTTTGAGATTAAAAATGAAGTAAGTTTAACCTGCTTAACTTGCTGTAATGATGCTGCTGCAAGTTCTGTAAATGTTTTCTTTTTTTCCGATGTTTCTCTATCTTTTTCTCTAATTTTAATAAAAATATCAGAATGCTTTCTATTCAGATGTCTCTTCAGATTAGATCCCAGCCAACAACGCTATGCAGAGCCCATGCGGGCCCTGCAAGGGCTGCCCGTATGGGACCCGTACCGATTTGGCCGCGGGCGCTGCAGTGGCCCCGAATGGGTTTACCGCACGAGTTTCATGTGGTTCAAGCAAAAAATTCCTTTTTTAAAATAATTAAAAACGTTAGCTTATTAGCATGTTTTAATTTTTGATTACGGCTTAAAATTAAAAGCCAGATTAAACCCGTGCGGTTAGCCTATGTGGGGCCACTACAGCGCCCGCGGCCAAATCGGTACGGTTCCTGTACGGGCAGCCCTCGCAGGGCCCGCATAGGCCCTGCATAGCATTGTTGGCTGGAATGCTCTTGAAGGTGAACAAGCCTTTCCTCCAGTAAAACTGCTTATCTTTTTACCACACTCTTTTTCTATATCACCTTTAGCTTTACACTTACATAAAAACTTTTTCTATCTTCACTTAAAATAAAATAATCAAATACTGCTGACTTCCATTTATGAGCCATCGCAAGAATATAAATTATTAAGCATCTAACAATACAACAGAAATAATGCAAATTCTTTTAGACTAATCTGTTAGATAAGTAAATAATATTAAACCTACTTTTTTAAACATAATCTATTACAAAGTTAGTTAAAATTCCATTACACAATATTAACTTGTAGCACAACAGTGATTTCTAGAATATCAGAAAAACTATATGTCATCACCCATAGGCTAGCTGCAGTTATACACATTCTTTTTAAATAGTTAATAGTTAAAAGCTGCTCTGTTTTCCAAACTCCTGGTTAATGTATTGTGTTGAAAAAAGTTTTTATAAATACTTAGAAATATTTAAATTTTTTAAAACGTTATGTTTCAAAAATTATTTTGATCTCCTCAAAAAGTCACTGAAAGCAATCGTTGTTTGTGAAACTAACCCAGAATCCCCGGGTCTTTTCAAGAAGTCACCGTAAGCAAATTTTGTGGTAAAACTAACCCGAAACTCCCTTTTTAGAACCAGGATGAAATACGAACCTAGAGAAAAAGAATTTTTCAAGCAGCCAGGGGCGCCGGAGTTTTTTTTCCAGAAGGGGCAAATTTCAAAAAAAGGGCACTTTTTGTTTAAAAGGCACTCCAACAAAAGTTGTTTATAGCAACCATGTCGCAATCAAATTAGCGTATTCTCTAAAAAAAAAAGGTCTTCACTTGTAGTCGATCTCCAATTTTCCTGTTTGCGCCCCAAAATCATAGTGTTTTCTAAAAAAAAAAAAAAAAAAAAGGTTTTTACTTGTAGTCGATCTCTGATTTTCCTATTTCGTCCCAAAATCAAAGGTCTTCACTCTAAACAAACATCTGCCTCATTCGCCTCACCCAAAATCCATCACTACCTAAAACTTACGATTTTTGCGACTTTCATTATTGTACCATGATTTACGGATGTCTTTAATTTTAGAAATATCGTTGCATTTGATGGTGATCGAGATTACATAGGTTAAATGTAGAGCAGATCTAAAAATATTTCTGTAAGACAAATTTCAAAAGGCACAATCTGCCCCCTGTGCCCCCGTGTTTTCAGAATATTAAAAAACAGGGGGGCAATTGCCCCCCTGCCCCCCGCTTCCGGCGCCCCTAACCACAGGGGCATCCAGGTCAGTTTTACAAACAAAAATCGATTACAGTGATTTCTTGATGAGACCCTAATTGCTCTATGTATTTAGCACCTCCGTCGCTTTCCTACGAGTCACGAGGGTAAATATAGAGATAAAATGAATAAAATTTAATTAGGATTTTTTTAACACCAGTAATATTCTGCTAGGTGTTATAGGGCTACACAAAATATACTATGAGTTTTAATATTAGTACCAACCAATAATTATTGAAAAAAGTCAGAAGTTGTAAATGATGCCTCTCAAAATTTCTACTTAAATTGCATTTAATTTTTCTTAACAGCGGCTATCATTGTAAAAATTATTAATAAAAATTCTGATTTATAAGCACAATAAAAAAACACTGCTTAGGAGGAAATATTCCTATGATAAAAACGCATTAACAAATATGCGCGACAACCTGCTTTAGAACGAGAAGCAACACGACAAAGTGAAGCAACGTGTGCCCCGGATGTAATTGGAAAAGTGTTGCCATTTTCTACTATTATCGCACAAATACAAAACTGCTGTAGGTATAATAAGTATGTTTTTACCCAAAACATAAAAACAATAACAAAATATTTTATGCATTATTTTCATTTTTAAACAATCATTAACATTTCGTGGTTATTTTAAAAGTCTTTGCTAACTTTTAAAAGTTTTATCCTAAAAAAATGCTAATGCCTAAAAGTGTGTTTAATTTGGAATTAGGTCCATATTTTGTTAAAATTTTTAGTTTCATAAACATATTAAAAAATTTATTGGATAGGTTATATTTTTTCATGGCTCACCTTTTTCCTTCAATCATATTTTTAAATGGGGAAGCTTTAAAAATCATAGAAGCTGAAGTTTATTGTGTCTGCCGGAGCAAAGATTTTTAATGGATCATTTAGTCTTTAGAAATCCCATCGAGACAAAAAAGATTTTACATCTATTCAAAAGTCATTTTTGTCACCGAATTAATCTAAAGAGGAATTTTTTAATCTAGAGTGGGATTTTGAAGAACTGATACTAAATCAAAAATAAGTTTATATTTTTCAAAAAAATCTCTCTTTGGTCCGTCAATTTAAAGCAAAAACCATTCTTTATTAATTTTAAATTTAGGGTCAAAAGCGCACTGTCTTCCGAAAAGTATTCAGCGCGTATATGCATGCTTGTTCGTGGGTTTGATGTACTGTATTTGACCAACTGTAGCAAACATGTAAGTTTGACTTAGCCTAAAGCGGAGTCAGATTCGCAAAAAACATTAACAACTCCTGCACATATACAGAAACGATTCCGATTCCTGACTGCGACTCCTACACATTTACAAAAACAACTCCGACTCCCAACTCCGACTCCAGAAAAACTAAAAAATGACTCCGACTCCCGACTCCGACTCCAGCAAAACCAAAAAAAACGACTCCGGCTCCGACTCCGACTCAAGCGAAACCAAAAAAAAGACTACGGCTCCGACTCCGACTCCGACTCCATCAAAACTAAAAAAACGACTCCAGCTCCGACTCCGACTCCGCCCAAAAACCTACGACTCCACGATCCGAATCCCTGCAACATTGCTCCAAACTGCCTCGGACCATCGATCCGTCCGTTTCCTGTTTATTGTTTAAAAAGGTATCCACTCCAGGTCTGACACAAACAGGATTGGACCGAGGGTTTATCCTTTTACCCCAGACTGCTGTACTGCCTGGATAAGACGCTGGCAGTGATGTTATTAAGCCAGCATTGGATATCGTCATACAAAACCGTCAGACCTCGTGCTGTATGTGGTGCCCGATGTGTACGGCACGCTCTCAGAACATGGTCTGCGGTTTGTTCAGAAGCGCCACACTCACAATTCGGTGAAGGAGCAAAAACCATTTGTGCATGGACGAATGGAATCGCCCAACACCAGTCCGCAGGCGGTTGAGCTCAACCCAAGCTGCTCGGGGTAAGCCCATCCCAACAAGCTTGGCAACGGTCCCGAACACAAAAGCACGGAGTCTGGAAGCATTTTCGCAGCACTCCGTTTTCCATTTGTGATTTGTCCATTCAGAAGCGCGGATGCCAAGTCTGGCAAGGTTGTCCAAAAGATTCCGCGCAGCTGGCACAAACGGGTGTCTGGATCTTAGTCTCGCTTGGCGAGTATCTGAGGACCCACTTAGAAGATCATGCAAGATATAATCAGGGTCAAGAGATCCACGGTGAGCCAAGGAGAGTGTCGCTCCCATTCGGCGAAGCTTAGCTGGCTGGATGCCTGAGAGTATAGGTGGGTGGTCCGTTCCTGTCAAGCTTGGCAAGCAGAACTGTAGCAGCCAAACTTGAGTCGTTTCCCTGAGGAGACTGCAGAAAGGTCTTATAGAGGGATTCACACTCTGCATCCCAACACAAAACAACCTTATATCTATACCCGCATGGGATAGTCCTTTTTGGCTGCTTTCTTAATGGTGTTACAGAAGTCCTGGTAAGCCGCATCCACATCAAGTGAATCAGGCGGCAACAAAGTCTTTGCGAATTTATTCGTCAAAGCAATGTAGTGACTCCATTTGGCCTTGCGGAAGTTCCATCGCTTAACAGGCATGCTTGGCACTGCCATAGCAAACCTTGGTGGTGCAATAAGCGAAAGTCGATGTTGTGACATGGGAACTTGTCAAGGACACATCTATCCGGTAAGCGACTGTTTGGACCTACGCTAGCGAAAGCTAGATCCGGATTGGTGCCAGTGTTCCAGAGGCCGGAGTAAAAACTGGTGGCGCCCTTGGCATTATATAGGAGGGCAAGACAATTAATACTTTCCCAGCCAGCCAAGCACTCACCGTCCGGACTGTTATCATCATAACCCCAGTCAGCATGGCGACAGTTAAAATCGCCAGCGTAAAGACAGGGGTGAGGAAACACTGAGAGATCCAGCAATCGCAATTGCGTTGGTGGTGGTTTGTAGACGTTGACTATTTTATAGCCATCAACGTCCACACACAACCACTCGATCTCCGATGTCGGTGGAGATTGGTCCATAAGCGTGTATCTTAGTCGCTCGTGGACAAACGTGGCAAGGCCATGTTTCCTGCTTAAAAATGGACCCAGCTAGTTGGTAGTTTGAAAGTACCACCTTCTCTGCAACAGTGCAGTGAGTCTCTTGTAGTAGGATGACGAGTGCCTCAGACTGCGTAGCGAGGTGATGAAAAACGTTTATCTTGGTTGCAGTGAGGCCTTCGATGTTCAGCTGAAGAATAGTGGGTTTTCGGAACTTGTTGGCAATGTGCACTGAAAAGGGCAGTTTTATCCAGGCATTGCCCTGTCCTGAAAAGGACGTTTGCCGATTAGCAGACGCACGCTGAACAACGAAATGGGTGGATACCCTTTCATTTTGGTAGGTTTGGTTTCGGTCTGTTATTTTCAACACTAATGAATAGACTTACTTACGGCCCAGGCTTTGTGAAAGCACCTTCTATGTGGACAATGGCTTTAACAAACAGTTGGGTTATTTACAAAGCTGTGTGCATGAGCAACATCAGCCATGGAGCGTACATACCAAAAGTATGTGAAGAGCTCACTGGTAGCCTTAACTGTGCTACGGAATCATTGACTTTTGAAATAATTGCTAGATCCAGTACAACCTCTTTTGCTACACGAAAACTGAAAAAAAGATAGTGTGACACCCTGCTTCAAAAGACCGGCGCACATTTTGGTAAATCGTGCAGAAACAGAAAAACTAACGTCTTTATGGTGCTTCAAAGCCCAATAGGTGGAAAGTCTTGCAGCAAACGATGCTTGTCCTGTCCGTAATAAAGCTTTGAAAGCATGCTCGTTTCGTTGACCTAGATACTTGGCAATGTTATAACGTTTCAAATGTGTACAGTTTATCTTCTAGAAGCCTTACAATATAGAGAAAAACGCATACAAATTTCCAAAAAAAACGCGTGCATCAATTGACGCGTTTGACCTTCTAGGTAGTTGCAAATTTTAGTCCTTCTAGTGTTAAATTTCTTCTGAAACTTTTGAACTTTTGACTAAAATTTGCTAAAATCTAGCTGAAACTTTTAAAATTTACTTAGTAAATTTTGAAACTTCTAGCCAAAACTAACACTATTTTCGTCAGCATATTTTTAAATTTTTTTTTAGTTAACTTTGTCAAATATTTTCTCATATTTTGTGATACATGCATTGACTTCCTTTCCTATTTCATTAATCTATAACAAAAAATTCTGAAGCTCTGGAAAAGAAACAAAAATCTGAAACTCCATCTCTCCTCACATTTGAAGCCAATGATTTAATACATTCTAATGTAATATTAAAAACCAGTTACTAAATTCCTATATATGAATCAAAAAGTTATCTCGGTTTAGATCACTATCTCCTAATTCATTTATCTTTAAAATTGACTAATTCCGCTACAATTTCTGGGTGATTGCTCGACTAGAAGACCTTTATCAGTCACTTTGCAGTCTCCTGTCGAGATTGTTTATTATTTTAACGCTCCAGTTGTAAATAGTCAATATTGTATTACCTTGATATGTTTTTGTGTTTATTTTTCTTTTATTGCCTTTGTATTGCGTAATGATTTCTAGGCAATAGATTACTTCTATCTGTCTGTTTTCTGTGACATTTCTTACTAAATAAATTGAAAAGATAAAAATAAGTTTAGTTTTTAGTATTTAGTTGATGTGAAAGTTACAGTTTCTTTTTACGAGTTATCGGAAGATACCATTAAAAGTACCATCTGTGGCATGATGCGCTGGCAACGCGCAGGCTCAATCCAAGAATAATTCTTGGTTAGTAAACAGAAGTGTAAGAACTAACAGATTTCCTGGTACTCAGTGGCATACGGAGGAGTTTTGTAGGAGCGGCCATACAATCACAATTAAATATGCTTAATAGAAAAAAGTTTTTAAGTGGGAGCTAAAGAAAAAAAGTCCTTACTTGGAATCTATTTCTGATTTCTCAATTTTTGTCGCAAAAACTTGGTGATCTCTAAAAGATTATCTTTACTCGGAATCTGTATCCAATTTCTTATATTATTAATTTTAACCGAGGGTTATGGTGCAATGCCTCCCCTAAATACACTACTGGTGGTACTGTACAGTTTTTGACTTGCCGTATAAAAAATTTTTGCATATAAGTTCCAAATAAAATCTCTTTATAGTTAGGGTTGTCTTAAACCTAAACTATATTTTAGCTTATTTTTCATTTACACATTTATAAAAATAACGCAAGATTTACTGTAGTTGTATTGAAGGTCTGTTCGTGTACACTGGTAATATTGCTTTCCAAATGACCCAATACTCCCAGTCGAACTGTTATTCTTGTTACTGTTTCATCGCCACTGAAAAAAAAAAAATTCAATATAATCTTTTATACATTCATTGTTCACATACTCGAGTTTTCTAATAACTCTTATCGCATTGGCCTGATTTTTTTTTAAACTAAAATTGCGACTCCAGGTCAAGAACAAATTCTTTGTTTGAAATTTTGTTCCGTCCACGTTTAGAACATTTGGTACGCTAATTATTTTTTAGTTACCATCTTTGCATTTGAGGAAGAAAACTTGGGAAGGGTCTGGAATCTAGCTGCGAAATTGTTTGAGAAATTAAAAGAAAAAATTTAAAATTGTCAAAAATGACCGCTTGGATTTTCTAATGTTAAACAATATGAGAAAAAAAAACTATTTTAAGTAGAAAAGATCAAACAGTTTGGATTAGAGCCTACTGTAGATGATCCATGGGTGACGTAACAAATCAATGACAAAACTTCCTCCAATGCAAAGGTTGTAACTAAAAAATAACTAGCGTCGAAAACCTTTCCTGTTTTAAAAACTTTTTCAATATGTGTTATCTAATTACAAATTATAAGCCATACAACAGAAGTTAAAAAAAATTTTGAACAGCCTATAATAAGATAAAACATGTTTAAACTAAAACACGGAATGATAGTAAACAATAAACAACAAAATAAAATATGAACAATAAAATAAAAAATACAAAAAGTTAACTGACAAAAGAATAAAATTAGTTAAAAAAAACAACATTTATTAACCTATTACAAGGTTGTAATAATTGTTTAAACTTTCTAAATAGAAAAGGAAGTTAATCTGAAGCAGTGGTTGGTAGAGAGAGAGAGGAAGGCTTCTGCAGCGGCCTAAGCGCCAACAGTCAACTAAGCGTTGTTATGACAAGTATACTAAGCCACTGCGGCCTTTGTACTCATTGCTTCTCTTTTCTATGATTTGTAAACTTAAATTAATTATTGTAGAAACAGGGTGCATATTCGTTATTGATATAATCAAGCAGATAAAATAATTTTTAGTGTTTTTGATTCTTATAACTTCATGTTCCTTTATTTCCCTAAATTTAACAACTAATATACAATAGTTCTAATGCACCTAGTACACGCAATGACAATAATTTGCATTATCACTGTAGCTAGCGTATGCGACAAAGATGAGCCTTGTTTAATGAATATGAAACATAATCACAAAAAAGTTATAGTTTATAAGCTATTGCTGTATTTTTGGCGGTCTCGAGATCAACGTTTGTGGTCACGGATTAAACCTGAGTTTATGATCTTGGTCTGATTGAAAAACACACTCAATTGACTAGATTCGTTAGAATTTGAAGTGCTAAAAAGTTAAAGAATCCATGTTTTTATAATCTTGTATTTTTGCAGGATTTTTACGTCTCATTTGATAAGAAAGCGTTCAGATATTTACTAAGCAATTTTTCTTTTTTTAACACCTTCTCACTCCATGTATAAGCAACTATAAGGACAAGTTTAACTCCTAAATTACGTGAAAATTTGTTAACGTTCCCTTTAAAATACAAACAAACAACACAAATGGTTTTAGTACGACACTGATTCTACCTATATATATAATATATACAGTAGAAGTTTAAAAAAAAATTTTTTTTAGGTAATGACGTTAAATCAGAGCGATGAAATAATTAGATTTCAGACCACAAAATTTTTAATTTAACATTAATTTTATTCGTCTCAACAGACTGCTTTTCCTGCCTGGGCTCCTCAGGCGGCGGTTAGAAATCTGAAAAAACAAAACAAATGGATAAAAATACAGTTTAGCCCTCCGTCTACTACAAAAAAACTGACGTTGTGAACCAGTGGGGTCTATTAGACCCCATGTAGGTTTGCTGTAACGTATGAAGGTCTATACCTGCATTTCATGCAGGATAGCTAAATGGAGCAATAAACTAGCATTGTGTATTATTTTGGCATAAGCTTTTGCAAACATAATGCACATTTGTTCAGTTGACAGCTATTAAATCCTTGTATTAATTTTAACCAGTTAGAAGATTTTTGTGAAGTTGAAATACTGTTTTAGCTATCCCAATCGCATTTATTAACGAAAGAACGCGTAACCATGAATAACAGCATCAGCAACAATAAATGAATCAACAATCAAAAAACCAACAACATAAACAAATAAAAAAGCACTTGCCATAATCAATGTTTAGTGTAACTGCACCTACAACATTGCTGACAAATTGAATTGGAGTGTTCCCCGCAAACGTACTTCTTGCACACAAAGCAAACGAAACGGCTCTTCCTGTCCTTGTTTCTGTCGCAAAGGCTACATGGCTGTCGTTTTAATTTGGGAGCTTTGCAATCATTATCATCGGTTTTCCGTTTTGGTGCTGATGCAGTAGAAATTGAAACTCTTAGGGAGGGGTCAGGTTGGGTGTTTACACCAGTAAGCTCTTTTCCCAGTTGCAGAAGAAAGTTTCTTCGCTTCTTTATGCTGATATTGGGGCTTTCACCGTTTAACTCAAGCCATACAATAAAAGCATTTACAGGACTCATATCAACCATATTATAGAAGAGTGCAACAGGATATCTTTTGCAGGTGTATGTCCTTACCATCCTGTCCAAGGTATCAACGCCTCCTTTGGTAGAGTTGTAATGCAATATAACTTCTGGCGTTTTGTCAGAAGTTGCAGCAACATCTGGTTGCGAATGCATAGTTGACAGCATCGGCACAACACAGATTTTTTTTGTACAATAGGAAGCTATCATAGCATCATTTTGAAAGGCAAACAATGTCGATTTGACTTCTCTGCCTTTTGTCATGGCGAATTGAAGCGGAAGTTCTGGTTTGTTCTTTTTTAGTGTTTCAACGATGGTGAGTTTTTTCTCCGAAAGTTTTTGTGCTAGTGGAAGGCTGGTAAAAAAGTTGTCGCATGTGACATTTTGTCCAGATTTTTCGATCTCTTTTGTCATGTCGAGAACAACTCTTGTACCTGGATTGACTTCTCTGGGAGCATTATTATTCTTTCCCAAGTATACTTGCATTTTCCAAGCATGAAAAGTCTTAGAATCGAAAATTGTCTAAATTTTAATACCGTATTTACCTGGTTTTGAGGATATATACTGCCGAAATGGACATCTGCCTCTAAAGCACAGGAGTTGCTCGGCCACTGTCATGCAAGGCCCGATGATGTATGCATCTCGCAGGTACAACTCCCAAGTCTCAAAAACGTCTCTGCAGTTTTTCCAAAGATCTATTTCTTTTTCTTTTTTTTGCATCATCAAACCTTAGAACTCTTAGTATTTGCTGATATCTTTTACGACTCATTATATGATTGAAAACTGGTCTGCCATCATGTTTACTCCAAAGCCAGGTTTATATCTTCACTTTTTGATTTATAAACTCCAATAAGTATTGTCACACCAATAAATTTTTTAAGCTCTTCAGCTTTCACAGTTTTCCATTCCCTATTATAAACAAGTTATCCTTCTGCATTTGTATATTTATAAACTGTGTCCATGAATGGTTGACGTAGAAACAACGTAAAAGAATCTACAACGGAACCACATTACCGGTTTGCAAGCCGTAATGGGCCTGGGGTTGCATGGATGATGTTGTGAGCAGCAGCTCTGCCAGCTGAATGTCCTACAGGACTGGAAGACCATCATACAGATTTATTTCGAGAGAGAAAATAGTTGGTGGAAGTTGCCAACAGAACATCTTCACTATCACTTTCAGCGGAAGAATAGGAGGTTGATCACATCAGCATAGTCGCTGATGTGATCAACCTCCCGTCGTCAAAAGATAAAAATTCATCATCACTTAATTCATCATCCTCTTTTTCTAGCAAACGCTCAACATTATCAGCAGTTTATCACTCTTCTCTTCATATCAGAATTTTACTCTTTTGTATTTCAAAACTCTTTTATACTTTTTTTGCAAGAAAATTTTGTTTTCGAGAAGCAAAAAAATATACTATAAAATAATTATCTAACATTTGTGGTTTTTATACTATTATAATACAAAAGCTACAAATAATAGTTTATTCTTGTTTTTCCAATAACAAAATAATGCTGTCAAAACATTTGTGTTTATGTAACAGCAGGATTTACATTGCAAAGCAGTTGGGGTCTGTCAGACCCCAATGGTTCACGATGCTACTTTTTTTTTTAGGCGTATTACAAGTTAATTTTGTTTACTCTGGTTTGTGTTGGCTATAGTTCTAGAGTATGTGCACAAAGTCACTAAGTTTGAATGTGGTACCATTTAAACTAAAAAATTTATCAAACGTTAAAAGAGCGTTTTGGGTCTATCAGACTCCATGGTAGACAGAGGGTTAAACAAAGCGCTTGAATACCGGCTAAAAATGTAAAACAGCAACAAGAGAAACTACGGTTGTAATATTAATCGATGAATGGATTTTATTGGCAAAAAAAAGTTTTTTTCCTAGCTTGCTCTATTGTTTGCAAATAATGGGTAAATTAAAAAAATTTGCATTAAAATGCGTTAAATTTTTGATTTAATAAACTGCATTTAAAAATGCTTAAATCTACATAAATAAGTTAAAAATATGCTTAAAAATCCGTTTAAAATTAACAATTATTAGGGTACAAAATAAAATTAAAACAATAAAATATTTTTACAATGTATAGTTTAAGATTATTGTTAGTTCAAGAAGTATGTGGTTTAGAGATGGGTTATTTCATTTGCTGATCAAGAAAGTGGGTAAAAACAAGATATAAAATTAAGGTAAACCGAATGTATAAATTAGTAAAGATATTTATTAACTGCCATTGTGATAAAAACTTTATAAGTTAAATTTACTTCGATGTCGACAGTAGTAATAAATGATCCGCTTGATAACATTTGTTACGTCATCACAGCTAGAGCGATGAAGCAATGTGGCGAATCCCAAAACCCTAACCCTAACCCAAATATTAACTGTAACCCTAAACACTAACCCTAAACATAATCCTAAACCTGATCCTAAACCTAACCCTAACCCTAACGCTAAACCTAAAGTTAACCCTAACCCTAGCCCTCATTCTAACCCTAAAATTAACCCTAAACCTCACCCTTAACTTAACCCTTAACCTAACCTTAATCCCAACCCTTACCTTTATCCTAAGAAACTCAGTAGTTCTGAGTTAAATTTTCTCCCAAGACAGCGAAGCTGTCAAACCTGTTCCTAAGATAGACAGTGGTCCCGAGTTCCATTCTCATCCAATACAGATGTAAACACTAACCCTAACTCTAACCTCCAAAAAAGCAAAGATCAAGGATTTAACTCCTACCCAAGACAGTTGACAAAAAAGTTGTAAATCCTAACCCTAAAAAAGTTGAGAGTTTTATTAAGCGATTGCAGTGGAAAGCGTTTTACTTTGAAAAGAAACAATTAAACCCAGATGAAGAGCCTTTTAACACCTACAACTTGAAAAGTGAAAAAACACCATCACCAAGTAATGACTTAATTGGGTTTGAAAACGATCTTTATGAATTGATTCGCAACTGAAGTTATCGTAGAGTTACTGACAAATTTCAAAAACATTTGGTAAATGATGTAGCATTGTTGAATCTTCACAAAACATAATCGCCCTTGCTGATAAAACAACAAATCTATATGACGTTGAAATCGACAACTACAAAACTACTCTGGGATAACATTACAGCAACCTACCAAAAAACAGAAGATTCAATTATTGCAAAAATTAACAAAAAAGCTCAAGCAATAGCCAGCAAACTCAAACATGACAACCGCATTGAACGTTTTCCAACTCAAAAAGCATCCATTACTCTCAAAGACCACAAACCTAAATTTGTTAACAACCCAAAATGTCGCCTTATCAACGCCGCAAATTTGAAAATTGAAAAAATCAGCAAAAAATGCTTAGACAAAATAGATAAGGTAATTTGCTCTAAAACAAACTATAACAATGGAGAAATACTTCCGAAGCAATATCTTGGTTCAAAACATACCAAACAAAAACAAATGCAAATCTATAAAGTTTGACAGCATTGAACTTTACACATCCATAACTGAAAGTTTACTAAAAAACTCTATTAACTTTACAAAAGAATACGTCAATATTGATTTCGGCACAATCAACCTCATTATGCACTGCAGAAAATCTGTACTATTTGGTGATGGCAGTACGTGGACAAACAAAAACGGCAGTCTTTTTGACGTAACAATGGGCTCATACGATGAGACGAAAATATGTAAACTGGTTGGATTATATTTATTCCACAAAATTGATAAAAACATAAAAAATCAACATTTGGGGCTATACAGCGAAAATGGATTGGCAATAATAAACAGCAAATCAGGACTAATCATCAAAAGAATCAAGAAAACATATCGACCATTTTTCAAAACAACAGCAGAATCTAATCTCTTAGAAACTGATTTTTTAAATATTACCCTAAATTTAATTACAGGAAAATACTGCTTTATATTAATGCAAACTCGAATCAGCCTGCCAATATAAAAAACAATTAACCCAAATAATCTCATCATGCTTATCAAAAAACTCATGTAGCTTAGAAGAATTCAACAAAACCCTAACCCTAACCCTAGTCCCCATCCTAACCCTAAACCTAAACCTAATCCTAGCCCCAAATCTAAACCTAACCTAACGCTAACCCTAATTACCCTAACTCTAATTACCCTAACCTTAATTACCCTAACCCTAATTCTAACCATATCCCTAACTCTAAAAAAGTCTGTAATCCGAAGTTCAATTCTTTCCCAACACAGCGAAACTGCCAAACCTAAAGAAAACTCTAACCCAAAGAAAGACAGTGGTCCTGATTTTAATTTTTATCCAAGACAAATGTAAAATTTCAACCAGAACCCAAAAAAGACAGAGGACTTGAGTTTGATTTCCACCCAAGACAGTTGACCAAAAGTTTTAAATCCTAATCCTAAAAAAGTCAGCGATCATGAGTTTAATTTACATCCAAGACAAAAGCAAGATTTTAACTATAACCCTAAGGAAAAACAGAGGACTTGAGTTTGATTTGCATCGAAGACAGTTGAAAAAAAATTGTAAATCCTAACCCTAAGAAAAGCAATGGTCCTTAGTCTTATTTGCATCCAAGCTGTAAATCCTAATCCTAACTCTAACCCTAAGAAAAACAGTTGTCGTCAGTTTGATTCCCACCCAAAACAGTTTACAAAAAAAAGTTATAAATCTTAACTCTAAGAGAGTTAGTGGTCCTGAGTTTGATTCTCGTCCAAGACAAGACCAAGTTTTTAATCTTAACTCTATAAAAGACAGTGGTCTTGAGTTCAATTCCTGCCCAAGACAGCGAAGCTATCAAACCCAAAAATACTCTACTCTAATAAAGACAGTGGTCCTAACTTCAATTCTTGTTCAAGACAGTTCACAGCAAAGCTATCAAATCAAAGAAAACTCTAACTCGACGAAAGGCAGCGATCCTGATTTTGATTTTCACTCAAGACAAATGCAAAATTTCAATCCTAACCCTAAGAAAAACAGTGGTCCTGAGTTCCATTCTCCTACAATACAGCTGTAAATCTTAATCCTAACTCTAACCTCCAAAAAAGCAGAGGTCCTGAGTTTGACTCCTACCCAAGACAGTTCACAAAAAAGTTGTAGCTCCTAACCCTAAAAAAGCCAGTGATCGTGAGTTTAATTCCCATCAAAAAAGGTGCAAAATTTTAAAACATTGCATAAGACTATTACAAAATATTGTGTAAGATTTCAAAGTGTGACTTAAGACTATTTTAAAATGTTGTGTAAGATTTCAAAGCATGATGTAAGACTATTTCAAAATATTGTGTAAGATTTCAAAACATTGCATAATACTATTTTAAAATGTTGTGCAAGGTTTATAATTTGAAATGTTATTAAATACTCAAATTTCTCATGAGAAATTTCCTAGGTTTTTGCAAGGTGTATTTGTGAGTACATTGCGCAGATTTGGTGCAATTGACAATGGTAAATATAAAAAAAATTTTTAATTTTTCTCTAGACAAGCTTGATTTTTGTTATACCTATATTTAATTTTTCAAAAGTTTTCCTAGTTGACCTTGATTTTTAGATATGTATCTTTAGTTGTTGTTTTCTAGAAAAGCTTGATTTTTGTTATACCTATATTCGTTATTGAAAAAATTTCCTGGCAGCCTTAATTTTTGTTATACTTATGTTTAATTTTAAAACTTTTTTCCTAAACAAATTTGATTTTTGTTATTTATAGAACATCTATGTTTAATTTTTTTTAAATTTTTCTAAACAAACTTGATTTTCATTACACCTATATTTAATTTTAAAAAATTTCCTTATCAACTTAAATTTTTTCTTGTAAGATGTCTATCTTCAATTTTTTCTATACAAACTTGACTTTTGTAATACCTTTGTTCAATTTTTCAAATATTTTTCTAAACAAACTTGATTTCGTTCACCTATATTTAATTATAAAAAATTTTCTTAGCAACTTTGGTTTTTGGATATCTATCTTCAATTTTTTTCTAAACAAACTTAACAATTGTTATACCTTTATTTAATTAAAAAAAATCGGTTTTTAGACACCTATATTTAATTTTAAAACTTTTTTCTCTAGGCAACCTTGGTTTTTGGTATAACTATGTTCAATTTTGATAGTTTTTCTTGGAAACCTTGATTTTTTGTTCGTAGTCAATTTTAAAGTATTTGTTATAAAGTTTTTAGACAAGCTCGCTTTTTATTTATAGGATATTTGTGTTCAATCTTAAAACAGATGTTTCATAATAAAAAAGTTCGACTTTTTTTCCATTTTTGTTACTTAGTAAACCAACCAAATTTAAACTTAGCTATTATTTTTATTTTATGCTGTATGAATTCGATTTTTAGTGATAACATTTTAATTGTTTCAAAAATTAATTCAGTTCCAACCATGTTTAAACGTTCGGTGATTTTTAGAAACTTTTAATAATAGGAAAACTACCTGTAATTGCTGTAAGCGTGACAATGCGTATAATTGTATCAAGATTTCTTTTTCTGACACAGAAGCTTGCTGTTCATACCGTATCACGTTTCATGTTAAAAGTGTGACATATTCATGAATACAGTGTGAAAATGTACCTTAATTTAATTTCCAATGTAATAATACAGTAAACGAAATAATTTTTATAATGCACCTTGAATTTTATAGTTTTTTAAAAACAATTTGTAAAAAGAAATTTTATTTTATTACAAGCTTGACCACAAAAAATTTGATTTTAAAAAGTCGACTTCATCTTAGCTGCCAGTTCAATACCCCATCAAGTCTAACAGCCGTTTATGTACAAAACAACAACTTCACAATCAAGTCTAACTAGCGTTTATGTTAAAAAGCTTTACATTTTTTCATTTTTACTAAAATTAACATTTTTTTGAAATTTGAAGTCAAATAAGGCCATCATAAGTTGCCAAAAAGTTTTGTATAAGTTAGATCAATTCCATAAAAAGTCGGTTGTATTTTGAACATGTTGTTCAAAAGTTATCAAGTCCTATCACAGTTATTTATCATATTTAAATGAAAACAAACCAATCTAAAATCCTTAAAATTATTTAGTAAACTTTCTATCTTTGTGGCTAGCTCGAAATATAAAAATAAACTTTTGAAAAAGCAGGATTTTTTTAAAAAATAACTAAAACTCTGGTTTCAAGACAGGATTTTGCCGGGAGTAACAAACTCAAATAAATTAATAAACCAATAAATTCAGTCTTTTATCTTGAACGTCTGAGATAACCTCTGAGAAAAAGATTTTAACAGTGACCTTTTAAAAGAAACCACCTACAGATATTAAAAATTAGACTTTTTAACTTTATTTTCCACACCAACGTTTTGCGGTCAAGTTTCAAATTATTGTATAAAAGCTTTCAATCTTTTTAACAATTCACCCAAAAAAATGTAAAATATTCAAACAAGCGTAAAACTTCTTAAACGCTGACTTAATATTAGCTCAATTTTTAATCAGGTGTAACAACAATATTTTACATTTTAAAACAAAATTTAACGTCGCTGTTAAAACTATATTTTTAACTCATTTTTCTAAAATGTAACTTTTTATTTCATTTATATCAACGTAACGTTGTTTTTTTTATTAAAATGTTTCTCAATTGTTATGCAGAAACTTATCGGTTAATTCCAAGAAAAAAACTCAAAAACATTAAGTTTAAAGCTAATTTTTTTCATTTGTAAAAATCCTGTTTAGAAGAAAGAAATAATACAAAAGAATTAGATCTACAGAAGCAAGATGAAATGTATAATTTTAATTGAAGTTCAACATTAACCCAAAAAAACGGACACAGACTTTTAAATTTTGACTACTACAGTTAGCTTTTGATTAATTTAACCTTGAAATTAAGCAGATCTGCCGAGGTCTTAATAAAAAGAAAACAAAATTTTTGTTTCGGACCGTGTATGCATTTATGATGTCATGAACAATATATTTTAAATGTTATTATACTGTATGTTAAGCAGATTAATTAATACGAAAACTAACTTAAAAGTTAACTTAAAGATAAAAGTTTCTAAATATTGGATCCTCCCATTCACAAATGCTTAATTTGTTAATTTGCTCAATTTGCTACTGTTTTTCAAACCCAATCGGGCTGGTTGTAAGAACTATGGAGTCCAATTTGAAAAAATAATTATGACATGACAACCCTGTTACAAATAAAGACTTTTTTTGATCTTCTTTGGCTTTGAGTGAAAACAAATTTTATAAAAATTAAGTAAAAGCCAAAAAAGTCCTTCAGTTGCCCTTCAAAGACAAATTTTGTGTAATTGTAATAAAGACAGAAAATTGTTAATAAAATTGTTCAAATGCAGTGATGAAGGGTCTCGATACCAATTTTTTGTGGTCTCGCTATTGACCTTTTACTAGTGGTCTAGGTCTTGACATGATGTAGTCTAGGTTTTGTATTTTTAAATTCGGTTTCAAGACCGGGCATTTTTTTAATATTTTTTATTTAAACCTAGGATTGTGATCCAGTGAGGTTAAGCAACTTTTTTTAGGTGTATTGAACCAATAAGTAAGCAATGTTTTTCAAATATCTATCAATACAACTCTTTTTAGGTGATTTAGTTGGTTTGGGCAACCCTCCAAAAAGGAAAAATCAAATATCTAAAACTTCAATGAAACAAATTTTTTATGTCAATAACTATAAATCTTAGTATTAACTGTTTTCGAATGACTTTAAAGTAGCACTTACTGGTCGAAACAATGAGCCGCCGTAACCACGTGACTTGGTGTCACCAACGACCCTCCACAAAAATAGTTCTTCGCATTTGTGGTAACAATCAGAAATGCCTAAACAGTTTTTGGTCAGTTTTCTAAATAAAAGATTGCCAACTAATTTTAATTAACGTTTTATTCCTTTCAGTGACGATAATTATTTAAATTTAAAATTTAACCCAAGTTTTGATTTTTGCATATCCAAAAAGTAACATGCTTAATCAACTAGCCGCACCATTACAAAGATAAAGTCAAAACTTAAAAAAAGTTTTGTTTAAAACTAGAAAACACGTACTTATCTTAGAATTTTTTGAAAACGTAAATCTGGAGTTTAAAGTTTTGTAAATAATATAGCTAGTATTAAAACTTGTAACTTTTGAAAACTAACTCATTGTCAAAACTTTACTCGTGAATCCGAATGGACCAGTTGAACTAAACAACGCGAATAATCACTCAGCAACTTTGTGTTGACTAACTTTAAGAATAAATAAGCACCCCGATGGCTAATATTAAATCTAATAATTTATGAAAAGAATTCTATCTCACTATAAAATTAACTTTCAAGGCCTCGACCTGACCCTTTAACAACTTAATCACTTTCACAAAAATACAGTAACACAAACGAATCTAACCACTTTAACTAGAATAAATGAAAATCAAACTGCGAGCTAGATATACTTTGTAATCAACCAATTTTATCAAATATAAACCAAAAATACTGAAAGAACTAAAATTTTTAATTGCTTATGTATAAACCTAGCAATCGGACAAAGTGCTTTATAACGTTATAAATACAATCTTATATTGAAGTACAAAACTGGTTATGTAACTCATAAAATAGAATTAGGTTGACACTATAAAGTAGATTATATAATAAAAAATATATGTCATCGCTGTTGCAATAAACATTGCAATGGTTTAAAACTGTTTTGGATAAAATAGTTAAACAACGCTGTAAAATACACTTACAGGAACAACTTGCAGACAAACTAAATTAAGTAGGAAGGTGGCATACTAATTACACAATTAAACACTAAGTAAAAATGGAAACAACGACGTCATAAATAAAAGCTTAAAAAATTACTGCAAATTATTGAAAATCAACTACAGGTTTATATATTCAAGAATAGAATTATAAATGAAGTGTGACACTCATTTGTCAAATATAAGTCTTCTTCCAGCTATCTCGCAACACACGGCAAACATTGCAAAGCCGATCAAGGTTTGGCTTTGTTTTGCTTCCAAGGTATAGAGCGGATAGCTTATTTTGGGGATTTGAATCTGAGTTGAAAGTATAAGATCAGTTTAAATTTTACAAACTCTTAGCTAAGTATTAAAACTAATTTTTGCTCTTGTCCAATCTAGACTTGTTTATAATACTGTAGTTTTTTTTTAAATTTTTTTAAACATCTTTCACGTTTTAGTGAGCAGTAATTTTGCTTCTAAAATTTATTTCAATCCAATGTTACATAGCTTAATATAAAACTAAAATTAGCCAGAGGACCAAACTATTTTGTAACTGTTTTATAAAAAGTAGATTTTGTTAATTTTATTTACAAATATCAACTATTTTTAGATGTTTGTGTCAACATTTTTTGTAGAAATGAGTAGAATAATTACATTCTTTTTTCATTTAGTATAGTTGCGTTTGATTTGTTTCTAGTGCTGATGTGTCTAGCTAATTTAGATTTTAATTGAAGCTAGGTAATATTGGGTTTCAATAAATTTTGAAAGTAAAATTACTGCAAGGTACAATGAGAAATTACGAAACAAAATTTATAGTATCTGATTACACGAAAAGTCTAGCTTAATAAGTACAAAAAAATTAGTTTTCATCACTTAGCTAAAAGATTATAAAATTTAAACTAATTTTATACTCTCAACTTAAACTCAAATTTTTAAAGTAAACTCAAAATAAACTATCTGTTTTTGACTTTGCTGATAAAACAAGCTAAATGAAGCTAAAGCTTGCTAGGCTAAGCAACGGTTACCATGTTCGCGAGATAGCTGGAAAAAACCTTATTTATTGTCAATTAGGCTTTTCAATATCAATAAATAAATAAATACAAAACTTTTTTCATTCAGACTATTGCCAGAGAATCTATATTATAATCAGCAAAACTAAAACAAAAAAAGTTTAAAGTATTTAAAAAATTCTAGCTTAAGTAGTAGACTATATTATTTGGTAAATCGTTTAACAGATTGTTAAAAAGATAATAAACAGTTGTATTTTTCAAGAATAAAATAATTGATGATCAGGTTTCACATAAAAAATTGTTAAACCTCGTGTTGTATGAAATAACCTATGCATGGAGCGCGCTGTGAGATTGTGATGGTTATGTTTTGTTAGATGCTTATTGCTGCCATTTTTTTATTCTTTTTACATTGCAGCCAGTAGCGTATTTAGGGGAGGGGGATTGTGCCATGGCCACACCTTTGGATACCTTTGGAGAAATTAGAGACAGATTCAAAGGTAAGACCTTTTTTTAGATATTACTATGTTTTGCAACAAAAATTTAACAAAACCGGGACAGATTCAAAGTTAGAAATTTGTTTTTCATTATTCGATCAAGTGTTGTTGTGATCAAATGTCGTTTCAATCAAATGTCATTTTTATCAAATGTTGTTTCAATCAAATGCCGTTTCGATCAAGTGTCGTTTCGCTCAATTGTCGTTTCAATCAAGTGTCGTTCGATCAAGTGTCGTTTGCTCAATTGTTGTTTGATAAAGTGTCGTTTGATCAAGTGTAGTTCGATCAATTGTCGGGTCGCGACAAAGGTAACGCCATATTGAAATTTAGAACTACTCAAAAAGACATAAAATTCCCATTGGATATGTGAAGTTAGGATTATATTGCGAATGAAGTGTGACAGGTTGTAAGTCGCCTCAACAGTGTGACGCCCGAAGATAATATTTTACAATGCCACAAGATGGTGACGGAGCGTGAACGTTCTGTTCATTCCACTTGGTCCGAACGAATTAATTGCATTTTTTCGTTTTTACTGCCAATGCTTGAATGGCTTATGAAATATTATTTTAGTTGGCGCTTATGATGTCATAGACTTCCTGTACTAACCACGTTTTTATTTCTAAAGTCAAAGCAATTCATTTGAGCAATCTCTTTTCGATGCGTTCTCTGGGGTTGAGCAACCTCAGAATTTTATTGATACAGTTTAATTGGAAAAGTAAATTTAACAGTTGATCGTTGTTATTTGAAATTGTAATCTTGTAATTAATAGAAGAAATTAAAGGAAATAATTGGCTGAATTTATAACAAGTTACAAGTAAGCAAGGTAGTTAGACATTGATTAGCTGTATCTTCCATTCAGTGCAGCTACTTTTGACTATCTAGTTTCTGAGGCTGGCCCAGACTCATCTGACGTCAGAAACAACACTATAAGATACGATTATTACCAGACAGAATAATAAAGTTTACTATGGTTGTAAACTTATAGCTCACGTTTGCCCTCACAATTTTTTAAATGAATCGCTGCTTTCATAGTCTAATCTTGACTGAGTTTTAACTTCCCAGTTTGGGAATTCGTTGAATGTGTAATCATTTCTCCAATTAAAATTTTCTTCAAAGCTTTCCAGCCTCCAAAAAAATACGCGAGTGACAGATTGTTAACATGGAAACTTTCAGAAGATTTTAGCTGTAGCAAGTTGATTAGGGTAACAGGCCAACAATGCGTATGAAGCATATTTGGCTGGGTGGCCAGTTTTAACAGTCTTGTTATGCTGTACTATACCAATGATGCAGACAGCTTTCATTATGACTCCTGGAGTACTGGTAATAACTCAGATCTAGCTTTCGCTTAGGTTTGTCGCTTACCTAACAGACATGTACTACAAAAGTTTCCCTGGCTAGAACATAGAATCCTGCTTATAACACCGCAAATATTTTCTCTGCAAAAGCCAAGCATGCGTGAAGCGATGGAGCTTTGGCAAGACAAAGTGGAGTGACTACATTAATTTACGAACGATTTTTTGGGCAGCGATAAAAAATATTTAGGTAAAGTTAGAATTTTTTGGATAGCGGTAGGAAAAATTTCGGCTAAATCAAGCAATTTAGTGCAATCACGGGGAACTATTTGGACAAAACAAATTTATTTTTTGTTCACCAAAAATGCACATAAAATACAAAAAAATTTTAAGACTCAAGGCGAAGACATTTTTTTTAGAGATCACTATATTTTACGTTTTGGGGGAAAACATTAAAAAAATCAGAGACAGATTCTAGGTAAAGAATTTTTTTTGGTCTTCATCTTCAATTTCAGACAAAATTTTTTGTATGTACGCTAGAAAATTATGATTTGCACAAACGTCAAAAAATTTAGACAAAACTGTATTGCCCCTCACCAATTTTTTCAGATGATATGCCTATGCTGTATTGAGATGCGGAGAGTGAAATCCTTTTTTAAAATGATCCTGCAATCCACTGAGGGACACGAATCGAGTTTGTCTGCTGAGCCTTGCTTGCCAGGAGTGACAAGAAACGGAGTGATCGATGGTTTACAGCAGTTTACTTATTTATTATCTGTATTTATCCTCCTGACTTGTAGGAAAAGTTCAAAGATGTTATACCTAGTGCAACCACGAGTGATTGCCCAGACCTTCTTTTTTAGATATTAAGAAATTGGCTGTTCAATTAAAGTTTTTGTTTGGATTTTTAGTTTTTATTTATAGATATAACTAAACTTTAAAGCTGCTTGCTAAGATCACCAAGTGGAGAAAAGTGGCGTGAAAGGTCTTTTTCAAGGACTCAACAAAATGACGAGAATAACTTTTAAACCATGATCATTTTGATCGCATTCCCGTCAATACGGCGCTGTATCCTATTCGGCTTGGCTGCCGTTCAGAGCATCAAATTTTCGCTGTCTAGTCAAAAAAGCATAAAGTATATTATATTACAAATAATCTTACTCTTAGTATACGAAACTCTCCTCTTTACTGTTCCATCTTACCTAAACCGATAGTATCTGTCCTAGTTAAAGAGAAAAGATATACAAAAGCTACTCCTTGCAGGTCATTTTTACTTGTTTCCGAAGAGGTTTCTGAAGTTTCTGAACACCTTTATGAGTTTTTTGCTCCGAGAAATCAATACAGATTTTCAATAGTTAAAACAAGGTAAACCTCCTAGCCCTGATTCCATTTGACCAGAACTTACAAACAATGTTTACATGATTTCAATTTTTTCTGCCTGCGCCTACCTGCAATGTAACATTAGGGTGGAGTGAAAATAATTTTTTTTTTTGAAATTGAAAAAAGTGTAGTTCTAAAAACCTGCCAAACAGGTAAAATCTACGAAAAAAATTCGTTTTGGCGAGTTGCTACCTTTGGGGGGCTAGCAACCCCCCAAAATGTGTTTTGAGGGGTAAAAGTTCCTAAAAATGTCGTAACTTAGTAACCGCTTATCGTAGAGGCATGATTTATGGCTCAAAATTTGCAAAATCATCATGTTTCTATATGTGCTAAGAGAAAGTTTTTGTCTATTTCCACTAGAAAAAAAGTTATGATAGAAAAACTGTTTAATAAGTTTGTTTGTTTGTACTTAACTAATAGTTATCTGAAAAGTTATTATTATTTTTTGCAGGTATATTGTTAAGTAATTGTGTAAATCAAAGCTTTGGCCAAACTGCGAAGTAGTAAAACATGAAAAGACGGAGTTTAACTTCTGTAAAGAAGATTTTACATAGTGGACACACTTTCTCTACCCGTGATAGTTTTCCACCAGGAGTATTGCCTACCAAGCGACATGTAATAGAACGCATTCTTCATTTGAAAAACTTTCGAACCTTCAATGCTGCAAATGACATTGCCAGAGAAATTTATGACAGATGGGTATGGTGCAACGTATATCCCATTCATCTGTACGTACACCATTTCGAAAAAAGTTCAAAGTTTTGTGAATTGTTTCAGTGCACTTGATCGCTGGTCAAAGAAAAAACGAGGGGAAGCATTTTTACAAAAGGAAAAAGAGTTTATGTCAACTATTGATGAAATATTTGATGTTTTTTGTGCTGACGATAAGCAGCGCAGAATTTTGGAGAAACAACATGGTTTGAAAATGACAGATGATGATTATGCTTTTTATAAAGATCAAACTAGTAAGCGAGTTGGAAAATGTGTGGATGCTGTGGTTCCTTCAACGTCAGCTGACATACAGTTTTTGAGGCGCTCTCGACCCTTACAACCTCATCCAGAACCACCAACATGTTCTTCCGGGTGCCTGAGTCAGCTTTGGATTATCTGTCAGATTCTAGTTCAACCAACACAGACCAAACGCAATCTTCTGCTGCTTCTGAATTTGTTTCTCAATTAATGCCATATGAAAATCAGAATCGAATGATTTGGTCAAACCTTGCAAGGATGAGTGAGCGTTTTCAGATATCCGACAGAGCTGCTGCTGCGATCGCTAATAGTGTGATGCAAGATTTGGGTCTAATTACTGATGATGACAAGACATACGTTATTGATCGTAGCAAGCTTCGAAGAGAGCGAGAACGATGCCGTGCTGAAATTAGGAAAAAGGAGCAAGAAAATTTCAAGTTAGTGAATGCCATATACTTTGATGGGCGCAAAGATGCAACACAGGTCACCATGCAAGGGCCAAATGACAAGTTTTACAGGTCTGTGCAACTTGAAGATCACTATACAATGGTTGGACAGCCTGGTGAATACTATCTTTCTCATTTTTCCACAGAGGATGGCAAAGGAAGAACCATAGCACAAAAGATCTTCAACACCATTGCCAACACCGAATTACATGACAAGCTTACAGTAGTTGGCACTGATGGAACTGCAGCAATGACAGCCAAGTTCAATGGTTGCATTCGTAAGTTGGAAGAACTATTGAACAAGCCACTACAATGGGTAATTTGCCTACTACATACCAATGAACTACCCTTGCGCCATGTCTTTACTATGCTTGATGAAACCACCAATAGTCCTGACACATTTGCAGGACCAATTGGGAAGTGTTTAACTGGAGATGTTTCAAGTTGGCCGGTTGCTGCTAATTTTAAGTCAATTTCAAACCCTCAGTTTGTACAGTTGCCAGAATCAGTTGTTAATGATCTGAGTACTGATCAACACTATGCTTACAAGATATGTTCAGCAATAATCATGGGAGTTGTCGACAGCGACTTGCAATATTTAAAAGTAGGTCCCATTGTGCATTCACGCTGGCTAATTCTGGGCTGTCGAATCCTCAGATATTATGTTTCGGTGGATGAACCCTCCTCAAACCTGGAAACTCTGACGAAGTTTTGTCTTCAAGTTTACTTTCCAAGTTGGTTTGAAATTAAGTTAAATAGTCAACTAACTTGCGGATCTAGAAATTTTTTCAACTTGGTCCAACGAATTCTTCAGGTGCCTGACGAAGCTGTTCGGAAAACTGCTCTGAAAGTTGTGCAACGAAATGCATTTTTCGCACACCAGGAAAATGTCTTGATTGCCATGTTGGGTGACAACGATGAGGAGATACGAATGCAAGGAGTGAACAAAGTGATTTAGATTCGTGGAAACTTGCCATCAACGGTTTCATTTGATAATCATGACTTGGTTGACAGTCGCAGTGAAGAATATTCTTTGGAAGGAGCAAAATATTATGATACCACCTCAACTGTACGGCTGTTTGAACTGCCCACACTAGATCTAACAGTGAACTCGTACTACAAGATGGTGAATTTAACATCTTGCCATCAGCAGCCTCCGGTAATTGAACATTTAACTGATTTAGATATTGAACAATGCCGGATAAGACCACTGCAGCTCGACCACCCATGTCACAACCAATGTGTAGAGCGCCATGTCAAAATGGTAACAGAGGCCGCAGCACAAGTTGAAGGATTTGAGCGAAGAGATGGGTTGATTCGCCAGAAGATTAAATCTCGAAAACTTTTGAAAAAATTTGACACTAAAGTGCAATTCTGATGCGCTTCATTTTGCGTAGGGTATTTGGTGTACTCTAACTTGCTTTCTTATTTTTCTCTCACTCCTTAGGCAAAACAACCCAATATCAGCATCAACAGTTCGAAAGTAATGAGATGTAACAGATTTTCTTTAAATTACTGAAATACTAAACATTTTATGGGCAGTAAAGCTAGCACGTTCTGTACCTTATGAGTAGGCCTATTTAGGTACTTTGTCTGGTGACCAAAGTTATCCCAAATCATCTTGTTAATATTGTGATTGTCATAATTAGTCCTTATCAGTTAGACATATATCATTTCAAATGTTAGATTAAAGTTATTTCCATACAGCGCAATTTTCGAGTATTGAGCATAAAAAACGGTTTATCGATTATAACTTTTTTTCTTGTGGAAATAGACAAAAACTTTCTCTTAGCACATATAAAAACATGATAATTCGGCAAATTTTGAGCCATAAATCATGCCTCTACGATAAGCGGTTACCGAGTTACGACATTTTTTGTCAATTTTACCCCCCAAAAACACATTTTGGGGGGTTGCTAGCCCCCCAAAGGTAGCAACTCGCCAAAACCAATTTTGTTTGAAGTTTTAGCCTATTTGGCAGGATTTAAGAACTACACTTTTTTCAAATTTTTTTTTCACACCACCCAAATGATAAGATACTAAATTGATGCGGTAAAAGTGAGAAATAAAAAGTAAAATAGTCATCTTTTAGCAAATTCACCAAATTTTTTGCATTTTCGTCAAAGCAAGCGGCAAATACCTGTAGTTTAATATTATATTTTAATGAACGACCTGAAACAAGTTGTAAAAATCTAAACAACGAAAATTATTACGGCCAACGTTGGGACGTCTACTCGCTGTGATAAAATTTGGTGTTTTTGAACAGCGTATTCGTTATAAAAATCTGCATATTTGTTTCGAGAGGGGCTAAATTGAGATAAATTTGCTAAACTGAAATTTTGCAATAATGACCATTTTTTTAAAATGCTTTTTTTTGGACCAAAAATGAAAAAACTGATCTTCATTTTCATAAATTTTAAGACTACAGGTTATTTAGTTTTTGGTTTTTTAATTGTCAAATTTTGTAGGTTTGGAAGGTTAACGATGAAAAGCCAATACTTGAAAAAATTTGAGGCGAATAAAATTAAATTATGCGATGCCACCTACAAAGAACTTACCATCCAGGGCCAACGTTTGATAGTTGCCGGGTATCCACCAACTATACGTCCCATATTGCTGTTGCTTTTCCCACATCCTGAGTTGGTATCTGGCAAAAGCGTAAAGTTTGAGAACAAATATTTGACCGACCGTTAGAAAAAAGAAAACATTTTTTTATACACAAAGAATGAAACAACTTCTGCAAATTTCAAAAAATTTGCCAAAGACTCCCACTGCAATGATCAAAGAATTTGCAGCATCAGTTTTTCTTGCATTGTGAGTTTAATTCGCAAATTCTTAATCCTTTTTTGCTTTTTTTGGGCAGCTTAGTTTTCTATGTATTCTCAATTTTTTTTACCAGTTATGTAATCTTTCTCTCAATCAACTTTTTTCACGTTTTCTCACTGTTAGTGATATTTTGAATAACAAGTTACATAATTCTGATTAAAAATATTACGTGTCATTGCAGTGACATCAAAATAGCATAAAAATCAAATCTCATAGGAATATGTTAATCATTTATAATCGTTTAAAAAATATTTTCCGATCTTCTAATTAAATAGGCACACTATTTCATGGAAACTAAGCAATAATAAATATACAAAATTATATTGATTTACTTTCAAAGTTTTAATAAAGCAGCGAATTATCTCACAGCTCCACGAATTCAATTGCATAAGAAACAAAAAAAAAAAGAAAAAAATTTCCTGGTTGTAGAATCCAGTTTAGTTCTTTTTAAATAAGAGTCAAATCTCCAGGCGAGACGTTAAAGAATTTTAAAAGGGCATGAATATTCAAATAATAAATAAATAATTTTGTTGGCTACCACTAAAACATATCTGCCATTTTTTTAATTATATTTTAATCTGAATCAATACCTAAATTTTTGCTGAGGAATTGACGTTTCGTTTAAAATATTTTTGGCTATTCTGGTTTTCGTTTGGCTTTTGAAATTGGAATAAAATCCTGTTGGTGCCCTTGTTTTTGGGTTGCTTTGTCCCACCACATTATTTAGATGGGGCAGACCAAAACAAAAGTTAAGAACAACTGATTCAGATTATGCACAACATAATAATGTTGTTCTTATTAAAAGTAATCAAAACCATAAAAATTAAATCATTCATAAAAATTAAATTCCTATAGGTTTCTATCACAGGACACCGTCACAAAAATTAAGGCTAATATTACAAAAAAATACTTTTTCCAAAATTATAAAAAAAGACAAGCAGTTTGGGTTATTTTCAAGTGTATGTTGCTAGCCTAAAATTTAATTTGCTTAAAATAAAACCTAGAAAATAACTTTTTTCTTTTTTGTGGCTTAAAATATTTTGTGAACTTGGAATTGTTTCATTGTATGATGTACTTACTTCTTAAACAGCAATCCCTTCGTTTGTAATAGGACCATATATTGCCGGTGGTACGAAGAGATGTACAACTGGAACAGAAAAAGCTTCCTTCTGTATTGACGCAAATATTTCCACTTAGTGAATTAACACAACTACTTGAATTTTGGCATTCATCAATGTCTTGAAATAAAAAATTGATGAATAAATGTTATCAAAAATTCATGATGTATATATAATACGATTTATGCTGATAGAATTAAACGCTAGCTTTCTTTAAAAAAGCTTTTTTTACTCAAAACAACAAACTATGTACATTTGACTAAATTTTACTAAAAAAGAAATTTTAAAATATTTCTGTTGATTTTCTTTTATTTATTCTTTATACTATTTTGGCAAGTTTATTCTGTGTTGTTTTGATTTTAACATTTTTAGCCACAAGGTATTTATTTACTTTATTTTTATTTTTTTACAAGCTCTGCTAAATTTTGTTAATTCTAATAAATATCTTTGCATTATTGATTTGGTTCCACAAATTTATATTTTCAAAATTTATTTGGTGATAATATTTTTTGTTAATCTTTTTGTTTAAACGGATCAACTTAAAAAAATCAAAGAACAGTATTTGTTTTTTGTGTCATTTCTTTTTAAATATAAGAGTGGAGAAGAAAAGATTTTTTCAATTTCAAATAAGCAAGCGAGTTGATATCAGAGCAACGGAAACTGTTCAAGCCAACGAAATCAATAGATTGAAAAAAATATTCTATTGAAGAAGACAAATAACTGGGGAAAAGAGACAGAAAGAAAGAAAAGAGACAGGGGCAACTACAATTATCAGTTTGATTTGCAAGATGAAATTGTGGCCGTTATTTGGCATAAAAACAGCTGTATCAAGCTTCTATCCAACTATGATATTCTTGAGCCTAAGTTGCAATTGCAACAATTTATTGGGACTCACAAAAAACACATCCCAGTACCACATCCAAAACTATTTCGGGGTTCCAGAGAAAATGGAAGGCGTGGACAAGATATACTGGAATCTCCAAAAATAAAGAATCAAAGTGAGGGAAAAAAAGTGGTATTTTGGCATCAATACAAATGTTTTTGATATGCCACTGGTCAATGCCCATGCACTGTACTGCCTTGCAAATGGTGCCGTTCCCTTGCTGGACTACAAAATAACAATTGTAAAAGCATATCTTGCCACTTGATTTTCCTATTCTGACCCAAAATATGATGGGAGAATGTCGCTTGCTGGAGCCTCAAGCAGTTGTGTTCCACTTGACGTGAGAGCTGCTGGGAACCATTACGTAGGAAGTACAGAAAGGGGAGAAACAAAGAAAATACGCAGTTTACAAACGAAATGCGTGGAAACAATGCAGTGTTTGCAATGTTGATCTTCATATGGAATGCTTTCAAAAATGGCATCCCAAATGGGCAGAATGTGCCGTGATTACCATTTGGAGATCCGAATGAAATGATGATTTATTGCAAAAATAAAATCACCATTGAAGAAGTTTTTGTTTTCCTGTTTCTTCTAGTAAAACAATACAAAAATTAACCAAAAAAGAACGCAAAAAAATCTGGTACTTAATCTCTTAAGGGTAGTAAAAGGGATTAGTTTAAATGTAAATTTTTAAATATACTTTGTGCACAAAATTCAAAAATTGTTACAATAAACCTTGAAACAAAAAATCATAACAAAAAAGAGAAAGTGTATGACAAAGACGTCCAAACTTTGTTCCGCCAGTCTTATTTGGCCCATGCAAAAATTTGAGTGGCATGGGCAATATTTTTCAAAATGACACAAATCAAATAGAGCAATCGCGTTTCAAAAATAACTATAATGCAAATTAAAGACCAAAATTTGGTCTGGTGTTTTAATTCGCTTGGCTCGATAATATATTTTTAATAAACCAAGACAGCTCTTCGATCAAAATTGTTGGACGGCCATTATGTAGGAAATGGAACTTACATTTTGATCTTTAACAAAGCCATTTTTACAATTAGCACAACTAATTGTCGCGCCTCATAAGAGAAAGAGTATTAGCTTAAACATATAATGTGCAAAAAAATATATATTTTGTCACTTTTTGTTGTCATTTTAACCCTATTCAGACTGGGCTTTTCGGAAACTTTGTACGACTGGGGGGAAGGGGGGCTGAAAATGCCCGCGCTCTTTGCTTGCTTATATCTCAACAATTTCTAGCGCTAGAATTGTCATTCAAGTTTGTATAAAAAAGAAATTTTATACTCTTTTAATATAGATACTTAAATGTTGCATTCAAACATCATTTGGAATTGAAAAAGCAAGTTTTCAAAGGGTAGTCATTTTTCTTAAATTGGCTGAAAACGAGAGAGCGATTTGAGAGAATTAACAACTTCAGCTGTTTGTCGAACGTCAATAATCCATAAAATTAGAAGTAAGAATGCTGACAGCTGAAATCCACTTCGCAAGATTATTACTGTTTACAGAGAAAGAAATTCTAGACAAGCAAATCTGCTAAAAGCTGATTTTATTAGTGTTTACAACGCTTCGATCTTTGCTATTGATCAAATAATTTTTTAAATTCACTCTCTTTTGTGAACAATTTAGGCAAGAAATTTTATTACATAAAAAGAAAGGAAATTATTACCCAAAAAAATTGTGTTTGTAGTTCCACATCGCAGGAACTCATCTTAATTTTTCTTCACTATAAAAGAATATTTCGACTTGACTAATTTATTTAGAGTTGATTGCTTTTAATCACATCGATTTTTTAAATTTTACAGTAATCCTTTTTTGTTTCGAATGTTTTCTTGTTTTGGTTAAGTACACCAATTCATGAATAAAATATTTGTTTATTAAACTAACGTTTTCTGACGTAATTGTTGAACTTTTAACTGTTGTACGACTTGTTTACTTAGTTAGGTCTAGTTTTCGTAAGAGTTACAAAAAGTTAAAATTTTTTAAAAAGTAATTTAATTACCATCAACTTAAATTTCAACTATGTCGAGTGATGTAACTTTGTTCAAAACTTATTAAACCGACATTTTTTTGGCGACAAAAATTATTCAATTGATAGTCGGAATTTCAACATTATTGTTTGAAAAACAAAAACAACGGTACAATTATAGAATAATATTGCACTCAAGAACAGCTCAATGTATTTTGTTTGAATATTTTTTGAGTTTGTGTATGTGAATTTTTCAAAACTGTTACCAGGCTGAACAAAAGATTGGAAGCGCAATTTCAATGTCATTTCTTTTTTTTCATTCCGAACCTGATATTTCTGATATACATATTTCACACCGACGTTTGTTTCTGATTGAGGAGGAAATTCGATAAGAAAGCGGTGTAAATACTGGGTTCCACGACATTTTCGCTAAGTATCAACTTTATTTTTTGTAGAATTTCACTGGTTAGACCAGTGGTTCTCAAAGGGGGTGCCGCAGCACTATAGAATGCCATTTGCGTTTTGCTAGGGTGCTGCAAGCTATTGCACATTATTCACTAGTCCAGGAAAACGATTGAGTGTTGCAATGTTATTTGGAATTATCAGCTTCAATGTTACTGCATATATTTGTGTTTTTCAACCTATGTGCCGCGAAAGATTTCGGAAAAAAATTATCTGGGGACGTCGAATATTGCGCTTTTTACACGTGAAATATGTAATACTTGGAGCGAAGACCGTTTTTATTTAGAAAGAACTGATTTAGGAAAGGAAATTCACAAGAGAGACCTTGAATTCAGGTGAAGAGCTTTTTTTTAGAGATCACATAATTTTGGCGGCGGAAATCAAGGCTACTAGCTAAAGTGCGCCGAGAACTTCAAAAAATACCAATTTTGTGCCGTGACCAGAACAACGGTATTTTTAGAATAGAACTGATTATGAGGACAAAAGCTAAAAATCTGAGCCCAATTCTGGGTGAAAACTTTTTTTTTAGTGATCACCTGATTGTGAAAACAAACTTTAATAAAAATGTTCAAAGGTGCCGCGATTTTTGAAAAATTTCAAAAATGTGCCGCAATCGGAAAAAGATTGAAAAACACTGGGTTAGACCTTGCCTTGGATAAAAGGTTTTACTAATTTCAAAACAAGACTAAAGCCAACTTCAAACAAATTCTGTTTGCGCGGCTCCGTGTGTTTATTCATTGCTAATACACTTGCTGCATTTATGCGACAAATATCAAGCAAATACGAAAATGCAATTGTGGTCCATTTTCGAGACTTGGTGTTACTCGAATAGAAAGTAATTTTTTGGTCTACAATGTCTGTACCTCTTTTCGCATAATTACATAACTTTTATAAAGCGGATTTCTTCTTTCAATTTTTTGGAATTTAAAAAATTGGGTGCATTGTTGATAAGATTGAAATGTTTCACTTTCCAATGGTTTTAGAGTTTACAATGAAAGAATTGAAGTTGATATTTTTTTTAGGTTTGTTTCAAAAAACTTTTTAGAAACCAATATCTCTATTACACAATTGCTTTATTGCGCTTAGCTTGAATAGTTCCGATGGTAGTAATATTCCATTCCAATAGCCATTATACCAAAGGTATTGAAATGTATGATCAATTATAAGATCACCATTTATAATAAAGCCAAATCAAGAGCTCGAGATTTTATCTAAATTTGTTAGAAAATTTTATACGAAAAGAAATCTAAATCTACAATTATTTCTTTTTCAACATAAAAAACTTCCCTTGGAAAGTGAGATTAAAAGCGTTTTATCGCCTCGTAAAGTGTTTGAGTAAACATAGTTAATGAACCGTTCAGTCTCAATTGTTTTGATAAACAGTTTACAATTGGCCTTTTTCTAATTTTTGGCTGCTTTTTTCTCACGTTTTATGAAATAGTGAAAAAAACTAGTGACTAGGTGTCAAAAAACTATTAATAACTCAAAAATTACTTGAGCGAATTTTTCAAAAATTGCACCAACTTTTAGATGAATAAAAATGAGGAAAAGTTATGAAATTTGAAAAAATTCGTGCAAGTAGTTTTTGAGCAGCAGACAGCATTTTAACACCGAGGGTACTTTTAGCCCCTCCCCAGTCGTAATAGGGTTAAACATAAAAAATATATAACTAAAAAAATGGATACGTGGCATCAGTAATGTTATTTTTTGCTTAAAACTAAAAAAAGATCGAACTTTAATAAACTTTATAAGCTTTTTCCCAAAGAGGGTTAAATATGTATTAACCTACCTAAACAATCAGATGAGTTTGTTGGACTAACTTGATATCCAGGAAAGCATTCACATCTAGTGGGAGATCCATCTATACATCTTTGATCACATCTTAATGGGTTTCCAATACAGCCTGAAAATACAGCAATAAAAGCTTTGATTTTTCTATGTGATATGGTTCGTCTAGCAAAGAAAAACTTTTTTATTTACGGTTCAATAAAACATAAGCATTTAATGTTTAGATTTTTTGCGTCACTTTTGTTTGATTATCACTGCCCCTTCAGTAATTGGCCTCAGAAAAGCATAATACGTTTCATTTTAAAAATTTTTGGACAAACCAAATTTTGTTGTAAATAATATTTCTACTAAACTATTATAAATACGTACCTTGAGGATGAACAGAACGAAAAGCAATTACCAAAACAAATATTGTTAATTGAAGTCTAAAAAAATGAAGTTATTAGAAAAATTTTACTTTGTTTATTTTTTGAAATGGAAATAAAATTTGTATTTTTTTCTAATTTCTGATAGTTTGTCTATTCTTCAAGGCTTGCAATTCTTATGGTTGGGACTAAACTGCAAAATTCATCTTGTTTCTTGTCTTACAAATCGGAAGGATTGCAAAATTGGTCGATTAATTGACTTATTATTTGATTGAATGAAGTAGTTTGGTAGTGCACAAAAAAACTACTAATTCCGCTAGGGATTCGCGAAATATCTTTTACTGAATAGAAACATTGTTCTTAGTTAACAACAAAAACTGTTGACCCCCAATGCAATTTGAACCGCTAATTGAGTCGCTAGCTATCATTATCATCATCCTTATCATCTTTTTTATTTATTCTTCGTAATCTTACCACCTCTTGTCATTCTGTTGTGTCCAAATATAAAAAAACTTTACGACTTTTTTGAAGTTGACGAACTTAGCAAACAATTCTAAATATGACTTAAATCACAAAAAATCTAAAAATCCACTCAAAAAACATCACCAATCCTGGCAAGCAGTTCTAAATCACAGTCATATCTTTATTAAATTACAAGCGGATAGCAATATCCTGGTATCTCCGGAAGCAGGTTGGGGTAATTGCCTATCCTATGTATTAGCGCCTCCGTCGCTTTCCTGCGATTCAGGAGGATAAATATAGCGATAAAATAAATAAAAAAATGAATAAATAAAATAAAAAATAAAATAAAAAAACTTTCAATAGGGTTTTGAAATGTTTTGTTTCTTAAAAAGCTGGCCAAGATAATTTATGGTTGCCTAGTACAAAACCTTCTCCATTGTCCTGCAAGTACAACATAATGACAAGTTTAAGAGTTAAACCAAGGCCATGTCGATTGTAATCATTATTAGTATGGTGTCTCACCCAATCGAATATTAACATTGTTAAGAAGAAATGCAAAGTAAGCCCGGGATACTTAAGTGGCGAGCCGCCACGTGAACACTGACCCTTTAAGTGTTCAAAGCGGACCATTGCAATTCGTTTTAATTTTATTTGCTTTCAGATGGTGGATGATTTTTAAACTTTAATTCAAATTAAGAATTTTAAGGAACTGCATGATTGCGTTTATTGAACGGTCCCATTTAACAGACAATCATGATTTTCACTTTTGAATTGGCTTTTGTTTGACAAATGCGGCATGAAAGCGAGAGAGTTTGAACTTCTCTTTATTTGAATAAGTGCAGAGTTGTATCTTAACAAATAAATTGTTGTTATGCTAGATACGTATTACCAAATCAGAAAATTTATTAACTAATGGTAGCTGTTTCCAGATACAAAAAAATTGTACGAACGTCTTGAAAAATAAACAACGCTGCCATAGTTTAGGCTTAGAAAATAAGAATCGACTCTCTTCAACTGGTCGCAGCTCATGGTAAGTCAAACATTTTAAAGAAAAAGCTCAACAACATGCAAGCCACAATTCAATCATAAAATTGAGCCACAAAAATGGGCCATCTCGATAACTCAAATAATTGCATCTATTTTAACTTACATGGCATAGGTGAAGTAATTAGTCCAGAGAAAATAAGTGCGTATTACGAGAAAAAAATTAGAGTACAAATTTCAAACTACATATGAACGTATCTGTACAGCTTCCACATTGATGCCAAATGTCTCCAGGTAAACATTTATTCCATTTCACTTAACTATCTTATTTAACTTTATAGAAGCCACATAGCTGTCAAAATAATTCTTATCTTGTAAAACAATAATTCATGCCCTGTAGGGTTAAATATAATTTGGGCTGCTGAATCCAAATAGGAACTTAATTTTTTTGCATCACGCCGTAATTTTGTAATTTAAAATATGGCAAAAAATATATATACTGTATAACAACTTTTATTTTTTTGAAAAAAATTTTTTCTTGCAAATACAATGCTACATAGATAAGTAAATATGGTAATTGACATTAATATTTGTGTATACCAAATGCATTTCAATTAGTAATACCACCAAATATTATTGCACATAATTCACTTGTTTATACACCAGTAAGTCTAAAAGGGGTGAAGGCTTATTTACAGCAAAAATTAACATATGTAGATAAACATACACTGCAACCAATAGTCATATTTTTTCAAAGATTGCCAGCTAAAAATACAACTGCTACTCAGCAAACAATGCTACATTCAAATTTTTAAATTATTTTTTGTATTCAAATGTTCCCTAAAAGAGATCCATTTGAATAGAAAAATTGTTAACTCATAGGGAAGAAATCCTTAACTAATTTTATGTGTTTTTAATTTAAAAATTTTAAGATATTGCTAGTCTTTGCTACAAAGAAAAATTTATTTGAATTAAGCAAAAAATATATCTGCCTAAAAATTGTGCTTGACTAGGTTATCTTTACTTAAAATAATTTTTGTTAGCTACTTTTCTTTCTTTAAGCTGTTATAATTTTAAGGTATTGTTAGTCTCTTCAACAACAAAAAAAAATCTATTTGAGTTAATTGAAAAATATATCTGCATGAAATTGTACTAGACTGGGCTATCTTTGGTAAATAATTTATTTAGAGAACAAGCCGCTCAAAAGACGAGAAACACCAGACTTGAGTTTCGCTCTTTTTAGAGCTCATCAGTGATGCTTATCTCATTGCAAATCGAACAAACTACCTGTGATCTTTCAGTAAACCCGGGAATAATTTATAGCTGCTTTGAGTCAAATTTCGGCTTGCGTGGTCTAGTGATATTGTCTCCTGCGTGAAAGACCACAGGTAGTCGGTTCGATTTGCAGTGAGATACGCATCACTGATGAGCTCTAACATTACAGAAACTCGAATCTGGTGCTTCTCGTCTTTTAAGCGGCTTGTTTTTTAATTCTAAATGCCATAACTATAAAATTTAAACTATAAATATTTTATGTTGCTGTTTTTTCTAAATTGTTTCTTTTACATTGTTTTATTTGGTTAAAAACGATATTGTTTATCAGCCTAAACTTTCAAGGTTATTCAATGGAAAGCCTTTTTTTTATCAGACTAACTTATACTATGCATTATAATATTTTTAGATTCTTCAGTAAGTTACATTTTTTAATTATCATAGTCATAATTGTATGTTTTTGTTCATTGAAATAAATGCACATCTACATAAAAATGGCCCAAACAATTATTGTTACATTTGTGAAAATTTTTTTTATTTAATTTTTGTAAAGCAATGCTAGACTGAAGCATGTTTACAAACTGTATTTTGGTATACTATTAGGCTTAATAGATAAATCAGAAGTTGCTTATATTTATTGTTCTTTTCTGTTACCATCCACTGAAACAATATACAATGTAACACTAAATATCAAATGCAAAAAAGGAAACTTTGCGGCTGAAGCATTTTGAGACATTCACTCAGTCTATGGAAAAGAATCTTGAATGAAGTAACTTTCAGAAGATGGTTTGCAAAATTCAGAAGTGTTGATTTCAGATCATGAAGATTTAACAGAGCGTCGAGTTAAATTTTGTGGCGTCACCTAAAGAAAGTAATTTATTAGCAGTACAAAATTGGTAGTAAAGTTTAATTCAAACCAAAGAACTGCTTGTCGTCATTTTAAACAACTTTCAAAGATTCCTAAACTGGGAAAATGGGTGCCCGCTTCAGAGAATAGAAAAGAAGGGATATTTTATAATGATAATGCATGATCAAACTACAAAAATGACATCACAGAAGATCGACGAGCTTGATTGAGAGAAAATTCCACATTCCATTCTTCTTCTTCCTCAGACTACCATTTGATTTGTAGTTCAAAATAATGATTTGAAGGAAATAATTTTCGAAAGCCAGGAAAGGGTCGAATGCAGAGTTTTTCGCTCCCAAATAAAAGAGTTTTACAATAATGGGATTAATAAGCTTGTGAATAGATTGAAAGAAGTAATAGATAATCAGGAAAATTACATTAATGATATTTTTCAAGTAAGTATAATATTTGATCACTTGTTTTTTGTTTAAAATTTGGACAGATCTTATGGAATGATCTGAAATATTGAAAATTTAACGTACCTAACATAGAACCAAAAAAATGTTTTATTTGGTTTTAAACATGCAAAAACAGAAAAGAACTTTTGCAAATGTAATCAAAAACAAAAAAATTAAAAACATAAAAAATTTAACACAACTTTTATATATGTAATTGTAAAATATTACTTGACAATGCCTGGTGCTTTACTCAATATTAGTTTTTAAAAAAAAGTCTTAAAAATCTACTGCTGCATCATGCGATGTTGCGCTGCTGGTCAAAATTGTAAATAACAAACAAATTAAACTTAATATTAGATTTATTATGTAAATATAATTTGAAACATTCTTTTTCATGCACCATCAATAATACTAACCGAAAATCACTCATCATAAATATTTTGAAGTCAAACAAGTTGATTTTAAAGTTGAATTTTTTATGTTTAACAATCTAAAAATAATTTATCAACGTTTTAAAAATATAATTTGTTTCTAGCTTGCTCAATCGTTTTATGAATCAAAAGATTGTAATAATTAATTTGTTTTTATGGAATTCATAAACAAATTATAGAAATTAAGTTTTCATAAAAATTTTTGATAAAATGAATTGAAAATGTCATAAGCAATGTTTTTTTTGTTAACAGTATTTTTTACAATTAACCCGAGTCTGCCCAGCGTGACATATACGAGCGTACTGTATGTCACGCATTTGGTATTCTCACTAAAACGGTCGCAGTGATTTTAATTAAAACGATAATCGGACAAAATTTGATATAAAAGTCATCAAATGCATTTGAAGGGCAGTGTTAAAATTGCTTTTGTAGATAAGTCTTTAGTTTGCCAGTTAGCAGAAGTCGAAAACGTATGTTGATTTTTCAAGAAGCAAAATGGCGTTTCGAAAAGGGTAGATATTTATAAAGCTATAATATTTGCATTATAGTAAAAGTATTTTGGTTTCATTGTATAGAAAAGTTTACAGTAATAAAATTAAGATTGTTTATATTTATTTTTGACTAATTATCTTTTGTCACTTTTCTTTAATTGTTTATTGTATTTTTATGCTACGCAGATGCTACGCTGGGCAGAAGCGAATACAATTTTCAATGTTTAATGTCTGTTGCTGGTATCTGATTAGCACGATGTTCTATCAGCCTTTGAAGAAGAAACAAGTGCGATGGCAATGGTGTACACAGAAACTAATGACAGTGGAATTACCGAAGGATTCTGCTGATAAAGACGATGCAAGGCTAATAGATAACTTATTAGGAAACCAACTCAACGCAGTGGCGGACGCTGTTTAACTGATGGAAGACATATAAACAATCGCCGTGAAGGAAGTGAAACTGTTAGCAACGAAGGACTGCAGACACCTCGTTGGGTTCGTGATGGATTGTTACCATCTACGAATGAATTTTTTCCAGAATCTAACTATATGTCTGTAATGATTTATTAATTTGTTGATCGTTTACGCCAAGTTTTGAAATGCAGACCTTAAAATCTAATTGATATCGTTTCGTCTTAAAGCGCTTAATTTGATCATCATAATTAGTAGTTTTTTTATTGAAGCTTTATGCTGGCAGCCAGACATTTAATGTTAAAATCTTTTTGTTAGTGATGATCTCTCTTTTAGTTAATTTTGGCAACGCTGTTTTGAGCGTTATCGTTCTTGTTGGTTAAAGCCACAGATTTAGTGGTATTAAATAAAGACAAACATTTATATCAATTTAATCAACAAGAAATGGAAAAACTACTGAGACCGGAAAGACTAGATGTTAGTCCAAATACTGTTGATGCACCTCGAGCATGGAGGCACTGGCTAGCTACCTTTGAAAATTTTATCGAAAGCCTGCAAAGACCAGACGAGAACCTAGATAAGCTACGGATTTTGATAAATTTTGTCACACCCGAGATTTAAAAATTATTTTCTGATTCCAATAATTACGACGAAGCTATCGCTAAACTAAAAGCTGCGTACGTTAAAACTCCCAACAAAATCTTTGCAAGACATACTTTATCGTCACGAAAGCAAAGGCCAAAAAAATCTCTTGATAAGTACTTGCGTGTACTCACCATTTCAAGCAAGGATTGTAATTTTAAGCCAGTGACTGCTTCCGAGCACCGTGACCAGTTTATAAGAGATGCTTTCATAAGTGGGCTACTAAACAATCAGATACGTCAACGATTATTAGAAAACAAAGAATTAGATTTGCAGACTGCTTTTGATCAAGCACGCTCAATTGATACTGCTCTGAAAAGTGCAGAATATTATCAGACCCATACCTTAGCAAGCATAAACCCACACAAAGTACAAGAAAAAAGCGTTTCTTTGCGAGAAGATGAGAAAATTGAGACTAAAGATGTATCTGCAAGGTTAGCAAAATCTTGTTCTTATTGTGGAGGTTTCTTTCACCAACGCTACAGATGTCCGGCCCGGAATGCTACCTGCTATAAATGTCAGAAGAAGGGACATTTTTACAGTGCTTGTCGCGCAAACAAGAGTGCAGCAGCAATAGTGGAAACGCCATCGCCTACGTTAGCGACAACAGGTCTGCTCGACATTTCGGAAGGGCTCAAAAAAGCTTGTATGAAAATTAGTTTAAACGGAAAAGATGTCTTAGCGTTAATTGATTCCGGAAGCACCGATAATTTTATTCATCCTCGCGTAGTTAAAATGTGTTCTCTAAAAAGTACAAATTGCTGTAAAACTATAATGGTGGCTACTAAAGATTTAGAAGCTCAGATTAAAGGATTTTGTGTTACAACAATAATAGTAAATAAACAAACTTATCCAAGAATTAAAATGCATATCTTTCCCAATTTGTGTGCTGATGTTATTTTGGGTCAAAATTGGCAGGCTCTTCACAAAAGCGTAACTTTTAAATATGGTGGGTCCAAACCCGAAGTTAAAGTTTGCGATCTAATGGCTCTTAATGTATCGCCTCCTCCCCTATTTAGTTATATATCTCCTAATATAAAGCCTATAGTAGCATCAAAATCGAGGAAATACAGCGAAGAAGATAAAGCATTTATCAAAGAAGAAACGGACCGTCTGCTACGCGAAGGTATCATCGAACACAGTAACTCACCTTGGAGAACTCATGTTGTTGTGACCAAAAACTATCGTCAAAAAAAAAAAAAAAGGTTGATGAATGATTATTCTTTGACCATAAATACAGGGTGTTCAATATTTAGCGTTACAGTTCATTTTAGATTGAATTTTTTCTATATTTTTTCAAAGTAACTTAACTTTTGATACTCTTTAATGAATATTAATTCTTTCAGGTATTTAAATTTAACTATGGCTGTAGGTTTAGGTAAACGAATTGCAATTGTTGAGCTTTTTAATGCAGGAAAGCCTCGGAAAGAAATTTGCAAGGACCTGAAAGTAAACAGAATGCTGGTCTGGAGGACTCTTAAAAGGTATAAAGAAAGTGGGAATGTGCAAAATCAACCAGGATAAGGCCGTCCTAGAAGTGCTAGCACTTCGAAATTGATAAGGAAGTCTAAAGAAATAGTCCGGAGAAATCCGAAAAGATCCATCCGGAAAACAGCAAAGAGAGTCCGGAGAAATCCGAAAAGATCCATCCGAAAAACGGCAAAGGAGGCGAATGTTTCGTATGGACCATGTTTACGGTTCTCATAGAGATCTGAAGATGTCCCCATTCAAATACGTGAGGAAGCGGCCAAAAAAACGGCATTATCGGCTAAAACTGTGGGAAAACGCCTTGCCAGAGCCAGAAATTCTCCTCTCACGCCTTGAGACAGGCCCGCTTTCTAACTTCGTTTTCAGCGACGAAAAGAAATTCGACGTTCAACACCATGTGAATCCCCAGAATGATCGTGTTTGGTCATGTGATGGGGAGGTAGGACCTTGAAGAGTCACTCAGGTCCAAGGGACGGTGTCAGTGATGGTCTGGGGGGCCGTTACCGAATTTGTAAGAAGTCCTTTGGTTTTTGTAGAACAAGGCGTCAAACTGAACCAAGAAAAATACCAAAATGACATCCTTGTTGGTTCATTGGTGCCCTGGGCAAAAGAACAATTTAAAAAACGTCCTAGGACGTTTCAACTAGATTTGGCACCGTCACACGGAGCTAAAAAGACGCAGGAGTGGCTATATCAGCCAATGTTCCCAACTTCATTTCCAAAGAGAAATGGCCCCCTTCATCACCCGATTTGAATCCTCTCGATTTTGGTATCTGGGGGTACCACGAAAGCAAGGTCTCAGCAACACATCATAAAAGTTTGGAGGCACTGAAGATGAAACTACGGAAGGAATGGTTGAAAATGCCCCAGGACGTGATTCGTGACTCTTGCAGGTCATTTTCGAGGCGTCTTCAGCTTGTAATTGATTCGAATGGAAAGCATATTGAATAAATTGTATTTGTACTAAATTTATATTCATTCTGTAACAATATGTTACCTGTGTTACTCCTATTGTACGTATCATTTCCCAAATGCAGCTATTTGAAGTTGTAACGCTAAATATTGAACACCCTGTAAATTTACTAACTTGGACGCTTATCCATTACCAAAAATAGATGAAATGACTAACCAAATTGCGCAATACAGAGCGTTTAGTACTATTGACTTGAAAAGTGCCTACCACCAAGTGCCCCTACGTGAAGAAGACAAGAAGTTCACAGCTTTCGAAGCTAATGGTTGTCTGTACCAATTTCGAAGAATGCCTTTCGGATTCACCAACGGAGTTGCTACCTTTCAACGGATAATGAACAATCTTATTACTAGCGAAGGTTTGCTAGATACTTTTGCATACCTTGATAATGTAACAATATGCGGTAAGAATCAAGCTCATCATGATTATAATCTCGAACGGTTTCTTAAGGCTGCTAAACAAGAAATTTAACTTACAATCCTCAAAAATGCATTTTTTCTGCGAGAACGCTTAATATTCTCGGAAATGTGGTTAGCGAAGGAGAAATTAGACTCGATCCTGATCGAATGAAAGCCCTGTACGACTTGCCTCGAACTAAAAAAGAATTAAAACAAATTCTGGGATTGTTTTTCTACTACTCTCAATGGATAAACAATTTCTCAGCAAAAATACGTCCTCTAATTTGTAATATTGACTACCCTTTAAATTGTGAAGCTTTGAACACATTTAATTTGTTAAAGCGTGACATTGCCAACGCTACTCTCCGTTCAATTGATGAGTCTTTGCCGTTCTTAATTGAAACTGACGCGTCAGATTATGCAATAGCGGCAACCTTAAGTCAACAAGGAAGACCAGTTGCATTTTTTTCCAGAACATTAAACAGGTCTGAATTAAAACATTCTACTATTGAGAAAGAAGCAGCCGCTATAATAGAAGCCGTTCGGAAATGGAAGCACTATTTAACTGGTAGAAGGTTTTCCCTAATAACTGATCAAAAATCTGTTAGTTATATGTTTAACACAAAGCACAGTGGAAAAATTAAAAACGATAAAATTATGCGCTGGAGAATGGAACTCAGCACCTATGACTTTGATACTATTTACAGATGTGGTGAAGAAAACATTTTCGCCGACGCTTTATTTTGACTAAATTGTGTCACAATGAATTTGAAGAAACTGCAAGATTTGGATAATTCTCTATGCCAACCAGGAGTAACAAGATTGGCGCACTTTGTCAAACAATGAAATTTACCTTTCTCCCTTGATCAAGTGCAACAAGTAGTGCGCTCGTGCACAGTGTGTGCAGAAATTAAACCCCAATTTTTTAAGCCGGAAAGCGTGCATTTAATTAAGACCACTTGTCCGTTTGAACAATTAAGTCTCAATTTTAAAGGTCCTCTACCATCGACCAACCAAAATCGCGTTTTAATTACCATCATTGATGAGTATTCAAGGTTCCCGTTTGCGTTTTCTTGTAGAGGCACCAGCGCTAAATCAATCATAAGCGGTCTTGATCAAGTTTTTTCTATGTTTGGGATTCCCGCTTACATACACTCAGATAGAAGTGCCTTCATGAATGCAGAATTTAAACGTTATCTTTTTGATAAAGGTATTGCAAGCAGCCGCACAACAAGCTACAACCCTGCCGGAAATGGACAAGTCGAAGGCTTAAACCAAATATTGTGGCAAACTATCAAACTTGGATTGAAAACGCATAAATTGCCACTTCAACATTGGCAAGAGTTGTTAAGCGATGCTTTACATTCTGTTAGGAGCTTACTTTGCAACGCAACTAACCAAACCCCTCACAAACAAATTTTTAACTTTCAGCGTAGTTCTACATCTGGTTCCTCGATACCGTCTTGGCTTGCGACCCCCGGACCAGTTTTGATCACGCGTCATGTTCGGTCCTCGAAATTCGACCCTCTAAACAGAAGAAGTGCACTTGATCAAAGCAAATCCACAATACGCGCACGTGCGATACCCCAATGGAAAAGAAGACACCGTGGCTTTAAAGCACCTGGCTCCTAAGCCAACATCAAACGATGAAATTTTAGAAACAAATCGAGTTGTGGAAGTTGACTCGGAAAATCCAGCTAATGACGCAGCGCCAGCAAATGAAATTTTTACAACCGAAGATGTGGACGCCGAACCCATCCAAAACGAAAGTTTAAATGATCCTTCCTGCAAAACCAAACTACGTCGCTCCCAGCGCGTTCGTAAACCTTCTGAGTGCTACGATCCCGCAAATTATTGATCCACTAGTTAATTATTTTTTTACGCGGAGGAGATTGTAATGATTTATTAATTTGTTGATCGTTTATGCCAAGTTTTGAAATGCAGACCTTAAAATCTAATTGATATCGTTTCGTCTTAAAGCGCTTAATTTGATCATCATAATTAGTAATATTTTTATTGAAGCCTTATGCTGGCAGCCTGACATTTAATGTTAAAATCTTTTTGTTAGTGATGATCTCTCTTTTAGTTAATCTTGGCAACGTTGTTTTGAGCGTTATCGTTCTTGTTGGTTAAAGCCACAGATTTAGTGGTATTAAATAAAGAAAAGCATTTATATCAATGTCATACAGAAACGTACCATTAGAGCTGTTTGAAAAGTTCTTTCATGAAGAGGTTTTGGAGCTCATAGTGAGTCAAACAATTTTTATACGCCACGTCCAAAGGTGATATTGGTTTTACTGTAACAGTTGAAGAAATCCATATATTTTTTGAAATCGTGGATTCTGCACACAAAGGCAGGCGGAAAGTTACGCCAAGTTGAATTCAAGTAAGAAATCGCTGAGGTTTATTTGAAGAGTTACAGTGTTCCGCCTAAGCGTGCTCGGCCATCAAGTTCATAGTTCGCCCAATTTGGAAACGCATGTGTTCTGGACGATGTACGCTATTATAGAAAGGAACATTATTTCGTCAAAACTAAAAATCATAAACGCAGAAGATGCGCTGGTGAAGATTGCAAGACGCCTTTCAGCCAATGCAGCAAGTGCAATGTTGGTCTTTGCCTGAATTGCAACCTTTGCTTCCACACAAAATAAACCAGACATTTGTGCAAATACAAGCATTGGTGTTTTTTTCTTTTAAGAAAATATGATAAAAATGCATTCTGGCTTAGAATTATGTAACTAACTTTGCAATGTGGTTTAAATGACGCATTTAATTTTCATTTGACCAAAAATAAAACAATACGGCAGACGCTGCCGCGGGCAAAAAACGTACATGCTTCTGCCCAGCGTGACATACTGTATATGTCACGGGTCTTTATTCATCAGGTAAGCATCGCACAAACAAACAAACCATGAATAATGTATGCCAAAGGTCTACTTACGTGGAATATATGAAAAAAGTCAAGATATTAAAAATTTTTTTCTCTGGGCAGAGATGGGTTAATTTAGATTTGATTTAAGGCAAAATTATAAAGTTTTTTTTAACAAAAGTAGCTTTAATCCATTATTTACCAATGTTCCTGAACGGGAACAAAATTTAATTTTTTAGATACATACCAAAAGAACAAGGTTGAAACTACAAGAAAATCTTATTTATTTTTTTGAGTTATTTATCAAAATGTGTAAAGTTTAAAGTTCAGCGAATATTTGATTTTTTTCATACTTTTCAAATTTTGTCTGTTATTATTTGAAAAATTAATAGTGAATAAAGCACAATTGTGTTGCAATCTAAATTAAAACTTTTCGTGGTCATGTTTTCCTATTTTTACGTCAATAAAAAGATTTTCAAATAGGTTATTTTGACTCATTTTTTAAATGTTTCCAAATGAGAACTTTGGAAACTTGTAACTGTGCTTATATCGGTATGTCATGGCTGTGCACTTTCTACTTAAGCCCTTATACAGGTGCAAACTAAAGAGAAACTAACTTGTCAAATTCTGCAACAGCACCAATACTTTTTAAAATCATTTAATGGCTGTGCTTTTACTTTTCAAACATGGCCGCACAAAGAGGGGGCAGAAGGGAAGTTTATTTTTAACGATTTTTTTGTTAAAAATTAGTTTGTTATTAAAACCAAGTGTTTTATTTGAAACTTTTTTGTTAAATAAATAGCCTTAAAAAAAAGCTGTTTTAAAAAACTTGAACATTTTCGTTTGGCTTTCATCGGGAGGTTTCGCTAGAATGAACTGAAGAACTCAAAAATTGAAAAACTGAATGTACGATTTAAAAATTTTAAGACTGATTCTAATTGGCTAAAAATTCAGGTTAGTAGCAATTATCATAATAATCGAAAATATTTAATAAAGTAAATTCACGTTTTGTCGGCGTAAAAAATGTTTGGAAAAAGGAAACAAAGTTATGCAAGTTTTGTGTTGAAATTTAAAACTAAAAAGAAAATTTTTACACTTATACTAATAATTTATGTTTGTAAACAAACTGTTTCTGTCTACATAAATTAGGTTTACAAAGAGTTTTTACAACTTTTAGAGCTCATAAAAATAAAAATTTTTCTGCAACTGTATACTTTTTTTCGTTTTACTCTGATGTTAAAGAAGTTGGGTAGAATTTTTACGTGAATTTCAAGTTTACCTTATGCTTATATGCAAAAAAAGTTAAAAGATTAGATAAACTACCAAAATCAGCAGCAAGTAAATATTGAACTAATTTTCAATGATATTATTGGGTAAAATCAAATAAAAAATGTCAACCGGTCATCAATATTTTGGAATCTCCCAAAGCAAGTTGTTTGAACGCTTGATGAATTTGCCATAAGTATAACCCTTGGGACGTTTTCCTTTGAGTCAAAAGGATAAATAGATATTAAAAAAATTACAAAGTGTTAATAAAATAAGTTAAAAAGATGTATTTAAGGTTTTATAATTTTATTTACAATACAATATAATATAAATGGTTGAAACTGTAGTAAAATTTTGGTACATAAAAAAATCAGAAAAACAACATTACATTAAAACTAAGGACACTTCAGAAAATATTTTAATATGTTTCCAAAAGGTGGTTGCACAAAGACACAATTAAAATAATTAGGCAAAAAATATTAAGTGCGAATTTATTGCACGAAAGCCTTCCAATTAAAAATTTATTAGATAGAAGAATGTTTGATGAAAATATAGCCATTGAAAAGTCGGCAAATTTAGAGATATTTTAACAATTTATTGTTAGCACCTTTATTCATTCAAAAAGAATAAAGAATGCCCTTGAAATCTGTAAAAAAATATAAGAGCAAGTGCGTTGATACAAGATAAACAGCGCTCAAATACAGATAACTAAACCAATCGGAATAAAACAAAGGTTTAAAACTTAAGCCGGTCGCTCGTTTACCATTATTTTCTTTTTTTACTTTTACATCATCAATACACGCCGCCTATTGAGCACACCTACTCTGAAACGAGGTCCTTAACGCAAAAATAATAACCCTACAATGTAGAAAGTTACAAGCTTAAATAATTTAATCAACACAATTTTATTTGAATTAAGTACTGTATTTACAAGGCAGACAGAAACATACAATGCGCGTATGCAGCTCATTACAAAGTTACAATTGGAGTTGGAATTGCTTGTAGTGTGAAGAAAAATGAGCTTAGCTATGGGTCGTTTAAGAATAGAATGTTTAGTTTTAACCCGAGCAGTGCGCACTGAGGAGTCTGAAAACGTTTTTATAATACGTCTGAACAACCAATTATTTTATGGAAAACTTGGTTTTAGTGCGATTCATTTTTGTTCAAATCAGTGTAGTTTTCAAAAAAAATAGCCATTGTTTTAGGAGGGGTTACTTTTTAGTGTCCCAAAATAAAATTATCTTTAAAAAATGAAATAAAGACAAAAAAAAATTTTTATTTTATTTTTGACATGAAACCGACGTTCTGGTGCTACTATAAAAAGATAAAACAATTTCTTGTATAGGGGAGGCCAATTTTTGATATGTTTAATGGGGCTTGGTGAGGCCACATTGTTCGCACCCAATTAAAGCCATAACTGGGTAACAATACAAATGGCTTTTTTTTTAGATAGTTTTATATTGTCTTCTTATGTTGATAAGTGTTATGTTTAACAACTGTGCCGTAACTAAAAGAGAATGAATAACTGAATAATATAAGCTTAATAATACTATTTCAATTTCTTAAAAAGTATAAGCAAGAAAGCTATATTTTTAAAAGGTTTTACAAGCATAATTAACGATTATTACTCCTAAATATTGTGCCTTCCATATAGCTCAATTCAAGTCTGTCGAACTTTGAATACTTAAATCAAATTTGGAGTGAATGGATTACATTGGACATTGTAGGAAGATTTTTTATAAAGCCGGTTAATATTCTTTATAATATTTAACACTTTTCACGACGCAGCTTTTTCTTACTAAATTCAGTAGATGAACCTAAGCAACTTTTTAGTTGAAACTAAATCTTCTATACATAGCTTTCATTATTTTTTAAAAAAGGCTTTCTAGTTTTTATTGAACTGTTCCAGAAACATTTTTTAAAGTGATTTTGAAAACAGCCCAGTCTCTCTTTGCACTTGTTTTTATTTTACATATTTAAAGTTTTATAATTCATTTCGTTTATTTGAAATGTCCCCTTAGCGGTTATGCTTTGCTTCTCAAAAATTCAAAAATTTTAAAGATCGAAATAGTGACACCGTCTATTGTTTAATTAAATTTCTTTGATTATATAAAAAATCATTAAAAAATAACAGCAATCAAATAAACCTAAAATTTTTTTGTTCTGTCAATTACAACTGAAAGTTCGTTGACCTGTAGCCAACATAATATTTGTATCTATTTCAAAATAGCTAAACGAAATAAGAGGTTACTATGAAAGATCAGATCAGAACAATTGCGCTAACAGATATCCGGTTTTGTTCTGAAAAATTCCGCTCTATTAATTGTTTGAAATGGTAGCTACGAGTTGTGGAACAGCTCAATGAACAGCTAGTTTTTAATTTTTTATCAATGAAACTACGGGACCAACAGCTTAACACTTCTCCAGTTTTTTTTGTGAACTGCACCAGAGGGGAAGAGACTTTCTTAAACATAATTATGCGGTATTTTGAAAATGTGATCTTCTGATTGCATTCTTTGAATTTAAAGACCTGCCCAATATTGTGCCATGCAAGTACGCTTAAAACATACCAAAAGTGGTCTATTAATAAAAAAATAGTAACTTGAACCGTTTAATTATAAATTTTAAAAATAAAAAGAATCTTTTTAAAGCGATTTAGCGTGACTTTATTTTCTTTGACGGAGCAAAGGTTAACTTCGTCAATTTTGTCGCCACAGGAACCAACAGGAATTGCACACACTATTTGTTTACTCGTTTTTCCACTTTTTGGCATTGTTGATTAGTTTAAATTTTTGGTGAAGCTTTACTCAGATAAAGTAAATGCGTTCAATTTTTGTATAAATGAAGTTACTTAAATTGACGCTGGTTCGTCCTAGATTAAGAAACAACAATGCTGACAACAGAAGGTCCTTAAATTGCGCCTACTTATCAAAAAAAAATTATTCTTTACCAATTTAAATGTTTCCTCAGTCTGTCTAAGGGCTAAACTTGTTTTATACGGTCACCAAAATACCTCCAAGTCTAACAATAAGTTCTATCCATATATAAATGCGTACAACGTCCAGAAAAAAACATTATAGTTGTAGGCAAACGTATCGGGAACATATACCGCAAGGAAAACTTGCCTCAGGAATTTTTTTTGTGGGATACTTGGCCGCATAGGATCTTCGCCGTAAGATAGTTTTGCTGCATTTAAAAAAAAATCACAAACCACCATGTTATCAAGTACATCTGGCTTTGCCTTGGGGTTAGGGTTAGGCTGCGTTTCCTAAAGTGAAAATTCCTGAGGCAAGTTTTTCTACAACAAAGAAGTTTACGGGGATTGTTCCCAGACCCCTAGGTGAGAAAGAAAATAAAACTTTTTTTTGTGTTTGATTAAATCCAAGCGAAGCAATCGAATGCTTTAGCAAAATACAATTAAATTTAGCCACCCGAGAAATATAATAACTGACCAAAAAAGTACAATAATGCCTATCTTATATTAAGATTCAAATTAGCACACGTAGTTAATACAGAAAATTTTCTAATTAATCAAAAACAAGTAATGAGCTGCTTTTAAAATATATGCGCTTCAATACGAACAGTTTCAATACCGAAGACAACGAACTTGTAATGGAAACTTTTGCAGAGAAATCCAAAAAGTTCCTCAATCTTGAAAAATCGAACCGCAACCGCAATTAATATGCTGCTTGTCTTTGCAACGCTCAGTGCACTGAATAATCAGATCACAGCTGAATAACATAGTGTTGTTTCGCAATCAGCTCTTTCTTGACATTCTAATTTCCTAATTGGCTATTGTTTCTGATAAAGTCATTATGTTTTTTGTTCAAGCTCAGACCATTTGGTTGAAATCTTATTGCGTTTGGTTTAGACTATTGTATTGTAGCACAATGTCAAATAATTTGAAAAGCTCTGTAATTGCAAGGATTGTACATCTGTGGTATTAAGGTCATTTGCAATGTTTGAAATGGGATTTTCTGTATTACATATTCGAAGAAAATAAACAGAAATTAAATTTTTAATTATTGCATCATTAATGGTATTACTCCTTGGATAGTTTTCATTATAGGCAGATGTCTTTGTCAATTGAGAAGTTGATGGTTTAGACAGTGTTTTAACCATTAGTTTGGCTAGCATTCGATTGCACTAAGAATTCTTTATTTTTTGCCGGATGCACTAAAGGCAACTTTGATTGAAAGCGGATGTTACAGTAAGTTCCTCGCGGTCTAAAACTCCGTGTGGCTGTCTCCGGAAATGTACGCGTCCTTGTTTTGATTTAATTTAAATTTGTATTAACAAGATATAAAAACGATGCGAAATATGACGAACTAAATTGGACGAAGGAAATAAGACGAAATACGATGGTCGGACGAAATTAAGATGTACGGACGTGATGGACGATCGGACGAAATAATATGATCGGACGGTTTTCTATAAATAAACGTAAGCACTAAAATAAATAATGCAAAAGAAAGACTTAAACACTCACCAACTGTAGACTGACACGGAGCAGACCGACAAAAACTAACAATATCGAACAATATCTCTAACAGTATCTCTAACAGTATTATAAACAAACCAAAAGCCCCAACGGCACTTCCAACGGCGTCGAACAGTATTTCGAACAGTGACTCTACAACCGCTACACAAAGGCTGAAGCAGCTAACTGGATATCTCACAAATTTACACCCAACTTATAGACAACAAATTAGCAAGCGAGCGCGGTGAGATAATGGAAAAGGTCAGCTCAAGGCAACAATCAATTAGCAAACGAGCGCCGCGAAATAATGAAGTGTATCAAATTAAATGTCAAACAAAAATTAAGTAAATCAAAGGCAGAAATAAACCCGGGTTCGAAACTCAAAGAGTACTTTCCGTAACAGCGGACGTTGTTCCTAATCGTTCTGAGATTGTTTTTTACTTGGAACAAAATTTAAAAACAGCCGAATGCTTTGTTTTGAGCTTTTTTTATCAAAAAATTCAATATGATATTTAAATCCAAATAACACAACTGCAGATTATCCGAAATTATTTTTAATTTACACTGCAAAAAGATTCATAATATAGGTTTACAACAAATACAATGTATTCTCTAAAGAGATTGCAATGTAACCGATCAAATGTAATTTCAACGAGTTAAATAGAAACAGTAAAAAGCGATTAGAAAAAGATCCTAGGTAAATAAAGGTTAACAAAGAGAACGATTATTATGCGACAGGCTTGTTTTAGTTTCATGGACCTCATCAAGCTTGTTTTGTCTTATCGACTTTGTCAAATTATATAAAATAAGTTACATCAAAAAAAATCGTACATCAAAAAAATGTATTTGTCGTTTATGGTTAATTGTTAAATTGTGCTAAAAATTTTCAATGCTTTGATAAGGGTTGATGATAGTCGAAAACGTTCAACTTTTTTAATAAACTTTGTAAACTAATGAAATATTGGATTTTGCTTGCTATTATTTACAAATGGATTTTAAAAATTACCTCTATTCCGAATTAGCTTATGCTGATGACCTGGTCATCTTGCACTATGCAAGCAACGACGTCAAAGGGGACTCCTACTCAGGACATAGCAACTGTATTCTGCTATTTTTTAAAATGGAAGCTTAAGCTCAGTACAACAAATCTGTGTCGGCAGTCTTCCATCTTTACCACAAGGAGGTACGACATGAGCTTAATATTTTTGTCAACGCAGAGGCCCTACCGTAATGTGCTGAAACCACTTATTTTGGCATAAAGCTGGATCGGGCATTCACGTTTTACCAACACTTAGAGTCACTGCGCAAGAAGTTAATATTTCGTGTTGGGTTTCTACGGCGATTAACTGGATCAAGCTGAGGCGGGGATGCCACAATACTCCACACAGGTACCCTTGCTTTGGTCCATTCCACCGTTGAGTACTGTGCGCCTGTTTAGTGTCGCAGTGCACATAATTATCTTATCGACAAGACTTTTAATGATGCCTTGCGCATAGTGACCGGATGCTTGCGTCTAACAATGTCTGACAACCCTTTTATCTTATTAGGCATCCAACCAACTGAGCTTTGTCTCCAAAACTCCGTACCGTATCAAGCTTGCCGCGCTCAGGAGCCAGAACACCTCCTATATGAAAGACTCCTGTCTGCACTTGGAGGACAGCTGCGGCAACTTAAATCAAAACACCCATTTGTGGCTGCTGCACTGGAACTGCTGAACAATCCCAAACAGTCAGGCACGAGTGTAACACGATGGGCAAAATATAAATAAAGCATGTAGTGGCGAGAAAACGCCTCTAGACTCCATTCATTAATTAAGTATATTAGCTCAACGCCACCTAGAATTAGCTTTTGCAGACCTGAATTGGTCCGGCTTAACTGCCTCCAAACCGGAATTGGTCTATTCAGTTTAAAAATGCTCAAATGGGTTCTGACTTCTACAGTTGCTGGTAAGTGTAGCGCGAAAGCGCAGACAGCTTAGCACATAATACCATCTTGCCTCATTTATCACCATCCAAATTAAGGTCGTGTTTTCTCAGATGTCAACAGGAACCTGGCTAATGGTCCTATTAACATAAATCCAATATATCCCCAAACAAAAAAGTAATGATTCAACTGTGAAGGACCTGCTAATTTTTTGGGTCACCTGAAATAGTACTGAAGTTCTTAAAATCTTTTCCAATACTTCCTGGAACAATTTTTCTTCTCTTTTAAGATTTTGAATTTCTCTTTAAGAGTGATTTGGTTTAAATTTAAAAAAATTGGTAAAGATTTAAACGCGCGCTTGGTTTGCTTGCTTTTATCTAGACCGCGTCTTCTCAAGTTGTTCTTTCTCTACAAGCTCAATTAAAACGTATAATTTTCTTGCGTCGAAAACTCGAAGATAAATTGATTACTGTTATAGACTCGCTGAGATAACGCTGCAAATTAAAAGCATTTTTTTTAAAGGCAGATAGTGGTTGTTGCATCTATAGCGATACTTTTTTTTCCTGTTTCAGAATTATTAGTTATTATTTAATTTGTTCTAATCGAAATTTTGGGCTGCGTTGGAAGCAATTTTCGTAAGTTGGCTATTTTAAATCATCATTGTCGTGTTTTTTACGTTTTGTGTCTTTGTTTAGAATTAAGGAATAGCGCTTTAATAGATTTCAAACCGAACTTGGATTGAGCGTTCTCGTCAATTAGACTACGCAGCTTAACCATTAGAAAGAAAATAGATTAGATCAAATCAAAGGGTTTAAGTGACTCACTTTGAGAAGCACTGAGCTAATGTGTTAAACATATATTAGTTCTCAGTTGAAACTAAATCTTCCATGAATAGCTTGAATTAATCAACTTTCTAGTTTTTATCAAATCATTATTAACTGCTCTCAGTGACAGCAGATAAATAATCCATGCAATTGCTTTCAGGCATCACAGGTAGTCAATATGATTCTTGCAAAGGCTGTCGGAATGCCTACATTAGCCCAAAATACATAATGTGCGCTGGGCCGATGCTTATTGATGAACCGCAAACTCATTCTTTTTCACCTCTTTAAAACGGTGACCCGATAGTTGATCGAATGACATTTGATCGAAACGACACTTGATCAAAACGACAGTTTATCGAAACGGCACTTACTCGAATAATGAAAGAGATAATTTACAACTTTAAATCTGTCCCGGTATTGTCAATTTTTTGGACCAAAAGCAAAATAATCTCAAAAAAAAGCCTTCCCTTTCAATCTGTCTCTAATTTCTACGAGGGATCTCCAAGGGTGAGGCCATGGCTCCATTCCCCTATCCCCTAAATACGTTAATGACTACAATGTAAAAAGAATGCAAAAAATGCCAACAATTGGCATCTAACAAAATATCGCCCTGACAAGAGACCTACATGTTGCCTCCTAAAATTGCTTTACCCAGGAACCTTGTTAAAAAACCCTGGCCTTGACATTGGCTATTATAAAAAATAAAAACAAACTGTGTTCTTACTGATAGCTTTTGCTTTTTATGAATTTAATTTGCAGTAACAAAGAAATTGTTTAATCGCAGAAACACACAAAAGTAAAGGTTTTTTTTGTATCAACTGTCATTTTGATCAACTGTCGTTTCACTCAAATGTCATTTCGATCAAATCTCATTTCAATCAACTATCGCTTTGATCAAGTGTCGTTTGAACAAATGTCCTTCGACCAAGTGTTGTTTGATCAAATGTCGTTGTACTTCATAAAATGTATGAGCAGTAGTATTTGCATGCAAGCAGGGGATTTTTGCTCTGGTATGTATATCTGGATATACGTACATTGTTGTCAGCGCATGTTTCATTTTTATCTTGAGTTAAAATTTTATTGGCAAGTTTGTCAACAATTGCTATTTCATTATGCTAATTTTATTTATTACCAAATTATAAAAATTTAGCTTATATATTCTATTTTGGTTCATAATCACATGCTAAATTTTGATTCTTCAATTTGTGAAATTGTTGGCAATTTTTTAATACATTGCTAAAATTCCTTTAAAAATCTCATGGCTCAAAGTTTTATTAAAGTGTCATGGCTTTTTAGAGATTATAATCATGATTTTTTACCAACATATTTTTCAACTACTGCATTATGCCTAAATTTATTTGTTTTGCATCGGTAAAGTTTTGTTTTTGCGTTTGTTTTATATGTTTTTACTTTGCTTATACTTGTGCATGTATAGTAGACCGATGCTTGATTTGACTAAATAGATAAATGAAATAAATATCCAAACTTAATACACTAAAGATAAAAAAAAGAAAAAAATGGTGTATTCAATTTTTTTAACATGATTATAAAACAAAATGCTGTTATTATCTTTATTGACCATTTTCAATATGACCCATTTTCCGACCATCGCTATCTTTCTGAAAAGCGTTAAAAATTAAAGTCCAAATGCAATAGATGAAAACAGCACGCTTTTATTTCATGCAACTTGTTGTATTCTGAAAGCAAAATTTAATTTAATTTAATGTTAAATCATATTCGTATTTGCGTTTAATGGTTGGTCACAACCAGAAATAATGAGAAATAAGTAAATATTGAATAAAGCAATTGGGTCGAAAACAACACTTCCATATCTGTAGGGATTTACTTTTTAAAGTGAGATAAATTTTAATGTCTCATAAATAATCAATTAAAATTTTATAACATGGGAAACTAGAACTAAATTCTGAAAAAGCAAAAAGTAATAGCTTTGTACTTGTTCCCACTTGAGAGTACTACAGCACTAACAATTTTTTTTGGTAATTTTATTTTTAATCTAATTTTTTTTAATTTTTCTGATCAATAAATTCTGATTCTGATCATTCTGATTACTTTTGACTTTCTGATCATTTTTTAGCCCAATTTGGGAAGAAAGACCAAAAAAATGTCCTGTCTGTTTAGAATTATCATGGATTGGCAAAAATGCCCTGAAACTTGATAAAGAGATAAAATCGTATAATTGTTTTGGAGCGGTTCAAACACGAGTGGCCTTTTCTACCGGACAAATTTTACCTCCAATACATAAGGACATTTTTCCCACTTTTCAACAAAGTAATGCCATATACATGAATTCGTGCCATGAGTACGTATACATGAATACGTATACATGAATACGTGTACATGAATACGAGTATGTGATAGTGGTGGTGGTGGTGGGCTTACCCAACCCCTCTCTGGGGATAAGAGCACGGATCGACACCAATAAGCCCCAATAGTCGGAAAACTCCCCACGGACAAGACTAAGGGTCTGGAATAAGAAGAAATGGCCGAAGATGGCCAGACGTAGTGGTTCAAGTACAGGGCAGTTAAGCACAAAATGAAAGATTTCCTGTGATTCAGAACCACAGTTGCTGCAGGAAGAAGTCTCAGTTGACCAATAATGTGGAGATATGTAGCGAGAAGAGTGCTTTGCCCGTTGCAGCGTAAATGAGAGAGGGCAAATCGAGCGGAGAGAGGTAGAGTAAGCTCCTCAGAAAATACTGGAGAGATTTGATCTAAAAAACGGCGTCTCCAACTGCTTCAGAGGGATAAATGTTGGGAGAATAAGAGGTGAAAGAGAGAGTGGTATTATGGAGGGGTCATGAGTGGCACCAACTTTAGCAAGACAATCAGCTAATCGTTGCCTAGAAGGGAAGAATGACCAGGTATCCATTGAAAATAGATTGACTACCTTAGAGTCGGATAAAGAGTTGAGAATAGATAGGATGTTAGAGAGGGACTTGGGTATTAAATAAGGAACGTGAGTAGAGAGAGTAGTCAGGACAAATTCAAGGGTTAGAAAATAAGGTGACGGAGCCGAAGGCACTAGATGAGGAGAGAGTAATACATCATTTATGAGCGTGAAGAATGGCATAAGTCTCTGCGCTATAACTAGTGGCCCAGGACACAGCCGAGAAGCAAAGAAAAGCATCAGTGAGGCACTTAAAACATTTAATGTAAATCCCTGCTCCTTCCCCCAGACCGCTGGGAACCAAGCCATCAGTTTAGGCAGTGATGTCACAATGAGAAAGGGTGAATAGATTGGAAACAACAGCGGCCTTACGAATGGAGGAAAGGTTGCTACGTAAACATGGAGAGGAAAGTTGGCATGAGATAGATTAAGGAAAAAGCGTAGACCAGGGAGATTTAGGAGAGCATAGGAGTAGAGGTTCACGAGGTAATTGTAAATTAGAAGTTATAGGAAATAAAAAAAGGATCTTTATAAACCTTTCTTGAGATGTGTGCAAGGGTTAAAATGAGCGAAAAAGGCTAAAAGAAAAGATGGAGGCAGGTCTAAGAACACGTTCAAAGAATGAATTCGTCTTTCCTCATTCAACTATAATAAAACCATTTGGGACAAATACCTCTCTTCTATCGACACCCATTACCCACCGCCTTCCATCTCTACTATACTCTCTCTTTCAGAAGCCACCCCTACCTTTACCATTATCCTCAATGATGTGCCACTTTTCCCATTCCTTTATAAACATCAATTGCTTTGCTAAAGCTTAATAGTCTCCTCAAATTGCAGAAACCGTTGCGAAACGCCGTCCAGCATTTGCAAAAGCACACTGTTCTGAAGACTGCCCAAACTATATTGCTATCTCGAGGTATAACTCTACTGTGACTTCAAGAGCCAAAGCCGAGTCTTGATAAAAAATTTGCTCTAGCCTTTCTTCTAAAACCCGCCCAGTGAAGTCTTCTTACTACTCCGATCCATCTCCGGTTCTTCTTCTTCTTTTCCTTCATTAAACTTTCCAAATTGTTATACCCCCGTAGACGGTGCAAACTAACTTTCCGCACATCTACAGTCCCATTTCTCTACTCAAACCCCCAAATCCTTTTGCAGTTTTGAAAAAAGTTAATTAAAAAAAATAAGATCCGCTTAATGTAATTTTCTGTATCCCAATTTTTGCTCACCTTTCACTTCCCTTGAACTTTTATCAACTATCTCTTACCTTTTAAACTCTAATTTATCAGGCCCTGTTAACCGATCTTCCGCAAACTAGCCTCACAATTCCTCCTACATATTTTTAACTTGTCTTGGTACACACATTCGTCTCTGCTTGGTAACAATCAACCATCATTTCAATTGATAACTTACCTATTTTATAGCATACAACTACATCCTCTCACCCATAAAAGCTGATTTTAGACCTGGTGTCACAGACTTTGTTTGGGAATCCTAAGGGACCAGTTGAACAAGCTAACCCGAATACCTGCGCTGAAACAAAGCTGTGTCTAATTTTATTTTATTCCGGCTCAAGAAATAGTTTGCTATGAGCCTGAAGCTTTTATACAGTAGGCTTTGGCTAAGTTTTGATTGATTCGTTGAAGACTTTTCTCCGCAAACAAACCGAGACTACTGTCTCTAACTAAAACGAATGTACTATAAACTTCACGACTCACGACCGGCGAAAAATCTTTTCCGCGCTCTGCCACTGCAAAGCGAAAATCAGTGCTGCAAATTAATTCGTTTAATGCAAATAATTCTACCTCCATAGAACCAATCTCTATAAACACCGGCGCAAAAACAATTATAACACTTATCAATGCAATATAATCAAAAAGTCCTTTGCCCATGCACTGCACACAAACCAACGCTCAACCACGTTATTTTCTCTTTCGTCATTTGTCGCCCCTTTTTTTCTTGTCTTCGTCGTCCTTTTTTGATTAAGCGAACGTACATATATAAAAATAAAAGGTCACATGACATCGGCTGGAGTTATATCGAAACCGCTTCGGTCATGTGCATTAAAATTAGAACGCTTTTTCCATGTTCAACGCAAACATTCGAGAACTGCATTTAACTCGGTCATACGATACAGACAAAGCGCATTACGTCATCAACGTCTGGCATTTGAACAATGGAAGCAGATTGCAGAGATTTAAATCACTCAGCGTAAATGCGATTGTAACTTGCCCAAGCAATTTCGTCGTCGTAATAAAACTTTAAATTACTTTCAGACGGAAAACTATATTGCCATAACTTAAAATTATTTTAACTGAAGTGTGACACTTGGTAAATCAACTGTAGACCAGGTTTTCCTTCTCTCACAGTCTATCGTAGATTCTTTTCACCACTCTTGTCCTTGCAACTGTAGATTTTACAAAAGTTTCGACTCAGTTTGGCATTTTACCCTTCTTTCTAAACTCCTCTCTTTTGGTCTTTTGCTGTGCTTCGTCGAATGGATACAATTTTATCTGTCAGATCGACGTTTGATAGTTCTAATCTATAATTCCCATAGTCATCCTTTCCATCTTCTAAGAGGTGTAAACCAAGATTCTGTTTTTGGACAAGTCCTTTTCTCTTTTGTTCTCAATGTTCTCCTCACCTTCCTCCTCACGACCTCTTTCCCATACGTTAAACGTGAAACCGCCGCTATCCAAGCTGCCCTCAACAAAGTGGTGGAACGGTCCTCCAAGTAGCGTCTACCTCTTAGCCCTGTGAAATGTGAGTCATCGTTTTTTAGACTTGACCCCTATAAATCCAGTTTTAAACCCTTTTGTTGATTCTTAATATCTCTTTTACCTTCAACCCAAATCTGACTTTTCTCGGTGTAACCTTTGATCTAATTCTTTAAACACCATATTCTATCTTTACGGAAAAAGTTTTACAGCCGATTCTATGTCTTCCGCTCTGTCATATCTGCCTCTTGGGGCCTCTTTAAAGAATCCCTCTGCACACCATACAAAGCCTTTTTTTCCCCATTCTTACTCATGCTTTTCCAGGCTGGTTTGCCTTTTTGTCCCCTACCCATATCACTTCTGTGGAGACAATGCACAGATCCTCCTGTGGAGAAATCAAAGGCTCTCTATCGTCCGCCTTATTCTTCCGCTTTACCTAGAAGCACTTCTTCCCTCACTTCTCGTTATCCTCACCCATTAATCTCTCTCATACTTTGAACGTGTTCTTAGACTGCCTCCATCTTTTCTTTTAGCCTTTTTTGCTCATTTTAACCCTTGCACACGTCTCAAGAAAGGTTCATAAAGATCCTTTTTTATTTCCTATAACTTCTAATTTACAATTACCTCGTGAACCTCTACTCCTATGCTCTCCTAAATCTCCCTGGTCTACGCTTTTTCCTTAATCTATCTCATGCCAACTTTCCTCTCCATGTTCACGCAGCAACCTTTCCTCCATTCGTAAGGCCGCTGTTGTTTCCAATCTATTCACCCTTTCTCATTGTGACAACTGATGGCTTGGTTCCCAGCGGTCTGGGGGAAGGAGCAGGGATTTACATTAAATGTTTTAAGTGCCTCACTGATGCTTTTCTTTGCTTCTCGGCTGGGTCCTGGGCCACTAGTTATAGCGCAGAGACTTATGCCATTCTTCACGCTCATAAATGGTGTATCAACAAAAATGAAAAGTACTTACAACCAAAAACAAAGTATTAATTTCTTGTACAACATGAAAAGCGGCATTGACACTACAGAAAACATACTTTACCAAACGGTGACACTCTGATGGCTTTAGTTTTATTTTATTATATAGTTGACAACAAATAGCAGCTTGTGCTTCAGACAAAAAAGAAGATTTTTGATCACTGTTAGACAATAGACTACTTATCTAATTTTTACGCGTTAATTTCGGCAATACCGGTTTTAAACTCTGTTTGCTCTCCACAATTTTATTTCTTAATTAAATTGCGCTTAATCTATTGTTTTTTAAATTTACGCTTGCTTATCGCAAATGAAAATGGCAGTATGCATTGATTCGCAAATTAAGAAATTCTGGAGTTTTTTAAACGTTAAAAAATTGTGTTGTTGTTTTTGTTTATTTGAAACAGCAGGCTTTTTTTTAGATTTTACGCTATTTAATTAATTTGTTTGAAAAAAATACTTCTATTAAATAGGGTTGAATTTTAAGAAGAAAAAAGTCAGTGAGGCCTAGGGAGTTTTTTCAGGCCATGTCCAATCATTCATATCAAGCAATAAATCAATAGTCTGATAAAAGTAAACTGGAGTAGCAAAAGTATTATATTCCAATTGTTGCATTATATTTCACAAAAAAAAAATACATTTAGTTAGTCTTACTATTGCTGACAATAAAGCGTTATTGAATGAAAGAGCTCAGTCTAAATTGAATGACCATAATAAATAACAAAATAATTTTACTTTCAATCTTACGTATAGGCAACCTTGTATCTCCATAATACTTAAACATTGACTTTATAAACTGTTCTTCATTGGTGGATAATATCATTGTTTCTTTTTATTGGCAGATCTTTTGATTTTTTTTAAACTGTTATTTGCGAGTTTGTTTGAAGTTTTTAAAATTAGTTTTGTTAACTTTTGCAAATCTTTTTGAGATATCTGATTTTAATTGTGTTCATTTTCAAATTAAATGGGTTGTGTTCATCTTTAAATTTATCTTCAATTGTGTTCATTATTGTGTTCAATAATTGTGTTTATCTTCAAATTCAGTTATCTTCAATTGTGTTCAATAATTGTGTTCATCTTCAAATTCAGCTGTTTTGGGGGGAAGCAAAATGATGGAAAGTGGATTATACAAGAGAAGAAATAGAGAGTTGGGATTGAGGAGGAGGTAGACACGAAGCTGAGGGTGGGTAAGAAGAAGCTAGTTGAGGGTGGTTAGGGAGATTGGAAAAGTTATTAATGGTAGATGGATTTTTTGAAGTTGAGGATATGAAGACATAATGAGAAAGAGAGATAAAAGTTTGAGAAGAAGCGCACTTTGGACAGGTCCAGGTGTGCCCTAAAGAAATTTTTCGAAATTGAGAAAAAGAAAGACCAGAGTAAGAAAGGTGCACCCAGAAAGAACAGTTGGTATTTTGTATCGATCTGCTTCCCCAAGTGACCCGACGGGTGCAAATAGAAAACGAATCTATAGGCCCGGGGTCAGGATGGATATTGCCGCTTTAAAGAAAGAACATAAGTATGAGCAGACGCGACCAAAAACATATGTGGGGAGAAAGGTATTTTGTGGTAGTGGAGTGATTGGTAAGAATAGAGGGAAATATTGAATGCTGTATGTTGGTAGACAAGGAAGACAGGAGGCGGTCGCTTAGGATTAAGAATGCTGTCCATCTGTGATCGTGCAGTGAACAGCATGGACAAAAAACAGGTACAAATATCCCAAAGGGGTTGTCCGAGGATGATATCCTCGGAATCAACAAGCCATTTTGGCCCTCCCTTATTACATCAAAGGGGACTGCACTACAAGGTTTAGGTGGCTTGTCTTTGGTGCAGAATGCAATAGTCGATACGTGGGTCGAACGTCCCAACGTTTGCAGAACAAATTCTGTCAGCATGTGCCGAAATCTATTTGGAACAGAGTCGGTCAAGAACAAAACAACCACAACACCAAGGTAAATCAGCTAATTCTATACCGTATTGTAAGTCTGCAATTGAACACCATTTGTTATGTAATCAAAAATGTGCATTTCACTGCAAGGACAACCAATTTTTTATTCTTTTTATTAGATATTTTCCATTATTATGATAATTATTACTAACCTTAATTTTTAGTCAATCAGAATCAGTCTTAAAATTTTCAAATACTACATTCGGTTCATTTTAGCAAAACCTCCTGAAGATAGCTAAACAAAAACGTTGGAGTTTTTCAAAACAACCTTTTTTAAGGCTACTTATTTAAAGCTGGCCCTTTCTCAATACACGTTGATATACGAAATCCATAGATATGCAATATAACTCCATCTTATTGGACACATATTCAAAAAAAGCATTCCAACTTGTTTGCATCAATACGGAAACACTTAACGTAAAAATGGCGTCACTTGTCATCCTAGATTAACATTGATTTTGTAAAGGTTTAGGGATTAAATTTGGTCTATGATTGGCTACCTACTAAGTCTAAGGGTTTATTGAGCCCCAACTCTTTTACTTGTCGAAAAAACAACTTTTCTTTTTTCTTTTTAAATTCATTTCTAAACAATTTATAAAACAATTCCTCAATTTTCTTTATGCAATGCATATTATGCCTACGATACTAAATTACACAAAAATAACTCCAGATTACTAGTTTATTTTAGGGCTCGAGTTTATTTTGTTTAATTTTCTAGTTACTTGATACCTGGACTCAAGTTAGGTCTACTAGAAAAACTCGAACCGAGTTTAAGTACTTCTTAGACTTTTACGTACAAGTAAAAATTCAAATTTTTTATCTAATTTAATTTTTTTCCATACACTGTAATGTAAAATGGTTGTCAAATTCTTGCTAGATCATATTTTGGGGGCCACTGATTGAGATTTTGCCTCTGGTCTCCAAATATTAATATCTACCACTGAACAAAATCAAACTAAAGAGCACAAAACTCAAGAAGTTAATAGCAGCAAAGATTGATTAAACGCCTTAAAAATAAGCTTGTAGCAAATACTCTAAAATATTTTCAATAAATGATTAAATCCAAGAGGGCAGAAACATAATAATTTGGGTGCACATTTAAAAATGACAGACATCTAATTACTTTTTTAAGAAAAAAATGTTAAAAACATTTTTAATGGCTAACTAATTTTCAATAATGCACTATTTCAGTTCAAATATAAGCCCATAGCAAGTAGTCTCTAATATCATTAATAAAATACAAGGGGATAAAGTTAAGAAAAAACTTTTATGCTGAGGTTTTAAAAAAAATTTTAAAGATCAATAAAAACGTATTAACCCAGTTAAAATTATGTTTATAAAAGAGTTTAACAGAATAAAGCTTAGTAAATTAAAAAAAGTGATGAAGTAAAATTGTTTTACCAGAAATTGCTACAATATCAAATAAAGCGTAGCAGTAGGGTTTTTTGCAAAAGGGCCTCTTATATTCAAAAGACACTGCTTAGGCGCTATTGTACCGGTCTGGAGATGACTTTACGAAACGACCTACAGTGTATTTTGTAGTTTTTGCTTTACAGAGAAATTGAATCTTCCAACAATTGAACTACTTTAGAAAGATGATGAATAAATACTCTTGTGTTTATGCTTTGCTTAAATGTGTTAAATATTTGATACAGGATTTGTTAATTTTTTCCATACTTTTGTCTTTTGTCGATAATCAATTTTGTGTTTTGTTCAGATTAGAAGAAATTAGTTGCTTTAATTATTTTTATAGACTTTTTTTGCTAAAAGTGTGCTCTTTCTTTGTCCATTCTGTTTTTATTATAACTTTGGTTGCATCAACACGTTGACGTATTATCCATCTTTTTTTAAAGATATTTTTTACGTGGAATGTTTTTTTGTGGCATAGACCTACAGTGTACAATTAAATAAAGCAAAACAAATTGTTGTCCAACGTTTGCACTTAAGACTGTCTGTTACTCAATCAATTACAACCAGAACATTTTTAGATCAATGAATAGTCAAAAAATCAAAGCAAATACCGTATTTTTCACCTGACTAGGTACTGAATATTCTCAAAATTATTCTCAATATTCTCAAAATACTACAAATAAAGTTAAAAGAAACATCAAAAATACTGAAATAACTTACCTTGTTTTTCTAAGCAGTATGTGCGTTCGCAATTTGCTTTCTCATCTTTCGAGCAATTACTCGTTGCTTCCAGGCTCCGTGTTTTTGTGCCCGAGACCGGTGCCAGGCCTGTTGGGATAGGCTTACCCCAAGTAGCTTGGGTTAAGCTCAACCGCCTCCGGACTGGTGTTGGGCTTTTCCATTTGTCCATGCACAAATGGGGTCTCGCTCCTTCACCAAATTGCGAATGTGGCGCCCCTGAGCAAACCACAGACATTGTACTAACAGCGTGACCTATACATCGGGTACCACATGGAGAACGAGGTCTGATGGTTTTGGATGATGAAACTCGATGCTGGCTTGATAACACCACTGCCAGCATCTGATTCAGGCAGTGCAACAGTCTGGGGTAGTAAAAGGATAAACCTTCGGCCCCAGTCCTATTTGTGTCTGACCTGGAGTGGATATCTTTCCAAACGACGACGACGACGACGACTCGTGTTCTTGAAAGCAGTCTCACAGCAACTATTTTCTTGGTCCTTAGATCTGAACAACACGGTGGACTGTTACAAGCATCTGAAGCGAATTGTCTGTAGCATCCTGGGGTTTCAGATGCAAAAAATTAATCAAAATTGTTTTTTGAAGTCGTTTATAATCATAAAACATCCCTTCATATCAACAATTTTTTAAGGTACAACACATTACAAACCCTAATTTTTAAAAAGAGATTTTAAAAAAATGTGCTAAAGGTTTTTTCAAATTCAGCTAAAAATTTATTTAATGGTACCATGATCAAGTTTAGAGTAAAGCATTAATGTTTAATTTTTTTAAGATTTGATAAAAAATAAAGTTTGCATATTTAGCTATTTTTATATCTAAAAATGCGATATGTCTCTATGAAACTAATCATATTCCAGGAATAAGACAAGTAAATTGCTAAATTCAGGCACACATACTTCCTCACACCGACCGCTGAGCAGATTGTAACGGGGTAGTTCTAAGTACTTTTCTTGTGACGATCAAACCGTTTTATCGGCCAAACTGAAGTAATAGTTATCGAAATGGTTTTTTGGTTCTCTACAAACGATTGGCACACCAAATCTAAGTCCTGAAAGTCCACCATTATTTCATTTTTTCAAGTTTTCTACACATGCTTTGCACACAATATGAGGTGTCCATGGCTTATCTTGGTGAAGCTTCACCCTAAAATATGCAAAATACGCCTTACTTACAAAATTAATGATAGCTTTTCTTTGATATTTAAAGTTGTATTGCGCACAAATGTAACAAAACTTTTCAGGATCATTATGACAGCTTCTTCAAAATAAACTTATGGCTATCAAATACAACCAAAACAATACGTAGAATTTAGTATCTAAAGTACTGTACATATAAATTTGTGATAAAAAATTAATGCTGCAGTTAAGTTACGCGGAAATACATATACCTATCAGTGCCTGATCGAAGCTTATTGTCAAACATTTATAAAAAATACCTTCTTATTACCTGTATTACAAAACCCTTCATATTTTTCAAAGCTTAGTTATGTAAGTATAAGCTCACACTGGACTCGTTGTATTTCTATTTATGGCTAAAGAGCTATTAAACTTTGCCAACAACATTTAGTATAAAAAAAGATAGCAACAGAATGAAATACTGACACGATCTGTCATGGTGCATAAGCTGAAGAAAATACATACAGAACATAAAGCTGTTGCACTTCCATCACTTGATATGTTGATTGATGGTATACAGTTGGCCAAAAACCAAAAAAAATCTCTTGTAAAGCTACAGAGAAACAATACAACAACATACGTATAGCTAAGTAACCTTCGCTGTGGAAAATAAAGTCGGTTGAATTGATTTTCAAAACAATTTTTTAATATTTTAGTACTTAAGTAAAGGAATGTTACATCAAAAATTAGACATACAGTATATGAGTACTTGAAAGGAAATCATACTACGTAAGAGAAATTTGCAATACCTTTTCAATGCTTTTGATAGGCCTACTTGTGTTCACATTTGGAATATAAAAATTCAAAATTTTTTCTTGTCAAAAATAAAAAATATTGCTATCTTAACACTTTGACAGTCCCGTGCATCACATATGATACACAGGGCATTTAACTCAGACGTCTTGAAAACCCCTTAGACTGTCAAAGGGTTAAAAATTTGAGCCAATTTAAAAAAACCTAAGTCGATTTTGGACTCAGTAGCTCAAAATTACCCTAAAACCATTAAAATGTCTTGGAAACATGAAAAAAATGTTTTTGTTGAACAGTGCAATAGGTGTTAAATGTTTGTGTCTTGTAAACATTTAGTTGTAATGCTCAAAACTGTGTTTTGTATGGTTTTTAGTTTCTTGATATTGATGTTTGATATTAGAGGGCTTCATATATTACAGAATTAGAGAGTTCCATATTTTCATATTTTAAAATTGCGCAAAAGATAGCTTTAAACGCAGAAATGAATAGTTCATTTTGTTTACCGCATTGGGTAAAAGTGAGTGCTTTGATAATGTTAAGCGTTTGTTTTTCATTAGTAATAGTGATATTTATGTGTGGTAAAAACGCCAGTTTTTGGTTTAAGAATTATTGAGTTTTTGCTTGGGTCGTTTTTAAGAGATTAATTTAAGTGATAGAGTTGTGCCATATTCAGCTGGGTCTGTGTAAAGTTGTGGTTTTGTTAAAGTTTATGCGAAGATTCTTTGTGGTTTCTCAACCATAGATTTGTGAAAGTATTTTTCAATGAATTGTTGGGCGTTAAGATGTTTGGGGGGTAATGCTGTGATTATGTCGCGGTCATCAGCTTATGTTGTGTTTTGTACATTTTTTAAAGAAAGTAGAATTGTTAGAGATGTAAATTATAATGGACCGAACTCCGCTTTGTTGTGCTCCAGTGTTTTGAAGATGTTTTGAAGACCAGCAAAAAATTTTTTTGTAGAACAGTGTAATCTGTGTACTTAAAGTGTCCTAGGGATTTTTGCTACATACGTGAGCACACGATAATTACCAAATTAATTAACAACAACATCAGAAGCAAAGTTTATGAAACATTAAAGTAAATTTGAACATGACCGTGCCATCAACTACATTTGCTTTTTTTAAGGAAAAATAAAATAAATATTCAGCTTTTTTTCAAACTTGCTAACGATGTTTGTGCAATCCAACTTTCTTGATCTGCTCGTGTTAAGCGCGTTTTAGCGCGCCTTGTGTAATGATGCGACTGCACTAAGCAAGGCCCTTTCTAACATTTTATAAATACAGTAGATTAAAATGCAACCATGTATTTTGGAAAAAAAATTATTGCATTGCATTTAATATAAACAAAATATTTTGTTCTTGGTCTTAATTGTTTGTTGTTTCCGTCTCGATGTGGATCTTGGTCTTAAAAATTATTTGGTTTTAATCTCGAAACATGTAGTCTCAACTACATCACTTCATGATACATATTTTAACAATATAAGTTAATTTTTTTTCCTGTGGCATCTCTGCCGTAGAGATCTAGCATTAGGCTTTTATCGTCCGCTTTTATGTTTTAAATGAAAAAAAATTTTTAGTGTGTTTTAGCAGTTGCAATTGCATAAGAAATGCAACTGAAACAAAACTTTCAAAAACACTTTTAAATCACCCCCATTTTTTAAACGGTATAAATTCGTAAAGTGGTCAATTAAATAACTAAGTGACTAAGTGACTAAAATGTTTGGTTTTATTAAAAAATTTGGTACTTTTGACCTAGTCATTTTACAATGTCTGTATTAATTGTGTTTTAGCAAAAGCTGTTAAAATTAAAAAAGCACGAGCTAATCGAATAATACCCGTCAAGAAAAAACAAACAAACTGAATTTTGTACAAAACACAGTTTTATGACCGTGCATACAAGTTTGTCAAAAGACTTTTTGAAATTAAAAAAAGCAGTTTTTATTTTTATCAATACAAAGATGTACCTCCAATTTTTATTAAAAGAAATGAGGGCTACTTTTGCAATCTGGCAGTTTGCAGCAACCTCTTTTTGGCTTTTAATTGGAAAAATGGCCAATACTGTTTTTTTGCAAAGCAGACAAAAGTTAAGTTTTAATGTTAGACAAACCTAACTCCTAAATAACTTAGTTTTACTCCCTATTGCTTCATTTTGATATCGTTAGCAGATTTAAACTAGTACATGAAAAAACAAGTAGTGCCTTGTACCTAGCCGCTCAATTGACCAAATGCACTTATTGGGTACGTTTAGAAGCCTATGCCAAAATAAACAACAACAAACTCAATCAAAAAACCTAACATGCATAATAAATACATGAAGAATAAACTACCAAAAAAAAAAAATTATTAAATTTCTTATAATTTTGAACTCTGATCAATCACGATAAGAAAATTCCTTTCTGCGACGTAAAAAAAATAAGAAAATCAAAAGGAAACATGATTAAAAAATCATACTGATTGAAGTTTTTGTGGATTTCCAGTTAAAATGATAAATTATGAGTTGTACCAAATCCGTTGATAAGGTCTACCAAAAAAAAATTTTTTTTTTAAAAATACAAAAATTTTACACGTGACAAATTTATTGAATCGGGAGAAAAAGGGTTCGATGCAGAATTTGTTGAAATATTTGCTTATTATAACTACTATTATTCATAAATTATTTGCAAAAGTATAACTTGGCAACAACAATCTTATTATCATATTATGTATTTATCATTTTGACTTAAGGACAACACAAAGTTGTAACACCGATTTTATTTTCCTCAAAATGTTTCGAACTATTGACTCTTCAAAGTAAGCTTCTGAAACCTACCAAAGTTAGACAACTAATAATTCAAAAACTACTTAATCGGCTCTTATTGGTGGAAGAATGTTAACACTAGAATGCACAGGATTTTGATTTACCGATAATGCCTGAAGAAGTCATTGTGACTTCTTGCCGTTTTTTTTGTAACATTACTGTGATTACTGCTGTACTGTAGAATAGCTTGGTAAGAGAGATCAGTTAGTAATTTTTTGTAATTTTGTAATGGGCCAACCCAAATAACAAACCAACGAAACAAAAAAGGCAAAAAAATCACAGAATGCCGAAAAAGAATACTTATTATTTTAAGAAATTGCATTTCATACACAGACGTACGGTTTTAGCATTACACTTTCCGCCTAGTGACTTGCTACATTCATGGCAAGTGCCGACTAAGCGATTCTTTTTACATTCGCCCTTCACTTGGCAATATTTCGTCATTTTACCATGTCCTTCATTAGATGTTTCTTCTTGAACCCGTCTTTTCTTAGTGTTGCTCCTTTTGTCATTGATATCGATGAAATTGATTTCGATTATATTCTAGATGCTTTATATCAATCGAGATCAATAAATGGATTATAGGAGAATTGTTTAGCCATGGGTCCAATGTTTAAATTTTTTTGCAGGGGAATTGCTATAGTCCAAAAAAAATTATTTAATTTAAAGATGAACACAATTAAAATCAGATATCTCAAAAAGATTTGCAAAAGTTAACAAAACTAATTTTAAAAACTTCAAACAAACTCGCAAATAACATTTTAAAAAAGATCAAAAGATCTGCCAATAAAAAGAAACAATGATATTATCCACCAATGAAGAACAGTTTATAAAGTCAATGTTTAATGGAGATACAAGGTTGCCTATACATAAAATTGAAAGTAAAATTATTTTGTTATTTATTTTGGTCATTCAATTTAGACTGAGCTCTTTCATTCAATAACGCTTTATTGTCAGCAATAGTAAGACTAACTAAATGTATTTTTTTTGTGGAATATAATGCAACAATTACGCTACTTTTGCTACTTCAGATTTACTTTTATCAGACTATTGATTTATTGCTTGATATGAATGATTGGACATGGCCTGAAAAACTCCTTAGGCCTTCACTGACTTTTTTCTTCTTAAAATTCAACCCTATTTAATAGAAGTATTTTTTTTCAAACAAATTGATTAAATAGCGTAAAATCTAAAACAAAGCCTGCTGTTTCAAATAAACAAAAACAACAACACAATTTTTTAACGTTTAAAAAAAATCCAGAATTTCTTAATTTGCGAATCAATGCATACTGCCATTTTCATTTGCGATAAGCAAGCGTAAATTTAAAAAACAATAGATTAAGCGCAATTTAATTAAGAAATAAAATTGTGGAGAGCAAACAGAGTTTAAAACCGGTATTGCCGAAATTAACGCGTAAAAATTAGATAAGTAGTCTATTGTCTAACAGTGATCAAAAATCTTCTTTTTTGTCTGAAGCACAAGCTGCTATTTGTTGTCAACTATATAATAAAATAAAACTAAAGCCATCAGAGTGTCACCGTTTGGTAAAGTATGTTTTCTGTAGTGTCAATGCCGCTTTTCATGTTGTACAAGAAATTAATACTTTGTTTTTGGTTGTAAGTACTTTTCATTTTTGTTGATCTTGAATCATTGAACATTACACAAAAAAACGCACTCAACTTTTCTTACATTACGATGAACAGAATATTCCATTCACGAACAAATACCTCTCACATCCCCTCTACAAACTTTATGCCATTTTAAAAGAAATTTCTCATGGATTTTGTGCTGTTGTTCAAGTATAAAGCAATTATTAAATTTTTAATTATATACTTGTTTATAACAAGGTAAAAATATAAAAGAATAGAAATAACAAAGGGCTTGGAAACGTATAATAAAATTAAAAAAAACACTAGCATTAGTTTTTATAAATTATTTAGCCAATAACAATTTTTGGCCAAAAGTCTCTGCAATGAATATTCTTTCCAAAACATTAGGTGAAAGGCTTTACAAAAATGAGTCAAGCTTATTCTTTTATAATTTAAATTTTCCTGCTCTTTAGATTTCAAAGACTAACTTCGTTAAAACGCAAAAGCTTTTTTACTTTTTAGACTTTAAAATAACGAGTACTTAACTCAAATTTGTTCAGTATAACATATTATGTGTCACCATCTATTTGACATTCTTCTTCTTCTTCTCCTTTCGGCCTTTCCCATTAGTCAGGGGTGGCCACAGCGTATCATCATTCTCCACATCTTTCTGTCTTCAATGTCCATCTCCTTCACACCAACTTCCTTCATATCTTCTTTTACCACATCTAAAAATCTTCTCTTTGGTCTCCCTCTTCTCCTCTTTCCTGGTAACTCCATTTTCATCATCTTTCTTCCTACATACTCTTGGTCTCTCCTCATGACATATCCATACCACCTCAGCCTGCCCTCCCTCATCTTCATTTCTAACCGTTCTACCTTAACAGAACTCCTGATGTGCTCGTTTCTAATCTTGTCTTTTCTTGTCACTTCCATAGCAAACCTCAGCATTTTCATCTCTGCGACTTCCATCTCTTCCACTTGTTTCTTTGTGACTGCTACTGTCTCAAATTCATAACCCATTGCTGGTCTTACCACTGAACTGTACACTTTTCCTTTTACTCTAGCTGGTAACCTCTTGTCGCAGATTATTCCTGATACTCTTCTTCATCCGTTCCATCCTGCCTGTACTCTCTTTCTTACCTCCCTCTTACAACCACCACTTTCTTGCACCGTTGATCCCAAATACTTAAATTCCTTTACTTTTGGCACTTTTATATCCTCCATCTTCACTGTTTCGTTGTCATTTCCTCCATTTATGCACATATATTTGGTTTTCGACCTACTTACTTTCATCCCTCTTCTTTCCAATGCATACTTCCAGGATTCTAATCTCCGCTCCGCTTCTTCCCTGGTCTCTTCGCAAATCACGATATCATCAGCAAACAGCATCGTCCACGGTGGTTCTCTCCTTACTTCATCCGTTAGCCTGTCCATTATCACTGCAAACAGGAATGGACTTAACGCTGATTCCTGGTGCAGTCCAACCTTGACCTTGAAACTTTTTGTAGTTCCTACTGCACACCTCACCACTGTTTCGCTTCCCTCATGAATATCCTGTACTAGTTGCACATACTTTTCCACTATTCCTGATTTTCTCATGCAGTACCACAGCTCTTCCCGTGGAACCCTGTCGTAAGTTTTCTCTAGGTCCACAAATATACAATGTAGCTCTTTTTGACCTTCCCTGTATTTTTCCATTAACATTCTTAAAGCAAACATGGCATCGGTGGTTCCCTTTCCTGGCATAAATCCATATTGCTGTTTGCTGATCTCCACTCTATCCCTTAACCTGGTTTCAATAATTCTTTCCCATACTTTCATTGTGTGGCTCATTAGCTTTATTCCTCTGTAGTTTCCACAGCACTGTGCGTCCTTTTTGTTTTTATAGATTGGGATAAGCACACTCCTTCTCCATTCTTCTGGCATCCGTTCACCCATTAATAGTCTGTTGAACAGTCTAATCAAAAATTCTATCCCCATTGTTCCCATGCACTTCCAAACTTTTACTGGCAACTCATCTGGTCCAACCGCTTTACCTTACCGACATATACATGTATATTATGTAGACGTTATTCTGACTAAAACGGTTTGCAATGATTTTAATTAAAAAGATAATAAAATTAAATTTGGTATGCAAGTTGGCAAATGCATCTGCAGAGCAATGCTAGAATTACTTTTGTAATGAAGCTTTTAGTTTGCCAGTGAACAAGTGTCGAAAACACATTTTGAATTATGTTTCTGTAAAAATATTTTCGTATTATTTTGCTGAAAAGTGTATAGTAATGAAATTTAAATAGTTTACATTAATTTTAAAGTGCTTATTAATTTCCATTTTTTAAAACTATTTATTGTGTTTTCTATTACATATACATTACGTTGGGCTGAAGCGAATGCATTTTTCAGTATTTCAAGTCTGTTGCAGACATCTAACTTGGCCCGATAATCTATTAGTGGGCTTAATCCTTAAAAAAGAAGAAACAGAAGCAACAGCAACAGTATTTATAGAACCTAATGACTTTGAGATTACTCATGAGGTTTCTTCTGATAAAGCATTTGAAGATTAGCTGATAATTCCAGGTAACCAACTCAAGGTAGGGAAAAATTGTTTTACCAGGTAAATGACATATAAACAGCTGCAGAGAAAGGAAGTCGCAAGTGTTTGAGACAAAGAACTGCAAATCTTTGGTGGGTTCATGATACATTGTTTGAGTTTTTTTCACTGCCTAACCTCTTCTACTGAGACTTATTGGTAGTGGAGCTGTTTAAAATGCTCATTGATGATGGAGTTGTGGAGCTCAAAGTAAATCAAGCAATTTTTGTATGCCACTTTTAAGGGTGGTATTGGTTTACTGCAACTGTTGAGGAAATTTATTCTTGCAATCCTCCTTGTATCTGGAATCAGTCCAGTCCCTCCAAGGCGATAGTATTGATGCCACACTAAGTTGAAGAAAAATAAAAAAGCGAATACCATGCAGTAAGAAGAAACCGAATCGAAAAGATTGTGCCGAATATTCATTTTTGGGCATTCTGATATTCACGCTGATTTAGCTTTGTCCTATAAGCATGTCAAACTGTAAAAAATTTTTAACCAATAAAACTTTACATGAAAAAAAATAAACATTTGCGCATTTACAATGCATTTTTGTTTGTATTTCTTTAATAAAATGAAATAAAAGTCAATGTCCGAAAAATTATGTCAATATTTTTGCAAAAAATTTTAAACAAGTCTCTAATTTAAGCTGAAATAGCGCGATATGTCACGCGCCACCGGGTCCAAAATCGTACTTGCTTTTTCCTAATGAGACATATGATGCTAGAGATCATTGTTCGAAAAATAAAGCATTGCACAAACAAACAAATAAACAAGAAATATGTATGTCTTAGGTATACTGACACGAAGCATATAAAAAGTATTATGTATTTAAAAATTTGTTCCAGGCAGATATGGGTTAAAAAGCACTTTTTTACCAACTTTATTTCAAACTTGGAAAACTAATTGATTCTACTCTCTAGTTTGTATTGCCACGTTGCTTACTGTATAAAGGCACCACACTTATGTATAAACTTTATCTATCATATGTTTATTGAATACTTATTTTACTGCATCAAGCGAGGAATCGACTACTTGGTCATACTACAAAATATGCATTTCGAGATTTGCAAATGAAATAAATCAATATATATCTTAATTGAGCTTCAAATTAAACACCTGCAACCTTTCAACTACCAACTTTTATAGCTACTTTTAGCTACTTTTGGATTTGTAAAAATTATTCATTTGCTTTTCAATCAAAATTTTTGAAGATAAAAGTGTTGTACAGAATTTAAAAATAGCAAGTAGAACTGATGTCATTTTCAAAGGTTTTTGTCTGGCATTTTTCAAAAGAAATCGCCGCAATGAAAAAGCGAGCCAAACTGAGTTATAAAAAAAGAGTGTTTTTATTGGTTGAGAGTGATTAAGAAATAAGAAATCAAAATATTTATAGACTGTGGACTAAATCTTTTTGTTTACAAAAAATAGAGTAAGAGGTTTAATAAAAATAGCTTTTAGAGCCGAAAAGTGAATAGAGCTCGTTCATACTACGAACACGAAATAGAGCATTTTTTGTCTGTTTTATTAATGTTTTTATATTTTTCCGCGCTTAAGTGCTAAGCGAAGCAAAAAAAATCAAGAAAAGAAACAAAGAATTCTCTATTGTATGCTCGTAGTGAAAACGAGGCTTAACAAATCAAGCAAGAATAGAGAATATGTTGTCTCTATAACAAAGAGCGCATTGCGCGTTAATCGAAAAATACTGTTCAATAGCAGACTTGTGAAAAAGCAGATGTTGGTAATCGGATAAAAAGCTGAGGTCTTTATTTGAGGTAAATACAAAAAGATTCAAATGCGTTGAAGGGCAACTTTTTCTCCGACTCAATTTGTTTTTGAACTTTTTAAAGTTATTAGTGTTTGGCAAAAACTCATATCGAAACAATAAAAAAGTTTAAAAATAATTTACTAACTATTATTACTCAAAACAATATTTCATGGTAGGAACAGTGATTTTTTTACAGGAGCTTAGCCGCAGCAAATACGCAAAATTACTAGTGGTTTTAGATTTTTGTTTGCGAGAGAATAAATCTCAACTTTAACTTCATTCAAAAATATAAATATTTTCCAAAGCATTAAACTTCAAACTTTCTTATTAAGTACGAGACACTAATTACTGGGAGTAAAAAAAACTCTGTAGGAAAAAGACAAAACTGAAAGCCAACAATCATAAATTTATCGTGAATCGGTTTCATGTTCATGACGGTGACTATCTTGCTGCAATTATGATAGTTTACCACACAAAAAGCATTTAAAGATGTTATAAAGCCAACAGAGAGAGAGAAACCAAGTCTCCCAGGAAAGCTACTTAAATTACGTCTAATGAAGAGAAAAAAAAATTGTCTCAGAGTTAGTTTCTGAGTATTCCGAACAAATTACCCAAAGATAGACGGAAAATAAACAAGGGTAATACCAAAAAATTAGCAAGTCTTAAAACAGTTTTTACTTGTTTGCATACTTAGTCATTGTTTTAAATCTTTTTCAGATGATTAATTAGACAACTTCTATTTTATGTAAGGCGAAAATAGCCAACAAATCCAACGTAACTGTAAAACGCCAACGCGGATAACGGAGCTATTCAAATAATTGGATAAAGTTTCAACCATTCCCGTGATGATAGTGCCTTTAGCATTTTTTAGTTTTGAAACAAATTTTTATTTATTATCCTGATTTTTTCAACATTTTTAACTGGCATGCCTTGTGCGTTTTGGCTTCTTCTGCTCTAGTTGAGGTTGTTTTCTTAAAGCGCATTGTTTAATCATGCAAACACACAATGTAAAAGTTCCTTTCAACATGTTAGAAATGCTTATTTACTTAAGCTGTAATCTAAGATTAATATTTTTAAAAATTTTTTTGTTTTTTGGAATTATTAAAAATGGACTATATTTTTGTAAAATGTTTTTGGTCGCTGTTGTTTCTAGTCTCGGTCTCAAACCTTAGATCTCAAAAATTGACGGTCTCAATTTTGGTCTTGTTTTCAAAAGAATTATCAGGTCTCTGTCTCCGTCTCGGTCTCGACGTTTGTGGTCTTCACTAATCACTGGTATCAATCGCGAAATAAAACGAAAAACCTTTTTCAACATAGCGGTTTTTAGTTAAAATAATTACTGAATCAGCGTGATTTACATTTGCGTTTAGGTGTTTTTAGCCAACTTTTCTGAAACATCGTCGGATAATATTGTACTGTATTTAAAAAAAAATTTCTTGTTGATAACAGAACGACTAGTTTAAGCGTCCTTTATTCTTAAGCTATCCGTGAGAGTATTTTAAGCCGCTTTCTTATTATGACTGTCATAAATCCACTTTTTCAAGCAAAATTGTTTATCTAAAACACAAATATTTACAATGCCATACCAAATGTCATCTTGATTAATAGTCAGTTAAGGTGTTAAAATCAAAAACAAATATTTATGCTGGCAGTCAACAACAGGCTGTAATGTTCAGAAGAGTTCTAACTAAAACAAAACAGCCCAACTGGCCTTGGCATGTTTATTGACTTGTCCATTTCAATTTATAATTAAAAATCAATTAATCGCTTTTCGTCAGCTAGGCTTATTACCACTTGATTATTTTTTTGATGCTTGGTAATAGAAACACAAGCAGTGAATATATTCAATGTTTCTGCACTAGGTGTAAACTTAACTGATGTTCTGGGGGCAACAAATCTTGACATCTTGTAGAAAAAAATTTACAATCTAGCTTGCTTAATTATGGCCATCCAAGTAAACTGCCATATCTTGACATCTTGTAGAAAAAAATTTACAATCTAGCTTGCTTAATTATGGCCATCCAAGTAAACTGCCATATCGAATATGTTTGCTAAACATTCGAAAACATAACCAAAGCGAAATAACATTGACTGAAGTAAAATTTAACCATAAAAAATACCTGAATCGCAAAATTAGGTCATTTGCAATATAGTACAATATTGCAATTAGAGAGGATAATAAATATGAGGCGAATGCATGACTGACTTCTGCACTAACGACAAGCCACTTTATTGTAATAGTTGGGTCCTCTTCCTGCAAATCAATTTTATAAAAGAACATACTGAGGTATCTCTCTATGATTATCTTCGTCTCCCCACCCTTTGCTTTTCTTCGTCCCCTGCCACCTTTCTTTTCGGAAAATTTAACTAACACCTTATATCCCAGAGGACATTTAGGCAAAGACGTGTTTTACCTTATAGCTTGTCACCTTATAGCCCTAGGACCAGTTAAGGTTCACTCTCCGGAGCTACGTATGTATATTCAACAACCATGAACATCATCCCACTCTACTACATTGCTCCGTTGGAAACCGCTCTTATCTTGCTTTTCTCTGATTATTGTCCACATAGCATATAAATATATATGGTGGGTTCTACCGACCTTAACCCAGATCATCTCTTTATTTCCATGAAAATTCTTACCTTCCCTATTATACTGAATTTAGTTTCTCTCAGTTTCATATTCAATTACAACAAAATCTGTTGGGAAAAAAACTTTTCTTATTCTCTTTCCTCTCCCAAATCATTCCAACTCTCTCTGTCTTTACAGATCTCTTTTTTTTCTCTTTTTCTCTTACATCCACACCCAGTATCCACTCCCTTCTACGTGCATCACTCTCTTTCTGAATTTTCTCTAAAGCCGCTCCCACCCTTACCAAACTCCTCATGGATGCTTCCATTTTTTCCATTGCTTTTGACAGCATTAACTGCCCGGCTAAAGCCTGGTGGTCTACTGAAGTTGCAGAAACTGTTGTAAAACACCAAAAATTTTTTTCAAAGGCGCACTGTTTTGAAAAAGACTCTCAGAAGTATGTCTCTATATCTGGAAACACTTTCACGGTGATTTCTAAGGCTTAAACTGATTCATAGAAGAAAACCTGCTCAAGCCTCTTCCTAAATCTTGTTTCAGTAAAGTTGCTCTCTATCGCAATCTGGTCTCAAACTCTTCCCTCAGTTGAGTCTAAAAATTATTTTATCATATTTGTAACCTTTTATGGTCCACTTACATCTTCTGGTTATCTTAAAACATTCTATCAGCATTCCTATTTTTAAATCTGGAAAACTCTCTGACTCATCTTCCTTCTACTGTCTTATGTGTCTGACATCTTGCAGTTCAAAACTCTTCAGAAAAATAGTTATTGAGCAATTTATTGATTATTTTATTGAATATAATGACATCTTTATACTCGTGAAAGGAGATCTCAGACCTAATAGATCGACTGTTTACCCAGTTTCTCCTTCTCTAACATTAAATTGCAAACTTCTTTAACCAGGCTGAGCTGGACGCTCTATTGTACCGGTCATACTTGATTTTGTCGAAGCATTTGATTCAATACGACATTCTGTCCTTCTTTCTAAGCTCTTATCTATTGGTCTTTCCAATTTGTTTTATCGAATAGCTACTTTCTGATCTCTTACATCGCCGTTCGGAAGTCCCTATAGTATCTGTAATTTTTTATCCGTAAAAGTTCATTCCTTGACTAAATCCTTTTCTCTTTTATTAAATATATTGCTGCCTATCTCCCAGCATTTGCACAAGTCTCCCTCTACTCAGATAATCTTGCCATATGAGCTTTTTCTGCAAAATTTGATCAAGTGATTGCGGGATCCAGTCTTTCCTTGACAAACTGGTAGATTGTTTCACTAAGTTACATTTAATTCTTCAAACGTGGATTATTTTTCTTCATACTAGAACCCAGTCAATCCCGTCTTAAAACCACATTATTAATTCTCTACACCCCGTTTAAACTTTAATCTGGCTCCAATCTCTTTGGTCCTTTAGCATAACTAATGCTAAATGTTTTCACTGACACCCACTCTCTTCTTAACCTTCTATCCGACTCAAAGGTAATCCATTTCTAATAGATACTTTGCAACTTCTCTCTTACTGTGGTAAAATGAATAAATAATTTGTAAATAAATAAAACGAACTAAAATTTAAACACAAAAGGAAAACACATAGTTGTCTTACCGAGCAGTTCACGTCGGCGCTGACTCAGGGGGACTAACGGGAAACACAAGGGGAATTACCAAAAACAGCACTAAGTCTACTCAGACTTCAACCAGCCGCCCACAAACACTGCAGCTGGTCGTCTCACAGATAGAAAAGTGACAATCCAAATAGGGTACAACAAAAACTGCACTAAGTCTACTCAGACTTCAGCCAGCCGCCGCCAATTGCTGCTGGTCGCCTCACTGATAGAGAAGTGTATTATAGAATCCAACAAAGCCAGCTCTAAATGAATGCGCTGCAGACACGAACTATGCTCCGAGATGAGATTAACTAAATTAAAGCGTAAAACGAAAAAGGTGCTGGCAGCGAGTGCACGGGCAAATTATGATCAGAAACTCAAGGGAAATAAAGCAAACACGTGCGCTGGTAATTTTCTACACTATTTATCACGTCCTCTAAAGAGCCTACCCTTCCTCTTTTAGCTCGATGTCCCTCTCTCGTTTACGATGTAATGGGCACAGCACCATACTTGCTATATACCTCCACAGGAGTGATCAAGCTGAGACTTCCTTGTGCAGCAATTTTGGTTCTGAATCACAGCACCTTCTTCATCCCGTACCAGACTCCCCTTCTCTTTTCTCTATGACTGTCATCTTTAGTCACTTTCTACTCTAAACCTCTGGTTCCGTCCTCTGGTTGCTTGACTATTGGGACTCTGCAATGTTGTGTGATCCCTCTAGTAATGGGTCTGGTAAGCCCACCACCACCAACACCACCACCACCACCACCGCCGCCGCCGCCACCATGCTGCTGGTAAATGTAACAAAATATTGAGTTGGGGAAAAAGTGTGGTCTAAATTTTAAAATATCTTATTTCAGATAAGTTTGCACAAAATTTGATAGTTTTTGGTATGTAAATTGACTTTATTATTTGTTTAAAATAAAACTACTCAAAAGAATTCTTGTACTCTCTTAAAACATCGTTTCCGACAGACTTTGCTTTTTTTTATGAAAACAAAAGGAACAAATTATCCTTATGAGGCTCAGAAAATGATTAAAAGATATTTTATAATATTAAAAATGATCCAAAATTTAAGTTACACTTCGGAGACTAATCACAGAAAAAATCGGAATAGATTGTTTGTTCCTTTAAAAATGGGACAAAATTTTTGCCCAAAGCCAATAGATTAAAAAGAATTTTGGAGGCCATTGGCCTCTTTGCTCCTTAGTTACGCATATGGAGTCTTTATTATAATGATCGTTTCGAGACATTGAAGCATAATTCTATACTGTTGTTTCAGTCTTAAAATATTGATGCATTGGTTGAACGTAAGGTAAGCAGTTGTTCTCAAACAGTTTCAGCTTGCCCCAAATTGAGAAAAAAAACTTTTTCCGCTACCCGCCTAGTAAGAAAAAGACTTTTATTTCAAGATCATGATAAAATATGTTTTACATCTCCTGCATATCTGCATTATAGTTTCCGCTTCCCATGTATGCACAAATGAGCATTGTGCATATCTGCTTTATAGTTTAAAAATTCCCAAAACTATGGCGAAAAAATTTCTCGGAGCATATGATTTAAAAAGCACTGATCTAGATTTTGCATAAAAATTTTCCTTTTTTTAGGCGACGAGAAAAAAACTTATTGTAGTCGCGGGCCATAATTGAAAATTCAAAATTGGTGCAAGCTATATAAAGGCTTAGGGAGCAATATAGCTTTTCCCAAATTTTCTCTCACTTTATGGATATGAAAAAAAGTTGCACCTCAACTTTTTGGTGAAGACCAAAAAAGTCATCACATAGAATCTGTCCCTGTTTTCTTAATTTTTGTCCCAAAAACATAGTGATCTCTAAAAAATAGGTCATCACTTAGAACCTGTCTCTAATTTTTGGATTTTCGCCACAAAAAACTAGTTATGGCTTCTCTCCAATCACACGAAGGACGCATTGAAATATCTTGCGGGCCGCAGGTTCTTCATTCCTGTTTTAGACGGATACAAACGTCAAAGTGAGAGAAAGACCAACTCTGACAAATATAGGAGTTTTATAATCTCATTGTTGTGAACCATATTAATTCGAAAACGCTTTGACATAAAAACACGTGATACAGCCACAACGTTGTTGGTGCTTACTGCTGACCTGCGACTCTAGCTGACGTAACGTTGTTGTTTCAAAAAATTGGGTTTGAGGAGTTAGCGGTCGCTTGGTTTACACTTTGTTCGAGAGAAATCGCGCTGTCGACTGCGGCGGCGATAACCTAGCGGCGGAGCCAGCAACGGCACTGCTTTGTGTGAACACAACATCCGTAACGGCAACATACACAAAAACACCTTCTCTGGAAAGCGCAACCAGCTGAGAATGAAACGAAATAGCTTTGTTAGCTTGAATTAACTTGTCGCCGCCTTGCAAGTCATTAAATCATTAATCTCAAAAATCGGGCCTTAAAAATTTGCTCAAATCTTTCTTAAAACATGAACCAGATAATATTTGCTCCATCCTTGTAGAAAATTTTCATCCAGAATTCCTTATTGATTTCAGAATTTAAAAAAACTTTTACGTTTCCAACAAAACGCTAAAGAAGGCCCAAAAAATGCCTTGTCTATTTAAAGTTACTAAGGATTGGCGAAAATTCCCTGAAGTATCATAGAAAGATAAAAGTATTTATCACTAATTGTTATGAAGCGGTCCAACCTAATTATATAGACATAAAGAGTTTGTTTACAAACATAAATTATTAGTATAAGTTTAAAAAAATTTTTTAGCTCCAAATTTTAACACAGAACTTGCTTAATTTTGTTTCTTTCTTGTCAAAAAATTTTTAGTTCAACGAAACGTGATTTTATTTTATTGACCCTTTGCAGACCAAAATCTTTTGACCATTTTGGGCTCTGCAGGACCAAACTAATTTTATTGTTTTTTTCGATGTATTTTGGGGTGTCTGTTAAGAATTTGACGTATTTTAGGTTATTTCAAAAAAAAGTTAAAAAAATGGAAAAAAAAAATTATTTTTTTCCGTTTTTTTATTATTATTATTATTTATTTATATATTTTTTACAGAAACGGAAAACACGTTTATGGAAGGAAGTTTTATTAAAATATCAAAACCAAAGATAGTCAAAAAATTGTTAGTGTGATAATAGTCTTCCTTGTCTTCAAGAAATGCTCAAGACTTGTATTCCGATAAAGTATGATACTTCTTGAAGCACTCTCCTGAATGAAGCCCTGGCTTTCTGGAACACGTTTCACAGAAGAACACTGTCGTTTTTTTCTCCTCTTTGGTACTACAGACACGACAGTTTTTGAAATGACCACCGGGTCCTTTTGCAATAAAGTGAGGCTTTCTGTTCAAGCGCTCAGCCTTATCGAGACCAGTTACTCTACTGGAGCGACGACAATTTACAAAATTTCGGGTATTTCCCACCAGCTTCAGAAGCAAGTTCCTCCTGAAGTTGAGATGTTTCATGTTAGGCAAATTATGCATTTCCTTGAAAAGTAGGAAAGAATTTACAACACTAACTTCCAGTAGCCAGAAGAACAGTTTTCTCCACCATCTGAGGGTCTTTCTTGTGAAAAATATGATGCGCAGTAGTGATCTGATCGATCAACTGCTCCCATATTCTCGGTGTAATCAATGATGACATCTGGCTTTTCGAGTTCTTGCTCTTGACTCTTTGCCCATCTGCGTTTTATTGTTTTTTGATTGTTGTGCCAAGTGCTGAGCATCAGTATTATCCGTTTATCCATCCATGCAAGTGTCATCATGTTGTCACTGTGGGTAAACTTTCGTTTCCAAATTTTTTAGCTTCAGCTTTTTTACTTCAATTGGTAAACCAACTCTATTTTTTTGTATAGTTCCAGTCAGATGGATATTTTGAGAGTGAAATTTCATGGCTAGTGGAATGCTGGTGTAAAAACGGTCTGTGTACAGATGGTATCCAGATCCTTCAGCTTTGTTGAGCACTTATTGAGCTAACTGAAGTGCAATCCGTGTTGTGAATGGTAAATCTGGCCGCACCAAGTTCTCGGTTGTTAGCTTTCCAAAATATGGTTTAAAAGATGAAACGCAGCCATTCTCCGAGTCTATAAAGTTCTCCGAGAGTATATAAACACGTAACCTCCACTTCGTTGGTTTCTGAGGATTGTAGGTCTTGAATGCAATCCTCCCCTTGAAACCAACCGTGCTCTCGTCAACTGCAATTCTTTGCCGTGGTGTGTAGTTGTGCAAACACTTGTCTTGGATGTAGCTCACAACATTGCTCACTTTACTCTTTCGGGTAATAGGTACTGTGGTTGGTTCAAGTGATTTCAGGTGGAGCATCCAATGGATTTGTAAAAAGCGTCTACGTGAAAATATGTCCAGAAAAAATGGACTATACTCTGTCCATTCCTTGCTAAAACAATCCTTCACGTCCGGGTTTTCTGTCATTGCCATTTTCAAGATTACCCCCAGGTATGCCTTCAACTCCTGCAAAGTTACATCTTTTCATTTGTAAAACGTCGAATTGTTCGTAAGTTGTTTGTTGTTCAGCCTTATTGCTGCATAAGCATTGGTGGCTGTTACAATTTCGTTCAACACCTCATCAGTGAAAAAACGTTAAAAACATTCTAACTCTGTTTGAGGTGTTGTATCAAAAGTTGGTCCAACATTTTTTGCAGTAAACTGAAAATTCTCAAAGTCAATGTCACTCGGAAGCCATTATCGCCAGCCACTGCTATCATCATCTGAATAATCATCACTGTCAGATGGATAATTAGAAATATCTAAGCTTTCATCGTCACTTGTTTCTATGCCAGATTCATAAAAATCACTCTCCTCCTCATTGTCAACGTCCATTTCCGACTCCTCATCACTTAGCATGCCTAGTATATCATTACCTCTATACGTATTTTGCGCCATTATTCTTCATGCAAACAATTCCAACACTAAAAAAAACTACTATTATTAGTCATTACAGATCACATAAATAGCTTACAAGCAATTAAAAAAGCACTGCAAAACCTTATACATGCTAACTGCAACTACAATCTTTCACCCTTACATCCGCCTTTGTTACAAATCAAATGGACAAAAAAGCCGAATGTAGTTGATCTCCAAAAAATTTATAAAAAATTTTTGTTAAACGCATACACCGAAATCTTTGTGAAGCGCATACACCGATTTTTACATTCCTGTAATGTATTTGGTCCAGATAGAGGCGTCAGTTGCGAAGCACATCCAAGGGATGTACTTGGTCTTCATTACATAAAAAGGTTTTACATCCCTGGGATGTACGTAGTTGGTCCGCAAAGGGTTAAGCATTTTCAATTATTATGACAGCTGTTACCAGCGTTAATTATTAGCCAATCAGAATCATTCTAAAAATTTACAAATAGTACATTTAGTTCCATAGTTTATCTTAGCAAAATCTCCTGAAGAGAGCTAGACAAAAACGTTTAAGTTTTTCAAAATAGACTTTTTAAGGTTGTTAAGTTGTTTTTTATTTAATAAAAGAGTTTCAAATGAAACACTTGGTTTTAATAATTGTAGTATCAGTTGGAACTGTTGACATTGCAGCAGTATGTGCTGAAACTGCTGACATTGTTGTGGAATCTTTCGGAATTACGGCCGTTGTTGTGGTATCTGTAGGGATTGCCGACGTTAAAGTTGTAACCGTTGTTGTTTGTGTATTGGTTGGGGATAATACTATTGTAGAGTTTGTTGAAAATTTTGAAGGCTGGTTGATATAATGTTTTTGACTATTGAATTTGGAAATTTTAACTGTAGTAAAACTTGCATGAAATAAAGGGAACAAAAAGTTTTAAATAAAAAGAACGAAAATAAAAGAAACAAATTTTTTTGTAAATGTTTAATCTAAGCTGAACAAAAAATAGCTTTGCCAGAATGATTTCTCAGGTTTGATTTAGAACCAGGCAGGACAAAAACGCACCACTTGAAGGAAAATATACATCAATAATGAACAAAACAAATTAGGTTTGAAAACTTAAGTAAAATTCCAATAAACTAAGATATGGTCACCATAAACTTGAAGAGAATTTGCAATTGCAATTATAGTAGGATTAAAATCAATTTTTTGAATACTGTACGCTATTACTTTAACTTGAAAGCAAAAATTTAGTGTTTGGAAATCTGAAAAAGTTTGATTGCATTGTAGATATTAAAAATAAAACTTGACTTTGATTTAGAAATTGCAGATTGCCTTTCTGTATTAATTAAATTGATTTGCTTTAAAATCTAAAAAAATGTGTAAAACCTGTTTCACAATTGGAAACTTGGTAACTGGTATAAACAATTTTAATAAATACTATGTTCAATTAGCATTAAAGGGACCTTGTTTTTAATAGTTGTGATTTTAAATTATAAAAAATTGATAAATTGGTTATTTAATTGCCCATTTTGAACCAGTTTATAGGTAAGGTTTAGAGCTTCATTTTTAATCAATATAATTAGTTTCGGGAAAGATTTTTAATTATTTGTTTAAATTATTATTGAAATAATGTTTTTTTTTCTTTACAAAACTAGTACAGAATGTCAGTTTTTGCAGTTTAAATTCTTGTAATGATTTTAACAAATGCTGGTTTCTAAATTGTTACCATCTGTTCATTATTTTTCAAAAGTCCTAACTTCTTTTTTTATTTTCATCTTTTCTTATTCAAAACGAAACAAATAAACTTTGTTGTTGTTGTTGTTGTAACTAAAGAGACAGAAAAAAATTTGTATTTATTTGGCAAAAATCTGAATATCAAAAAATTTGAACGGGCAATTTTCTCCAACGCATTTAGAAATTACGCTTTCCGCTTGCTTTTTCGCGTTTCCTTTCAGTCCAAACCGACCTTTGCCTACGTCAGGGGTGGCCAACCTGCGGCGCATTGGACGGTTAGTGGTAGCGCATTGCAGTTGGGCAAAGATTTCAAATGAAAAATGTTCCATAACTTATATTCAGCTATATCAGAGGTGGCTAACCTTTGACGGATTGCACCCTGATTTCCAGGGATGACCTTTTTTTTTATAGAACAGCTTGGTTTCAGTAGGAAAAGTAAAAATTTAGAAATTTTTTTCCAGCAATGACCGTTTTTTTTTTTTTTTTCAGAGATCAGCTTGGCTTCACTATGAAATTTTGAAGTTTTTCGTTTGTGTGGCGGATATGAACTGGACTTGAATAAAATTGGCGCTTGGGGAAAAAAAGGTTGGCCACCCCTGGCCTACGTCATTGAACACTAACTGGCTATATTTGCTTTTGATTTCTCTCAAAAATATTTTGTCTATGTAAAGATTTTTTTACATCATTGACGGCACTAAAATGCTGCTACTAACTTTTGTGTTGATTATTCTACGTTTTTGATTTTAATTTTAATCAAATTCTGTTCAATCGTACATCAAATAATGAATGGAACACCAGTAAGTTAAACAAGATATTGATAATGTGCATGATAAAAATTTTAAAAAAATTAAAATTAATATTGTTTGTTTTATGGAATGTGTTTAAACTTTTTGAGCTGTCAATATTTGTCTTTGGTAGTGTTGTTTTTATAACAATTTGTTTATAATCTATGAATTTAAATTTTGTGTTCATTTTGCTGGTTTGTTTTTAAATATTATATCATCAGTTTTTGATAATTTTATTTATTTGTTCTTAATTATCCTCATTACATTTTTGAATTTCATTTTTATCTAATTTTTCTTGTTTTTATAGCAATTTGATTTAAATGTGCATTTTCTTATTAGTATATGGGTTGCAAGTGATAACTTTGACACCATTTAGTTATATTCCAATCAATAAATTTAAGTTAATTTGACTTAACAGTTGTATGCTACACGGTGGAGTAAGAAAACTTTTTTTAATTAAAAAACCAACGGTTTAAAAAGTTACCTTTGGGTCCAAAACCTTGATCGATTGTAATTTTTGTGAGTTGTCCCAAAACTGATAAGACTCTCTCAACCAAAAAGTCACAGAAAAAAACAAATTTTGAATAAAACCGTTTGTTTTGGTGTCAAAAAATTCAGAAATCTATTTTCCTATGACCACTAAAAAACTTCTTTTCTTTTTACTAGAAATCAACTACAAATAAAAAATATAAGTATTAGGGTCAGGACAACACAAAAAAATTATCCGTTAATAGATAGCATTTAAATATTAAATTGAATTTTACATCAGTCGTTTTTTAAATACTCTCTTCTTTAATTTAAACTAAAATTGTCTACCTAAAGACGCTTTTGCCTGAGGTTACTCGAGATCTCTTAGCTTGTGCAGTTATGCTCAGTAAACTAAAGATATTACTTGGATTCCAAAATAATCTTGAAATTTTACTACTACTGTAATTACAATAAATCTACCCTATATAAAAGAAATATTTCAATTCACACTTTAAACTATTGCCTGACGAAACAATTCAATCCACACACAAATAAAAAACATACAATCAACTTCAAATTATTTTAGAAGCCAATAAAAAGTTTGCTTACCCAAGAAAATAACTTCAGCATAAATTCCTAATTTATAACCACAAATTTACTTTTTCAAAACTGTCTGCTTGGGATTTGAAATTCAATTTGGTGCTAAAATTATTTTTCAGGTTTTTTGAACGAATTGTCTGGCAAATTTGGCTACCCCATCTATCAAATCCAGCAACAGTAAAACATGCTTTAGCCACCATCTTGATGTGCCACACAACTACTTGTTTATGACAAGGATGATGTAGATGTAATTTTTGCTTTTCGATTTGCTAATTCTTCTTTTTGCTATTCCTGATTAGGGGTCGCTACAGCAGATAGCCTTTCTCCAATTTGCGCTGTTACTTGTATCTTCCACTGTCACACCCACTAGCTTTATGGTCTTATTTCTTGTATCTTCCACTGTCACACCCACTAGCTTTATAGTCGGCAGCGTGGTCGAGTGGTTAAAGCACCGGACTGATGATCAGCATGGTCTAGGTTCAAAACCCACGTGCGCCATTCTGTTGTGTCCTTGGAAAAGACACTTTACGGCACTTTCCACTGCTTGGTGGTCTTGACAAGCAGTTCTAAATTGCAGTCATATCACTACTAAATTACTAGCGGACAGCAATATCTTGGCATCTCCGGAAGCAGGTCGGGGTAATTGCTTACCCTATGTATAGCGCCTCCGTCTATTTATATCATCTAGAAATCTTCGCTTATGTCTGCATCTAGATCTTTTGCCTGGTAAATCCTGTCTGTAACATACGTTCTCTCTTGATACTTGTCTCATCTGTACATCTTCAAACCATCTCAATCTTGGCTTCCTCAACTTACCAGGTAATTGTCTCACATGCACTGTTTTACGAATTACCTCATTCTTGATTTTATCTAATTTTGTTACTCCCAAAGAAAATCTCAGCATTTTTTTTCAGTTACTTCTAACTTTGTTTTCTCTCTTTAGTATGTGCCACTATTTTCAATCTACTGTATATGCTGGTCACACTATCTTTTCTCCTTCATTCTAGCTCAAATCTGTCTGCCACAAATTATACCTGTTTCCCTCCTTTAATCATGCCATCTTGTTTCCTCCATTGCACTGAAAAGTTGACACAAAAACTTTAATTCTTTTTTTCACTAAACCCTACTCCCTGGAGATTTAATTGATCGTCCATCTTCTCCTTCACAATTATATATTGGGTTTTGTTTTTACTGACTTTCATCAACTCTTTTGTCCAAAGCATGTCTTCACTTCTCCAAACCAGTTTGTACTGCTTCCCTGCTTTCACTACACAACACAATGTGGTCTGCAAACATTATGTTTCAGGGTGACATTTTTCGGATACCATCTGTCAACCTGTCCATCATTATAGCAAATGGGAAAAGACTCAATTGCAGGAGGCTTATAAGTACAGCTTATACTCAAATCAATTGATTTTTAATAGGTTTTGGTATTTTCATTATTTTAGAAATTTGAAGCTTTTGAACAGAACTAAAATTTGTGTTTAAATCATCAGATGGGTATCGTCGCCAAGACACAAACCAGCTTTATCTTGCATTACTTAATTACTCGTCCTTTTTGGAAAACTTCTGAATGTAGTTTTTTGACTCTAGTTACAGTCTTGAATTAAACTACAAATAATACAAAGTCTTTTGGCCAAAATTTCGATTTTTTTTTTTTTTTGGTTAAGTTTATACTGCCTTTGCAGAAGCTCGCACGTTTGGTGTACGGACAATTATTTAATAAAACCAAATGTGATGGAGTCGCAAAATTGCCTCATCCTTTCAGCTCCTCACAAACGCGCTTCACGACCAGCACCAAACTTTACGGTTTTATTTTATTAAAACAAAACAATAATTGCGACGCTATTCGGAAACGGTTTTCTAAACAAAAAAATTAGATAAATTAGCTTCAACGCGTAAACACAAAGTTCTCATATTTACCAACGATGTGGGCGGACGAGCAAAGAAAATCAACACGATTGCCAAACTGCTACCAAATGCAGCCAATGTCCAAGGGGACTAATAATTGTCAGCAGCTAAATTCAAATAGAAAGTCTGCAATTAAAGTTGGATCGCTTGTCAATTACAAAGCTTATCTGACCCGTTCAAAAAGAAAGAGCTATGTGCAAAATACAAAGTGGCAAGCAACTCTTGCCCAATAAAACGTGCAACTCGATGCCAAACAATTGCGCGAGAACGTACAAAAAAGCAGCGCTGATTATTCAACGCAAGAACAACAGGCGCGTTGGTTTAAAACGCGTAGCCAATTACCAACGCGGCAAACATTTACGTACGACCTAACACTCCCTCCTGGTGCCCAACGTTGGGATCGAACCCATGACCGTTGGATTAAGAGTCCAAAGTGTTCTTGAAGGATCTTACTAGACGAAAGGCGGGATGGGATGAGGAAATTACTTGTTCTGCGTCAGAAAAATGGTCTAATTGATGGTCACTTCTTCCTCGGCTTAATGAAGTATCTGTTCACTATTGTTTTAAAACTCAAGAATTGGCAAAGTTAAAAAATGCTAAAATACATAATTTCTCAGATGCTTCTTCCTTTGCTTATGAAGCTTGCTCATATCTGCAATTAATTGATGAAAATGATAAGGTGGCGTGTTCGTTTTTAATTGGAAAATTGCGCGTGTCCCCAATTAAAGCCATCTCAATCCCCCAATTAGAATTGACTGCAACTGTCTTAGCCGTGAGATTAAACGAACAAATGCAAAAGGAGTTGAATATAGAATCTTGTACTTCAATCTTCTGGTGGGACTCCACACCGGTTCTTAACTGTATAAAAAATCAAACTAAGCGTTTTCCCGTCTTTGTAGCTAATAAACTTGCAATCATTAAACAAGGCAGTAACCCAAATAATTGGCATTATTTACCGTCAAAGCTAAATCCAGCTGATTCACCAAGCCGAGGCGTATCGGCATCGTCTACGAGCAATTGAAAGCTTGGATGTAAGAGCTAGGATTTCTTCAAGAACTTGTTTTAGACTCTAGTAAATTTGAAATTCCAAATAAAAAATTACCTGAGGAATTTTGCTTCACAGATCGACAATCAGTGTATGCAAGCTTGATGGTTGACACGACGGATGTAATAAATTGCTTAATTAACTGTTCTTCGTCTCTGTACAAGCTGAAGAGATTAACGTCTTGGCTTTCACGGTTTAAAAATTTTCTCGTAAGCAAATTCAGGCATTCTCGCTTTAAGTTTGACTGAGCACTTATCAGATATATGCACCGACAACATTTTTCATTTCTCACTGATCTAAAGAATAAAAATAAAGCAAAGTCCTTCCCGCGTTATATGCAAAAACTACAACCCATTGAAATTGACGGCATCGTTCGACTAGGAGGCCGGTTGGAGAAGATTGTACTTGAATTTGATGCAAAAGACCCAATCATTCTTCCACAAAAATGTCAATTTTCACAATTAGTGATTAGACAATACCATGTCGAAGTGGGTCATTTAGGGACAAGCCACACTTGGGCTTTAGTGAGGGAAAAATTTTAGATTGCAAAAGGTGGTTTTGCAGTCCGGCATGTAATAGGAAAATGCATTGCCTGCAGGAAAAGAAATGCCAAAGTAGGAGAACAATTTATGGCTGATCTTCCCTTGTGTAGATTACAGTCATTTGAGAGGCCATTTTATAATATCGGCATAGATTACTTCGGCCCGTTTATGATTAAGCAAAGGCGTAGTCTTGTTAAACGCTATAGATGCGTGTTTACATGCCTAATTATGAGAGCAGTTCACATAAAAATTGCAAATTCTTTGACAGCAGACTCGTTTATTAACGCTTTGAGGCGATTTACAGCCTTTAGAGCCAAACCCAATTGTATGTTTTCTGACAACGGCACAAATTTTGTCAGCGTGGCACGCTTACTGAGAGAATCTCTTGAAGAATTGAATAAAAGTAAGGTAGATCGCTACTGCTGCCAACAAAATATAAAGTGGGTTTTTATGCCCCCTAGCGCGAGCCATATGGGTGGAGCCTGGGAACATATGATACGTTGCATACGAAAGATTTTGAACGCTCTTAACGGCAGCCAAACTTTAAATGACGAGGGATTAGTTACATTTATGACTGAAGTTGAAGCCATACTAAATTCTAGACTATTGGTCCCAGTGATGTACGATGGTAAAGGGTAGGAACCACTTACTCCCAATCACTTGCTTTTTTTTAAAGAAAATCCAAATCCACCTCCAGGTCTTTTTGATAAGAAGCATTGCTATACGCGTAGACGTTGGGCTCAAATCCGATATATGAGCAACCAATTCTGGTGTCGTTGGATAAAATAATTTCTACCTAACCTTTCTCAGAGGCAAAACTTGTTTCCGGAAAACAGGATTTTGCAATTAAATGAATTGTTTTAATTGTTGAGGATATGCATCAAAGGTCGAAGTGGGTCCTGGGTAGAGTAGTTAAAACGTTTTCTGATAAATTGGGTGTAGTTCGCACGGTTAGTGTTAAAATCCCAGCTCCGTGATTACCCGGTCTCTAGCTAAACTTTGTTTGATTCTAGAATTTGATAAGTTAATTGGTAACAAACTCGAACGAGTAAAATATTAACTGCAATTTTGTTATTTTGTGTTTTGCTTTAATACTTCATTTCTTTAACGCCTGTAATTAAAGTTATGTATCAATTCATTTGATTCATTACGTTCAAAAAGCGTAATAGGTTTGAAATTTGAAATGTTTCGAATAATAGGTTTGGAACTCTAATTTAGAATGAAGATTTGAAAAAATTTTTTTGGCCCATGACCAGTACCACTTTTAGCAATCGTATTTGCCATATGCAAAACCCCCTATGATGAATTTGTACGTACGCCACTGCCCAAGTACACAATAGATACTGTAAACATAATTAAGTCAAAAATATTACAGAGCAATGATTCTTAAATTGGGGTTGGCGTAACCCTTAACGTTCGTTAGCAATTTTTCAAAGGTTCGTGACTTACCGCATTTATTGAAATATTTCCAAGTTTAGTTACAATTTATTTGTACAAAGTTTGTGTTGCATTTTCAGAATTTTCTCGGTTTTAAATACTAAAGAGCTTCCACTATTATGTCAAAGAAACCAAAAGATCCCGCTTTCGAAAAAATTTTGAGAACCACTGCTATAGATTTTGATTATATGACATTTCATGAACAAGTTAATTCTAAAAATCTTTACTCCAGGCTGGAATTTAAACTCATGCTTACGTTATTTTAATTGGTCGCTCACAGTATAGAATGTACTTGAAAAATGAGTATAACATTGCAACGTTTTTCTTGCGTATATTCAAAAAATTTTTTAAATACAATGATTTCAGATCGTGCTTGCACTCAGGTAAAAAACAAAAATGTAAGTAGACCACATTTATCTCATGACCTTTGAAAGTAGCGAAGTAAAAGCAACTAAAACAGACCTCGGCTAATCCGGATTCGACTTGACAGACAAAATCATTTGTATAAAGATTCGGGTTATTTAAAGACTATTTTTTCTGTCCTTCACTTTAGCTTTGCTTCTTCTTAAACACACGCAAACCGCTTTAAAATATCTTGCGAGCCGCAGGTTTCCCACCCCTGTCTTAGACGGATACAAAGGTCGGAGCGCGGAAAATACCGACTCTGACAAATATCGGAGTTTATAATCACATTGTTGTGAGCAATATTACTTTGAAAACGCTTTGACATAGAAAGACGTGATACAGCCACAACGTTGTTTGTGCTTCCTGCTGACCTTTGACTCAAGCTGATGTGACGTTGTTGTTTCAAAAAATTCAATTCGAAAAATTAGCAATCGTTTGGTTTATTCTTTGTTCCAGAGAAATCGCTCTATCGACTGCGGCGGCAGTGACCTGCCCGCTAGCGACGACACTGCCTTGTGTGTATATAATATCCGTGACGGCAACATATACACAAATAAAAACGCATTCAGCTGAGAATGAAACAAAGTAGCTTTGTTAGCTTGAGTCAACTTATCGCCACCTTGCAAGTCATTACATAATTAATCTCAAAAATATTTTATAAAGTCAATTATTTTTGCAAATCGAGATCAAATTAAAAGTTTGGCAGATTTGTGGTGGTTGTTTTGTTTTATTTGATTGAAATAAAAATCAGTTACAAGAATGGATACTTACAACTTCTGTGTATCTCAGCCTCATCTTTGTAAAAAGTGGACTGCTTTGGTCATTAAAATCTGGTGTGAAGGCGATGCCGAATGTGATTGAAAAAAACAATTTCTGGGTTTCTTTTACAAAAAAACAAGCACAACAAAACAGTTTGTAATATTTTAAGGTTTGTTTTTTCCTTATGATTAACACAGTATTGTACACATCTCTATGTCCACTTGGTAAAGACTTAAAAAAATGTACTACAACAACTGGTTTATCAATATTTATCAAACGATAATTTTTTCGAACTACAGCTTATCGAAACGACAGTTTTCTGAGGCAAAAATTTATTGAGCGGCCGGTGATTTAACTGAACCTTCTCTGCTACTTTAAATTGAAAATATTTAAATCTATCTTGGTAATGCTAAACCTAACTAGATTAAGCAAGCTTTTTTTTTTTCATTTTAAATTTTTTTTTAGTTACTGTGTGGATTGTTTTTTTCTTCTCGTGATAAGAAGAGCTTATTTCAAAACCCCGTATATCCACTTTGGCTACTTTTGAGAAAAACACGAAAAACTATTACAAGACTTTGGTTTATTAAATGTCATCTTAATTTACGTTCTGAAGATTGTCTATTGTATACTAAATAAAATTATTGTGTATGCTGAAATCTGCTGTTTACCAATAAATTTTTACTGTATTTCATTTTTTGTAAACTTGAATTTGTGGATAAACGGGGTTTTGAAAAAAAACTTGCAAAATCATATATTCAAAAAAATTTACCCTAATAATTTATTGTTTAACAATAAAAGTACACGGCAAAACCACACACGAATAAAAAAACAACACAATTTACAACAAAGGCCTACCTAAGGGGAAAAAAGGGGAAATCCCCTAAATATTTCAAAAAAAATTACATTTTGCAAAAAATTTTGTCAAAAATCTGCCAATTTTGCAAAGGTATTTAAAAAAAGGATTGTCTCCCACCACATAAGGTTTTTAGAAGTTTTAGTAAGAACTCATTTGCTATTCATACAATGTTACAAATTATTTTGATTTAAAACAGGCAAAAAAATTTTTTTTCGCCGGAGAATTTAGAAAAATATCTAGTTTTGTTGCTGTCAACTATTTCTTGATTGCAATTCGCCCCCCTCAAAAAAAGCTTTTAATTTGAAAAAGATTGTCTACAAAAAATCTTCGTTTTTAATTATAAGAGCCTCATTATCATTGCTTTCATCAACATTGCTTTCAGCTTCCTCGCAAATTGGTCTATAATAGTCCATGACTTCCGCTACTCCATTTTGCCCCATTGCTTGCAAAAGTTGCAAAACGTCTCGTTTTTTCACAGCTTTTACAGTGTTTATTGGAGGAAGCTCTTTGGCAACTAACAAAGTTAACCGAGTTCCTCGTTTGAGGATTGCATGCTGACACCCAGCGGTAGCATAGAAGTTTCTCACAGTTGTTTTCGATGACTCAGGCACTACTTCCAATACTTTTGCATCAGTGATGCGAAATCCTGGCTGGGTTTTAACAGCGATTTTGGACAATGCTTTGAAATCGTAGACTTTCCAGCCATCGTCGTATTGAAGAACATGGCCGACTTCATTGACAGCTGCAAAGTATTTATGTGGCGTTAAAATTGTTTCTTTCCTTTGCAGAAGTCTCTACACTCTTCCAAACGCTCGATCAGGAGGCATGTACGAGTGGCCTTGAACAGGAAAATAATGGAGAAACTTTACTTTATACTTTGCAGCTAGCATGAAGCAAGCAATACTTTTTCTTCTTCTCCTATCGGCCTTTCCCGTTAATCAGGGGTGGCCACAGCATATCATCATTCTCCACATCTTTCTGTAGAAGCAAGCAATACAGCAAAGTTTTTATTTTTATTCAATTCACGAATCGCTGAACAAACGAATGAGTTGAATTTGTTAACTAAAAGTTGCCAGTCGGCCTTCGATAAAATAAGTGAGCGCGCTGGCAACCGAGTTTGCTCCTCCGCCTTGCTTGTGCTCAACCCAAGTATAAAACGCCACATCATCTTTGTCCTGTTTTCTAGGGTGATGCATAAGAACACCAAAAAAAAACTGCCACAACTGGTGAGAGTAGTAGGCCTTGCCTATAGGTGACTTCGGCAGAGGTTGATTTTGCATCAGATCGAAGAAAATAGTTAGCACGTAGTCATCATGCTCTTCTTTCAAAAGACTATAAAATTCCTTTACACGCATTTTGTGCACCAGCAGCTCAGTGACCAACTTCTTTTTTTTCTCAACTTCTTGGGTAGCACTTATGATAGATTTCAGCTTCACGCACGTGAAACGCACATCTATTCTAGGGTTTCCAAACCCCAGATTAAACGATGTTACAAAAACTTTGTAATACAGTAAATACTTTACAGATAGTGTTCCTAAATATTACTCCAAAAATGCATGGTAGATTTTTAAAACTTTCAGAGTGCTTGGCAGGTATTTCTTGTGAGGTGTTTTATTTCTGCCATAGTGGGATCAAACACAGCAATAGAGACTAATGTGCTGCTTGATTTCTTCCATCAGATTTTCATATCCAGCTTTTAGCCTCTTGCCTCCTCGTTGTTCACCTCTAGAATTGTCTGTTTGCCATTTATGAGCAGCAAGGGATTGAACACGTTCTGCAGTAACGCAATATATGAATAAAAACGTTTTATTGGTGACTTCATGCTGATTGACATCTTCATTTTTAACCTGTACAGTAATTAGTTTTAGAAATTTTTACACTGTGTGCTGTGATTCTGCAATAAGTTTGCATTGCTATAATTTCTATACTATGCACTATTACCGGGTGGTAAAATTTAAGCTATGTTATATCAATAAAACTGCTGAGGCTCAGCGATTACGAGTTTAACTGGTGTTTAAAACATAACTGGTTTTTGCATTCAAACAATATCTTGCAAAGCTAATAGTACTTACACAGTACTGTATATTGTAATAAACTTTTCTTTTGCTGTGTTTACTTGAAACTTTTTATTTCATTGGGCATCAAGACAATTGAATTTAGAAGAAATTGATCCTGACGTTGCTTTTCAGAACCTGCATAAAACTCATCAAAGCGTTGGGTTACGACATCTCAAAGCAATTTGGCTTGTTTGCAATAACTACGCAGTTTGTGTCGGCAGCTTTTGGAAGAGCATGTTCCTGCAAACAATTCAAAATTAGTTAGAGCAAAATGTTTTACTAGAATATAGAATGATGAAGAACTTAACGTTATGCCTAAAGACTTCTGCAATCATTGACGTACCAGACAGCTGCGTGAGAAAGGGTATATTGGCAAAACAAGCCTGGGGGACATCACTCACTTTTTAAGCAAAAAATGCATGTTTTCAAAAGATTTAGTAAAATTTGAGTGTCAAAAAGGGGGGTTTACAACATAAGCGTGCAAGTGCCCCCTCCACAAATAAGATTGTTTTTCAAGCAAAAAGAAGTTTTATTAGCACAAAAATATCATAATGACTCAAGCAACTATGTAGTAAAAAAGATTTTTATTGCTGTTGTTCATACTGCAATCCGAAAAAATAAGGGCTTTTTTGTACGGAAGGGGGCTTTGCCTAACTCACCATACACATTACATCCGCCATTGATCACAACTAAAATTAACTAAAATTTATTTTACCTGAAAAAAGTTTAATTTTTATCATTATAGAGCTTACCTTTGCCAGAATATCGGGAACGTTTGGCTCTGTTTTTTTCCACACAGCTTCATTTATTTTTCTTTTTCCAGGATTTTGCAGATTAACAACTGCAAACTCATCAACTTTAACATTTATTGGTTATAACTTATAAAAACTTTGTTTTGTTTCAATAGCTAAACTCCTCTCCTCTCCAACTAATGCAGCAATCGCTAGCTCTGCAAAAGTCCAGATTACCTGCTTCAGCGATCAGCTGATAAGTCACCTGAAAAATTGCGCATTGTTATTGGTCAATGTGGATGCAACGGTTTTGAAAATAAACGTTACTTTTGTTGTTAATTTTGAAGCGAATAGAAATTGTTTTGGAAACAAAACGTTGGATGGTAGATGTATATGACGGTACACTACCCAATGCTGTGCATAACTCATTTTTTCTTAACGTGGCGCCTACGGGGTTTTACAAATGGGCTCTTCTATGTCAAAAAAATTGAAAACTAATCTGGTCAAAATCAGAATTGTAAAAAATTGAGTTTGTTTTCGATGAGCATTGATAAAACTTGCCTCATTTTTCATAATGACTCTTTTTTTCAATAACGATCTGTCAGAAGATTTATTTTAGTTCCATATCGGGCCTATGAAATTATTATCGATTTAATTTTTCCCATTTCTTAGCTAAATTTGTGGATGTTTAAACTCGAAAAAAGTTTTTCCCTAAATGTTACAATAGTTTACTCGTCCATCTACTGTTCTATTTTTTCAATAGATCTGTTGATACATTGCATTGTATATTTGTATTAGGCACAATACACAATAGCCGGCAGTTTCTGATGTAAAGATAACGCGACAAAAATATAATTTTTTATAACATCAATAATTTTTTTTGAATTATTTTTGGAGATGTGCTTTTTTAAATACAGGAAAAAACACTTGAATCACAAGATTAATCGATCCTCGACACGTCGGCGCCCAAACCAATCGCCATCATTTGTAAGATTTTACATTGTATAATATATTGCCAACGTGTGATTTCGATAAACTGTCCTTTCAATGAATTGTTCTTGACAAATCATAAACTATAGTTTCAATAAAGTTCTTTCTATAAACTATCGTTTCGATAAATTATTTTTCTGTTGCGTATTTAAAAAATTTATCGGATTAATAAGCACTAGTTAGGTTTACTTTCCACCTTTTAGATTCATCACACAATCAAAATATCTTTTCTTTGTACTGTCATTTGAAACAAATTATTTATATTTACGGCATTTAATCTTATTTTTATTATCTGCATGATATGTAAATGTTTAATTACTAATAAAAAAAATGTGCTATCTAAATCTGTCGTAAGCTCGATGTCTAGTCATAGCAATTTGTTAAAAATCATTTAGATTTTTATGAACTGAAAGAAAACGTTTCGTTTAACAACATGGACGGAACCATTGCTGTATAAAACTTTGGATTTAACCTGAGAAATGTCGAGAAGCATTGCTTTCATGAAAATGAAAACAATTTCCAAGGTTTACAGCAAACATTATTTTAAGTACAATTTTTTTTTTGTTTAAAGTTATTTAGGCAGCGTGGTCCAGTGGTTAGAGCGCAGGGATGGTGATTAACATTAACTTGGTTCAAAACCTACTCGCGCTATTTTGTTGCGTCCTTGGGAAAGACACTATTTATTCTGTTCAGCTGCATTAAATTGTAAAAACGCCATATTTTAATTCCACTCGCCAGAACCTGCTTTCAATCCTGGATAAACACGTTCCTGTCTTTTCCAATGCAAACGATGAAATTTACAAAGTCTTGAGAAAAATCCAAAATCGATTAGTGTTATATCGCAAAGCCGATTAGTGGCTACCATTGCGAAGTCAATAAAACCACCAGAGCATCCAAAAAGTTATACTCATATTTATGTTAGATTCAATCTTTTAAAATCTTAAATAGATTGATTTAGGCCAGTTTCAAACTTAAATGTCTTGCAACCGGTGAAAAATAAATTTATAAGACAAAGGACCTTGAATGAGTCACGAGAAACATCGTTTTTAATTTTTTTGTTTTTACCTGGATTTAAACCGTCATGCAATTTTTCGCTAAATAGTTTAATTTTCTTATACTTTTCCGTATTTAAAGTTTTCCTAAACCGCCTTTACTCCGCGTAGCATTGTTTGATTCGGCAATGCTTAATTATTCGTTAAATATATTTGTTTGAATACGCTTCTTTTTTTCTTTTTGAAGATCGGTGCGTGTTGACTTTATTTTGATTTAACAATAATCTTTGAGACTTTTTGGAAAATAAGCAAGAATAAGTTGTACAGAAGTAAGTTGTTATCATATTAAAAATTTTTTTAGTAGAAATCATTTAACTATTGCAATATCCAAAAAACCTTTTTCTCATGAATCAGTTTTGGCACTCGTGTTACTTACTATCTACACATGCAAGTATGCTAATGATTTGACGATTATTAACTCTTCAAAATACTGAAGGAAACTAATAGGGTCATTCAACCGGGACATGGCAACTCCAGCCTCTTCTTTCCAAAACTGCAAGCAAAAACTCAATTTTATCAAAACGTTGACGACAAGCGTCTTATTTTTATAAGGTGGCAAAACATTCAAGGTCATTATTGGCGAACGGACGGCTACGCCCACTTTCATTCAACAATGTGACTTTGTCACAGGTCTTAATAAAAGAATTACTCTGGCAAACATCAGTTAGATAACGCTAAACTTTTGTTATAATTATGATAAAATAAGTTGTCCTTAATATTGCATTCTTTTGTTTTTGTTTTATTTTTATTTCTATTTGAGTCAGCAAATAAATGTAAATAGAATCAAGATAGTTATTAACCTTCTGAGTTTGAACTGAAACAGTAAAACCTGAACATAATGCTCTTAACCACTACAAGTCGGGCAGAGGCTTATGTTTCGCCTACATCTATATTTACCGCGCAAAACACTGAAAACCCATTCCGGACTACAAAACTGAGCGGCAAACTTAAGTTCGATCAACGTTTCGCACAGCTGTCCTGGCATTGGTCCAATCAGACGGTTTGTATCCTGTACCGAGAAGACAATTAACAATGTTTTACGTTTAGAAACAAGACGCTTATGTCCCACATCAACGGACAATTTTCGTGTATTAGCATGCCTCTAACTATCGGAATTTTGAAGCAAGAGAGTGACGTTTTCTTTACCTTTCTTGGCATTGGAGAATGAGGATCTTTTGAATGACCATCTCCAACCTTTTTCGTGTAAAAGTTACTAGAATCATAAATCAAAACACCGTTTGTGCTTGCTGCATTAGAGTTGCTGGACTGTCTAGTTTAGACAGGAACTGGTGGAGCACAATGATTGCGTTTGACTCGGAATGGATACTCTTCCAAACAACGAGGACTAAGACTGATTCATTGTTTAGAATCAAACAAACTTTTCTTGAGCAATTTTCTTTTTATTTGCACATTATTTAATACTAAGAAAACTTGATTACAATAAAGTCTTTTTCAAAAAATTTCAAAAAATAAAAATACAGTTTTTAAGTTTAAAGAATATAATAAGATTAGTGCATTCTTTAGCCACATTAATACTTCTTACATAGACATTATATAGCGCATTTGTTACATAAATTTGTATGAATTTTTTATATGCGCATTTTATCATTTCATTTTTCACAAGTTTCATTTATATATTTTTACAGGTTTTTGACGATTATAAAAAACCATTACGGCCATCAAGACAAATGAAATAACCATAAGTAACAGAACCACATAAAATGGATAATCCACAATGGAGTGAACAGTTGCAGGCATAGAGTCAAAAAAATCTAAAAACAAAGTTAATAAAAAAATAACTAAAAAAGTTGTTTTCTGATAAATTGTTCATGAAGGCAGAACAATTAATAAAAAAAAAATGTTTTATTAAAAAATCCTGTAAAATTTTTCATTGTGTAACACTTCCAAAGATCAATGTGATAGTACAGTATGAGAACTGCATAATTGTCAATGTAAACTACAAAAATTGTCAATGTAAGTTCATCAACCAATTATAAATTTAATTTTGTCGTAGTTCAAATAAATTTTGTGTTTTTTGGTCAAGTTTGATTAGATAAATACTCTAAATATTTTAAAATCCAATTCTCACATCGTCGGCTCTAATAATCCAAATTTAAAGTAATAGACCTTTTTCCATCCACCTAGTGGACATGACAATTGTTGTTGAGCCGAGCAAGCTTTGGCTTTATTTAGTTTGTTTTAACAGCCAAGTCATGAAGCGGATAGCTTATTTGGGTGATTCGAATTTGAGTTGTAAGTATAGAATATCTAGCGAAAAACTGATCTCAAACCTTTTTGTTCGACACTCGTGAAGAAATAAACGTCGGAATGAAAAAAAAATCAATTGATTTTCTAATAAAGCTGAACGAAGATGATTAAATGTTTGAAAAAAGTGTCAAAACGCGTGATCAGCGCAAAGTTTTAAAGTTGTAAACAAACATTATAGGACGAAATTCGTCAACACGTACCAAAATTTATTAAAAATAGACAAATTCCGAATTTTGGCAACACCTCTATTCTTTTGGCAAATCTTCAACCCCAGTCATGTTTAATGAATCCTTTATTGGTCAACACCTTTTAGATAACCCTATGTGCGCCAAAATTTACAATGATAAAAAATATACTATTCTTTCGTTTTGCCGTTCGTCTTTTCATTTATCTGCTTTAAAAGCTGTTTACATCAAATCATGCAAGCCAAATTTATGTAGCCAAAAAGCGTTTGCTTGCAACTTGAAAATCTTGTGTTGATTACGCGTTTTGCTGCCTTTCTCAAACATTTAAATCATCTTTGTTCAGCTTTAATAGAAAATCATTTGAATTTTTTTTCTTCATTTAAAATTTGTTTCCAAATAAAACAAAAAAAATTAAGAGCTTGAATGCTTACATACAGTACTTGCATAAACTAAATCAACTTAAAACGATACTTAATGCAAAAACTAAATTATTTAAAAACAGGAATTAGGATACCAAAACAAATATTATTTTTTTGATTAATTTTAGCTAGTAACTGTAAAAGATCACGGCTACAAGAAGGTATACTTTATTAACAAGCAATGAGCAAGTATTTTTTAAGCTATCTTTATTTTTCCCAAAAAAATAGATGGAAAAAAACTGACAAAACTATGAACAAAAATTAACGGAAATCTATTATGTCATGCAACTTGACTTCAATAAGATTGGAGATACGATAAATTACAAGAATACACATAAGCACTAAAAACAAACCAGATGCAACTATATTATTTGAAACAAGAATATAATTATTTTACTCATTTCTTCAAAAAATGTTGAGACATAAACGTAAATGTTAACATTTTTAAATTGAATTGGTTACCCTAATACAGCTACAAAATAGTTTGGTCGTCCACCTAATTTTGTTGTTAATTTAAGTTCAAGATTGGACTTAAATAAATTTTAAAAGAAAAATTACTGCGAGCTACAGTGTAAAAGATGTTTAGAAAAATTTCTTCAAAAAAAATTTCAGGTTCTATCTGACTACAAACAAAGTCTAGCATAATAAGTGCAAGAAATTAATTTTTATAACTTGGCTAACAGATTGTAAAATTTAAACTATGGTAATTTTATACTCCCAACTCAAATTGAAATCTCCGAAACATCCGCTTCATGACTTGGCTGTTAAAACAAACTAAATAAAGCCAAAACTTGCTCGGATTAGAAACGGTTTGGTATTTCTAGAAGGTGGCGGAAAAAAAGTCCACTACATTGTTAAAAAAATAAAACTTAACATTAAAAGTTTTTTTAGCTTTTAATATTAGTATTGGAATATGGAAACACTGGCATACTTTCACATGTTTTTTTGTCAACTGCTAGACTCGAACCAAATGGACAAGAACACACAACTTTGTTGTTTTCTATCGAACAAATGTCTGAACATCCGCCATTGTTCTGTAATAAACAGTTTACAAACGATTAATAAATTCGTCTGCATTATCAACATAACAGCCACTGTCGCAAACCTGAGGAGGCAAAAATTTGTAACTGCCTGGGCAAAAAAGTGTAGCCGAATCAAGTCACTGATCGGTCCTGCATTTATCATTTATTTTTCTTTACAATAAATCTAGTTCTTACAATTAAAGCGGAGACATTTAACTTTTAAAATCGCTACAACTTTGTGCGGACAACGAATTTCGGCCAGTGAGCTGAAATTTCATACTGTTGTTGACAACAGCTAACAGCTGCAATTGTTGCTTTGTTGAATTTCGGCGAGCTTTTCATATTCAGCGTTGTTGTTTGTTTAGTCAAAAAATTAAACAATTCTAATTTTTAATCTTTTTTTCGACGGTAACTTGCTACGGCTAAAATTTTTCACTTTTTGAATTGATTGTATTAGTTGAATGAAAATAAGAATTAACTTGGAGAATACGTTTTTGTTTATGACAAAATTTTTTATCATTTCTTAAAAATCGAAACTTAACGGAAAAAATTACAAGTCGTTCACAGATTTTGCTTTTGAAAAATGCTTAGTAATTCTTATATTACCATTGCGCATACTGCAACATCAGATTGGGCAAAGACATGAGCGGGACCGTAAGTGAGGATTTTATCATTTTCATCGGCTTCACGAGCAGCCCGGATGTTACGACGCCGTCGACCCATCGAAGGGCAAACCTGAAAATTATTTGAGGATTATAAAAGTAAATCAAATGAAATTTAAGCAATATAAAGTTGTGATATAAAGACAAAGGATGTATTTTGACAAAGATATTGTATAAAGACAAAAATAACAGATAAAGACAAAGAAGATAGCGATAAAAAGTTGAGATCAAAGCGCATTAACTTCAAGATCACTACCAAAGCATTAAAGCTATCAAAAATTAACGTTTCCGTTTCTAGACGTCCAAGTCTTTTTGTTTAATTTAATGTCAGATTTAAACAAAGAAAAGCAAAATTTGGTTTTCTCAAAAGTTATTTTTACTTTTTATTTCTTTCAACAATAACCGTATTAAAATTTTGCAAACATTTTTTTGTTATCGGCTCAACGTTATAATCAGTAAATAATGAATTGCCAGGCAATTGAATTGTAAGTGAAGCATAAACAAAATTAAATGTTTGTCAGTTGCCGACAAGCAAACTTACATAAAACTAAATTACGCGTAAAATAGCAAATTTATTTAATTATAATATTTTTAACAAATAAAATTGCTTATTTTTTATTATTTTTAAAATTTTGTTTTTAAATGAATGTGTTTTTTAATGTAAAATTTTTAAAGTTTTTTTAAATTACACATAAAATAGCAAATTTTTTTTATGTGGAAATACAGTATTATAATATTGTAAAAGTTTAAAAAAAAAGGTTTCTTTAACTTAAATTAACAAAAACTCTGAGACTAGTTAGCTTTTTTCAGTTCACTTTCAACCTATTTCAAAAATACAAAAAAGTAATTTCTTACCTCGAATACTTCAAAACTTAGAAAACTTTTTCAAAACATAACTATAACTCTAAGAACTAGCAAAAATCCTTCAAGATTGAATGGTTCAACTTACTGGTCCAGTGCAATTCGCTCCAGTTGCTTCAGTGTCGCATACTTTGACCTTACAATGAATGTAAATGGGCCAGGTCAAATTTGCGGTCCAAACAAACGAAGAGAACCTGAAATTTGCTGTCGACCCCCCGTAGTTTTTCATAATTATGACGCTTGAATATGCGGGACACCTGATAAAGAGCGACTTGTAATAGTGAATTATATCAGTGTTCAGCTTTTTACGCCGGCTGCATACTTAGAAACACTCTCAAAATTTGCGGCACATTTGCACAACGGTGAAGACAGTTATACTTTTATAAATAAAATATAGATCTTTTTCGGCCTTTACTAATTATTTAAGGTTATTTTTTTATTCGGCAAACATGAAAAGCTAAAACTTTCAATTTTTTAGACTTTTAACAATGATTTTTTTATTGAAGCCATTAGTTCGGTCTGCCATGCACAAAAGTGACCTGGAGGACAACTGATAAACAAAAAAAAAAAAAAAAAAAAAAAAAAAAAATTTAAAATTTTCACTTAAAATTTCTATGCTTTATTGTTTTCAGAATAAAACCTTAGGCAAAAAATTGTTAGAAACTTTCAGTTTTTAAGTCACTCGTTTTAAAAAACACATTTTTAAAAATTTCAAATAGTGTCTTTACATTGGCGTTTTTCCGCGGCACACCAGTTGTAGACCACTGATGTGTAAGATAATAACGTTTGCAACTTAATGAACTTAAATTCGTTATTTTGGCACATAAAAATAAAGAATTTGAATTAAAATTTGTCCCACGAGCAAAGTCAACTGATTCACAAAATTTTTTAACAAAATTAATGGATTTAATCATTTAAATATTTATTTTAAAAGACAACAAACACTTAAACTCTAATTTATTTAAATATATAAATATCTGGCAATATTTTAAAAAAGTAGGTTTGGATTTTTAATCATGATTTTTCTAATAGACAATTTAAGAAACGTAAATAGAAAAAAAGTATATAGAGTATATATTTTGCGGCTCTGCCATTAAAAAGTTTTTTGTAAGACGTACGGCTAGATAGAATACGTGATCATTGATTTTAAATCTAAAATCAATTTTTTTCTTACTTCAGGATTTTTTGAATATTACAGAGTGAATATTATATTATTAATGGATAACAGCATATTTATCGAAATTTTTCTGAACTATTTTGTCAAGAGCAGGGTTCATTGTGAAAGAACCCCAGTTGGATGGAGACTGTAATCGGCATAGTCTTGATCCAACTTTTACTTTTATCAGATGTTTTTGAAAACGTTCGCTTGAAAAACTCCATGTCACAGACTTTGTTTAGAAATCCTAAGGGACTAGTTGAGCAAGGTAACCCGAATACCTGCGCTGAAACAAAGCTGTGTCTAATTTTATTTTATTCCGGCTCAAGAAGTAGTTTGCTATGAGCCTGAAGCTTTTATACTGTCGGCTTCGGCTAAGTTCTGATTGATTCGTTGAAGACTTTTTTCCGCAAACAAACAGAGACCACTGTCTCTAACTAAAACGAATGCATTATAAAATTTACGACTCACGACTGACGAAAATTCTCTTCCGCGCTTTGCCACTGCAAAGCGAAAATTGGCGCTACGACTTAATTCGATTAACACAAATGATTCAACCTTCGTAGAACAAAACTCCAAAACACTGGCGTAAAATAAATTCAACACTCGTCGATGCAATACAATCAAAAAATCCTTCGTTCTACGCCCAAAACCAATTGCTCAACTCTCTTCTCTTGTCGTGGTATACTTTTAATCGAGCAAGCGTACATATATATAGACAAAAGATCACATGATGCAAATCGGCTGGAGCTATCTCAAAAATGCTTCGGTCACGCGCGTTACAATTAGAACTTATTTTCTATGGTAAGTAAGAACATTCCAGACTGCACTTAACTCGGTCATACGATACAGACAAAGCACATTACGTCATTACCGACTGGCGAAAGAAAAAAAGAAAGTTGCATTCGAACAATTGCAAGCAGATAATAAAAAATACAGTACAAAAGCAATTTTCTCTTGCCCAAGTGATTTCTGCGTTATAACAAAACTTTGAATTATTTTAAGGCTGAAAATAAGCTACATCATCATGATTAGAATTATTAGGAATGAAGTGTGACACCCCATGTAAAGTAATACTGTAACTTTTTATATCAAAAAGAACCTTATTATTATACTGTTACGTCGTTCGCGTAATGTTTGTCACGTAGGTCACCGCTAGCGAGATTCGAGCCGGAGCGACTTCTGTATTAGCGCTAAATCAGCGCCGCCTTTAAGTGCGTTCTCGCGCGGCTGTTGGGCATCAAGTAATGTCACGTTGTGTTGGGCAAGTGTTGCTTGCCACTTCATTTTGGAGAGAAGCTTTGTGATCGATGAAAGATCCAATCTTATTGTATACTTTGTATCTGAATTTAACAGTTAATAATTATTAGTCCCCTTGGACATTGGCTACATTTGGTAGCAAATTGGTTCATAAAGTCGATTCTCTTTGCTCGTCCGCCCAGCATCGTTAGTGAGTGTGTGCATTGTGTTTCCCCGTTGAAGTTAATTGATGTAATATTTGTTTAGAAAACCGTTTCCGACCAGTGCCGTAATATTGTTTTGTTTTCAAATAAAATAAATCATAAAGTCTGGTGCTGGTTGTGAAGCGCGTTGTGCGGAGCTGGAAGGACGAGGCAGTTTTGCGACTCCGTCACATATACGAATCATTATTTTTTTAACTTATAGAAAAAAATTGTTTGCTTCCAATATAAGCTGATGTTGAAACATTTTTAAAATCAATTGATAGACTTCAATGATAATTAGATCCAATAAAAAACGATAAACAACGAGAAAAATGCATTTGCATCCTTTGAATAAATTTGCTTTATCAAAAGTTTTCGTAAATGGAAAAAAGCAACATACTGTACAAAAATATTATAAAAAAATTTAATTGAAAACTTTTATTTCAAATTTGTAATTAGCAAAATCCAACTATCGAAATGAACTTATTTTCCACCTACACCAACAAAATCAAATCAAATCAAAAAGTTAAATTTTTCGATAAGTCGCGTCATCAAAACTAGATTAACGAAATAAAATCTTTTAATTTCTTATTTATCATAAAGTAGAATAGAAGACACTCTGAACCGGAGTGTGAGCCGACAGTTGACCGAAGCGACGCTTGACCGAAACGACGCTTGACCAAAACAACTTGATCTAAACAACACTTGATCGAAATGACAGTTCATTAAAAAAAATTTAAATTTCCTAAAGTTTTGTATGAAATTTAGACTTACCCTTTTTTATATAAATTTATAAACGAACATTTTTGCAAAAACCTAAAGAAGTTTTGCATTGCCAATTAAAGGGAAATTGAATATTAAGTACACTAGGCGTGGAAGGCAGGTAATGTGGTCTTTCTTCTAGGTTAGTTAAATGCTCAAGTCATTTTGCATACAGTGTTGAGTTTTAGTTTACTGGTATTTTAGTTTGCTTTTAGCTGTCATGCCTAAGGTTAAGAAATCATATTCTTCCAAAGTTCGTAGCATACTGCATGAATACGCTTCTGAGTTTACCTCAACACCTAAAGATGAACTCTTTTGCAAAGTCTGTGACTGCATAGTGAAATGCGACAAAAAGTTTATGGTGGATTCACACCGCGGCAGTGCAAAACACCAAAGAGGCTTTTTACATGAAAAAGCAAGTACGCAAAAATTTCTTAAAACTCCTGTACCGGATTTTGCAGAAAAAGTTACAAAGCGTTTCTTTGTGCTGACATACCATTGTACAAGTTGAGAAACAGCCACCTGTCATCTTTGCTTAAAGAGCTTGGTAATCCGTTACCTTCCGAGGGAAAATGTCGTTCGAAAAGTGAGAAGTTAGCTGAAGAAGCATTACGATTGAAAGATTTGAAAGACCAAAAAATGTTTATGGATGTGGATGAGAGTGACAGAAATGGCAAAGAGTTTTTGAATAACTTAGTTGGTAAGTAGATAGCTCCTGAAAAAACGTTACTATTCATCTGTACGACTCTTTCACAGTCTGTGAACAGTAACTTCATAACTCGAGAAATTGACAATGCAGTTCGCTTTCTTGGTGTTGCACGAGAAAACTTATGCTTGTTGTTAACTGACGGAGCGAGATACATGACTGCTGATGGAGTCCTGTTAAAAAAACTATATCCCAGGCTCTTCCAAGTAATATGCATGGCTTATCTTCTGCATAATTGTGCAATGAAAGTGAGAGCTAACTACCCTGCTGTTGATGAGTTGGTTGCCAGGGTAAAAGCAATGACCATTAAGAACATGTCAAAAAGAGTTTTTTTTTATCCACATCTAGTTGTAACTAGATATGGCAGTTGGTTGACAGCTGCTTTCTATTACACAAGAAGTCTTCCAGAAGTAAGAAAAATTCCGGAAGGCTTCCATGATGATGGTGTTCTCGTGCGGCGTGCTCAAGAGGCTGTAAAAGCCCCAAACTTAGCTACTCAACAGTGCACTAGTTGACACAATTCAGAAGATGGAAGACAGTCGTTGCACCATTCAAGAAGCATACCAAAAAATGACGTCCCTTGACTTTGGTGTTGATGGCTGCCAAATTGGAAGATATATTCAAAAAAGAATGTCAAGGAGTGACATCAACTGCATTGTGAAAATGGGAAGAGTTGATATTTCGCCATATTTGTATAGCCTGCTAAGCAACTCGCAAGCAAACTCTGCGTCAGTAGAGAGAAGCTTCTCTATTTTACGAAAACTTCTGGCGAGAGACAAAAATTTTAAAGACGATAACGTGAGGCACTACTTGATGCTGAAGTACAACACCGCGTAATTCTGTCAGTGATTTCAGGATAGTAAAAGATACTGCATACTCATGTTCTTTTTTGAGCAACTTTCGTTTCCTGTTTCTTACCTGTAGTTTGCTTGAGCCTTTCATGTTTTTTCGTTTTTGTGTTACTTCATGGGAAACAAGAAGACTTTCTTACTAACAGTTTGATTTCTAACATATAGTAAGAATGGTCAAGTCAATCAACAAGCAAGTGCCGACAGACCTGTTTCGTCCTTATTAGGACTCGTCAGGACACTACAGCTTGTTGTTGACCCACGTTTGATTTCTAATAAAATTTTTTGCATTTTGCACAGTTGCAAGCGCATAAACTTATTGGTCCAAAATAAGGTCAAATTTTGTAAAATTTTAAATCAAAATTTCAAAATTTTTTGGTCAAAAATTGGTTGCCCTAGTCATAACAATTCCAGATTTTATTATAAGCAACCGTTTCTTTCTTCCTGTTGTAAGACAATATAATTAGCAAATTTAACGAAGTTTTAAAATTATCTCATTTAAACTATATTAACAACTGCTGACGATTATGAAAAGTAATATACTTAATGTAAACTTGCAATTTTTAAATAAAAAACAAAGTAACAAAAGGTTACTTCAAAAAAGAGATGTATAGTCCAAAATAAATAAACAAATTTATGTTAAGTCATTCAAACAAAAAAAATTATATTTTAAAACCTATTTTTTATAAATACATTGGTAGAAACGCAATTTCATTTTGTATAATGGCAACAATTATCACTCTCTGCTTGATCCGTGTGCATCTAATCGTGTTGGATTTTCTCTCTGTTTTTTTTTTCAATTTTTTGATTGGAGTTTGTAATGCACGTGTTCGGTAGCGTAGTCATTGAATATTTTTAAAATTGTTTTTATTTAGCTGTGCTTGTTCTAAATTGCCTTCACTTAGACCTTGCCAATAAAATTTTCTCATATGCTTAAAGATTAAGTACGATATAGGTTTACGTAAGGTAAGTTAATAACGACAGCCATAGACTGATAAAAGAAATAGACCGCGGCTGCTGACGATACACGTAGCAAACTTAACATACATAACTAAATTATTTTTTTTTATGAACTGTCATTTTGATCAAGTGCGTTTCGATCATGTGTCATTTCGATCAAATGCTGTTTCGATCAAGTGTCCTTTCAGGCAAGTGTCGTTTTGGTTAAGTGTCGTTTTGGTCAAGTGTCTTTTCGATCAAATGTCGTTTCGATCAAGTGTCGTTCGATCAATGGTCGTTCGATCAACTGTCGTAGTATCGACCCGGTGTGGGTGCCCTTTCAAATGACAACGACGATAAAGTAAAAGCATTAGTAAGCCACATCCATTAGCATTTAGATTTCTGCACAATAAACTTTCAAAAAAATCAATTTAAAAATTTTTCAATCTTTTCTTTATAATCAACCGGTTTGAAGCATTTTCTTAACCCATTATATCCCAAGTTTTTAATTTTGCGAATTTCGTTGAAATTTTTTCATAGCTTACTTAAACAGGAATATAAAACTTGATGAAGCTCCAATTTAATGTTTATTTAAAGAAATAAAGAAAATACAGCCTGTCCTCAAATGAGGACACTGGGATAATAAGGTATATACAACTATAATTGAAAAAATACAATAAAGAAATCATGACTTATATATAATATCACATAATATCACATCCTTTTGAAAAAGAATTAGTCCTTTTGTGAACGAAGCTTGCAAAGATTGTTACAAAAATAATTTATTTAGAATGAAAAGGAATAAAACAAGCCATGCATAAAGTTACATTGCACTTGTTGAAGTATGTTCTTGGTTTGCCTTTACAGTCTTTGTTCTGGCACCTCCGTTGTTTATTACGCTTCTGCAAAAAATGTTCCTTACGATCAAATCTAACATCAGTTGCAATTTTAGATGGACCTTGGAATTTCTTTCTACCAGTTGTCTCCTTGTGATCGGCTCCTTTCAGATATGATATAGAGACTTGTCTCTTGAAGTCTAGAAGGCTCAAGATCTCTTTATCATCGTTTGCTGTGACGAACTTATAGATAGTCCATGCATTTACCATCGTCATATCTAATATACGAATAAACAAAGGCCAGTACCACTTCTTTCCCTGAATGCCAACTGAATATTTCCCTACCAGCCAGTCATGTTTATCAACCCCTCCCATGTTTTGTTATAGCTATAGAGAACATTTGGCTGTGGAACAGGTCCTTTTGCTTTTTTTTTTCTGCCATCGCTTTACTGTTCTTGTTTGTTCAACAGTGTCGTAATTTGTACCTACAGTAACACATTTGTTATCCAACCATTTTACTATAAGGATTTCCTCATTACAATCGAACCTGTAATCGTAGCTTCCTCTTTTTTCTTTTTTCAATAATTTTGAATCTTTCAAAGGACACTTGTTCAACCTATTTTCCCTCATTGTTCCTGTGGCTTGAAATCCTAAATTTCTTAGATGCACTAGCAGTGGATAATCAGTAAATAAATTATCAAAGAATACAGTGTACGAATGTGGATTTTCCACTACAGATAGCATGTTCAACACTACTTTGGAACCAAGCAATAAGTCACTGTTCTCTTCCATGTTAGTTGCTTTACCACAATATAGGTCAAAATTGTAGCAGTATCCTGATACTCCACAGAATGCCCAAAATTTGTATCCAAAACGGATTGGTTTGCCGCGTATAAACTGTTTGAGAGAATGGTGACCATAATAGCGAACAATCATTTCATCAATGGATAAATTTTCCTCAAAAATACCGAATTTGATGAAGGACTTTTGCAACATGGTGTAGAGCGGTCTAATTTTGAAGCCTTTGTCATGTTTGTTATTTTCTGCTTCTGAATTATCAACAAAATGTATGAAACTTTTCAGCATCTGAAAACGATTCCTTGACAATGCATTCTTTACGAATGATATTCCTAAGTCTTCGTCGTTTGACCAATAATATCGCTCTGACGGTAATTTATGATAACTTGAAAGTAATAAGACACCAATGAAAGCTTTCACCTCATTACTGGTCATTATAAAGTCCATTGCATTTTTATATGTGGTAGCATATCGTACAGTCTCTTTCACAATGTGATCATATATTTCAGGTGTCATAAGTTCCTCGAATATTTCAACAGCAGTTGAAAATTCTAATGCTTCTTTCATTTCACGCAAATGCGATTGATCATGATCATCTCTTGCTCTCCCTTTAGTGTATTTTGGGCTAACATGTTTCCACTTAGAAACAGATTCACATAACTTCCTCTTTTTAGTTGGTTTGGGACGATCAGACTCATCAGCCTCATTTTGATCATTATCTTTGGTGTGTATTTCGAGAGTACCAGGAACATCTTGAACTAAGACATCACCCATTTCATCGTCTGCAATATCTTCCTCGTCAGTTAGTGCATCGACATCAGGTGGTACTATGATTACATCACCAAAATTATCATCGTCATCATTGTCCGAATTTTCCTCATACTTTTGCAACTCTTCTGCTATTTCATCCATTGTAAGGGCTTTCAATCGTTTTCTAGACATCTGTTGAAAATAAAGAAAAACTGGGTGTAGACATTTCTTCAACCATGTGCACTACTTTCAGAAGATATGACATTTTACAGATCAGTTAGAATAGTATTGGCAAAAAATGATATCAAAATAAAAAATTCATTATAAATTTACTTACGTTTTTATTGCTCACAAAACGCCGTTCACAGACCAAGTAATTCTGATATATAAAATCACCACACTGAGCTAAAGTTAGAGATAATCCAGAGCTTCACTTTACAATAACCTTACTCTGCGAATGAAGAATCAAAACTGTTAAGAGTATCAGTATTACAACTGTTTGCTTGTTGTGAACGAATGCACAAGTCAGAACATGTCGCCACTGGTACTTTGAGCGCCCTGATACCATAGCATCCCACTGTCCTCGTTTGAGGACAGCATTATTATAATCCATATATACTCTTGTAGAGAGTCGAAACGGTTATATATTATATCTAAAGTAATTATTTATAGTGTATAGATTACCATATTTCAATACTGGGTGATAGAATTTAATATACTGTCAACTAGAGATCAAAATAAAACACTAATTTTATTTGTTCATTTTTTGCATTTTTGTAATTAAAATTACATACTTTTCGGAGGCTATTTTCATTGATATCAATGTTAATCCTAATCAATTAAAGAGTCAATAAGTGATTTATACTTGAAAAATTATGCAAAATACAGTCATTAAAAAGATATTTGTAATTTTTTAGACTGTCCTCAAATGAGGACAGTGGGATATAATGGGTTAAATAATCTGTGTAAGGGTATTGAAAATGGTTTCTTTATGAAAAATGCTTTCATCAACTTATTTGTAACTACTAACTTGTGTAAAGTAAATTGATTAATTTTGCAATTAAAATTCTTTAATGATAAGTAAAACATCATTCCGAAGGAAGACAAATTTAAATAAATAAAAGCAAAAAAATTTATAATCTGTGGACAGCATGGTCGAATGATTAAAGCGCCATGCTCATGATCAACATGGTCTCGATTCAAAACCCACTCGTGCCATTCTATTGTATCTTTGGGAAAGACACTTTACGGCACTTTCCCTTGCTTTATGGTCTTGGCAAGCAGTTTTAAATTTCAATCATATTTCTATTAAATTACAAACGGACAGCAATATCTTGGCATTTCCGGAAGCAGGTCTGGGTAATTACCTACCCTACGTATTTATAGCATCTCCGTCGTTTTCCTGCGAGTCAAAAGGATAAATATGGAGATAAAATAATAAATATACCTAAATACATATTAATTGCCTAACAAACTTAAAACCAAAATTGTTGTAAAACATCTTTTATCTAGATTTTTGTCACAAAAGATCAGACGACAAAACAAATCAATATCGAAATCTTTTCTTGGTGCTTTAGTTAACCCCGTAAATGTTTGTCACAGACTTTATTTTGGAATTCTAGAGGATTAGTTGAACAAGGTAACCCGAATACCTGCGCTGAAGTAAAGCTGTATCTATTTTTTATTTATTCCGGCTCAATAAGTAGTTTGCTGCGAGACTAAAGTTTTTATACAGTTGGCTTCAACTAACTTCAAATTGATTTGTTTGAAAAATCCTTTCCGAAAACAGACAAAGAGCACTGTCTCTAACTAGAAAGAACGTATTGCAAAAAATCCACACAACTAACATTTGACAAAAACTTTTTCCCCTCTTTGCTAAACTGCAAAGTGATTTCAGCGCTACCACTCAAATTTGTACGACGCACAAAATAATTTTATTGCTGTACAGTAGAATTAATCTCCGAAGACACTGGCGCAAAACAATTCCAACACTTGTTAATTAACACACTATAACGGCCGGGTCCCTGCTCTCGAATCTACATGCTGGAAACTCTGTGCTCGGACCAACACTAGAATTAAATCTCGAATCAGATTGATTTTATTTCACTTCGCTTCGCTTATATACAGTAGAATAGCGTCACATGACGCTCCATTACGGTAGCATTCGCCATACTATGCTGGAACCTTCGACTATTCGCCACAACAAAGTTCACACTGGGTCATGCAAGTGCTATAGAGAAAACGACCAATGAGGAGTCGCGACAAAAAGCGCATTACGTCATAACTATCTGGCACACAATATTTAGAACAATCGTGAAGCGGCTTGCAAATAAGTTAAGTAAAAGAAATGGGAGCTTTACCGAATATGCCAAGCCTATATCATGTTCGAATTGCATATCATAAAACCAAACGTTTAAAGAGCCGCAACACAAAAATCTAAGAACATGAATTTATTTACTCATATAAAAATGCAAACGAATGATATTTATTGATGCGTGTGGTGATACTAGGAGTCAGCGTTTGGGCTGCAAGTTGTTTATAATTTGGTTTGTAAGATGTTATGACCGTCCGGAGTAGTTCTTTCAAGTCTTGATTTTTCAGAGTGACTAAAAGATTTGACTTTACAAACTTCGTCACAGAATTAAATGATTCATAGTAAAATTGTTGTGGTGAGGACAGAAATCAACGGTATGCTTGTTTTCTTCAGGTTCGTATGTTTAGCTTCTGATATTTTTTCCAGAAATCCACTTTAGTCTGGGATGTATGGGCCATTTTTAAAGCGAGATCTTCCTGCAGCTCCATTAGTTCCATTTCCAATGCAGGTATTTCAGGCACCAATGTTTCGGAAATCGGACACCCACCAGTGACCATATCAGTCTCGAACGGGTTTTCGAGAAAAAAAAGCAAGGCTTTAGCTTCTGCAAATGAATAAAACTAGCCTGGAAATCATAAAGCAGTTCTTGCAGTCTGCCTTTGTATTTTTCCAATTTTTTGTCATTTATTTTGACATAAGGAAATGCATTCTCTTCTGGTTAAGATGAAATGTTTTGAAGAATAAATCACTTTTAAAAATTTTAAATTTATTTTGAAAACTAAAAATTTTTTGAGAAAGGTTTGAAGCAAGATGATCTTTGCCTTAAAATGCCAAGTTTAAAATTTGTAAATGGTTCATTATATCAATAAGAAACATGACATTTTGCAACCACTCCCTAAGCTTGTTACTCCGTAAGTTCAAATTGCGTGGGTAATTAATCACAAAGTTTTTGTGTTTTGCTTCATAATAACGTTTAAAGTTGCTGGTTTTTTAATGATTTAATAAAGCATGGAGTTAAGACACAGAGTTTTACCTCCATTATCAGTAAATTAAATTTCTTTTTCCTATTCTGATTAAAAAGTTCTATTTTCTTTTTAGTGCTTTCTCTTTTTCCTATTTTCTCATGATATTTTTGCAACAAAACTCTCAATTAACAAAACACTCAACTTACTGCAGTAAAAAAATTATGCTTTAGAATGAGAGATAATTTTAAAATTGACTTGTAAATAACAGCAATCAAAAGCCAAAATTTTATCATTTATACAAGCAAAATTTTGTTTAGAAAAAAGATAAACGTTTTCGACTTTCGAAAGTCCTCATCAAAGCAAAAAAAATTGAAACAATTTAACAATAAATCATAAACGATAGTTAGATACCATTAAACTTCAATATATACAACAGTTGTCTCTAGTTTATGCTCACACTAGTATTACTAATTTAATTTAAAAGCAATGATAATTCAGTAATTATTATAACACAACGCCATATTTTAAAGGAAACTTTGCTTGTATAAACGATAAAATGTTGTCTTTTGTCTGCTATTAATTACAAAAAAATAAATAAATATGATTTTTCAAAAGATTCAAAAAGCCGCAAAACAAGGGTCCAAAGAGCCGCAGTTTGGCTACCCTTGGCAAATGCGATTATTAATTGACCACGAGGATATACGTCACAACGAAATTTAAATTATTCTAAAATAGAAAATAAACTATAGCTTTGTGGAATTAAAATTATCAAAAATAAAGTGTGACAATCTTGAATAAACTATTCCAATAAATCAATACTAAATTATTATAAAAAAAAAAACTCACGAATTATGAATAAGCCAGTATCTCACTGAATCTGAAGGAAGAGATGTGGGAGTGGCCCAGCAGTCTGTAACCTAAAAAATTGTTTGTTTTAATATTTACAAATTTTGGATAATTTGTTTGATATTAAAAAACCTAATATTTTATTGAAAGAAGTTGATACCATTGCATACAAAACAAACATAATTTTTGAAAAATACCGAAGGCATTATATCGAAAGCGGTCAAAAAAGGTAGTCGTATTAAAAAGCTTTTAAAGCTTTTTTTATAATTTTCCTTTTTTTAGACATTAATTTTTGCCGTTGACAAGTATTAGAAATAAACAAATAATAAAATCACAACTTATTTTTTTTAGCATAAATATCTTAAATTAAGTACAATATTTTAGTAAAAACGAAATCAAGTACATACTTTTACAATCAGTTCGTATGTTGCAAAATTAACGTGGGTAAGATTTATTCCAACCCAAATGTTGTTTGGAACCATAATAGTGCCACCTGGCGGTATCATGTTGGTGTAAGAACTGTCATAAAATAATCCCAGCGACCATCTGAAGCGACCGACATTCATAACTGCATCTAGAATAAGTTTTCTGCAAAAAACAATTCTGCAATCAAACAAAAGGCATGAAATAATATTAAAAACAATGTAATTGTAAATTCTACAAAACATATAGCTACAGCTTGCACCAAAAGTTATGAGGAAAAGCGCCACACGTTTTAAAAAGAGTTTTAAAATATAAAATTAATTCCAAATATTGTTAAATTAAGAAAATTAAGTGTAATAAGAAGGCAATTAATCGAACAATTGATATTTTAATGACTTTTCTGAATACGCTTGCTAGGACTTAAACACTTAAGCGGTGTAATTGTTTTAGTTTAATTTGTTTTTAATTGTTTAGTGCCATTCTTATGTTATTTTATTATTACAAAGAAATTGCAAATTTTGATAAATCATACAAAAAAAGCAGTGTTGTTTTGTCTTAAAACTTATATTAAAAAGATATTTAAGGAAAATTTTTATGTCATAGTGTTTCCTATAATAAGTTTTGTCCTTATGTGGCATGTAAAAAGTTGTGTGCTGTACTCTTGAAAAGCAAATTTTTTATATTTCGCTTCTCGTGTAAATTTTTTCAGTGAGCTTAAAGTTGAGGCTGGATATTTTGGAGCCTGTGCTTATCCATAATTGTTTTCAATTTTGTTCTGTGCCCGACCCGTAATTTTTTATTTTTGACTAGATCTACAACCGCGTAATTCTGTTTTGGGTTTTACATTAGATAACCCCAATAAAACTTTTTAAGACCTGATAAATGCAAGATTAAAAGCTTGCAAAATATTATACTGTAACTTTTTCAAAATTGATTTTCCCCACAAATATTTGTCAATTTTGTTTACTTACCGACGAAGAGTGGAGATGGTAAATATATTTCAATTTTTTTTCGATCTCTATTAAATAGTTTTACAAAAAATCCTAAATATTAGAAAAAATCAAGAAGAGGAAGAATCAGCACAATTCAGACATTAAAACATGCATGAGAGAATTAAAAAATGCAAGCATAAAACAATAAAAAGCACGGCCACAACACCTTGATCAGTTAAAAGATATGAAATTACAGTAGAAAAGAAAAAGAAAGAAAAATATCATATTACAAAAAAAATAATCAAACAAATTAGAAGATTGCAAAACCAGTACATGACCTGTCTGCTTAATGATGATGGTTGGCACAGCTAATCAAAATAGGAATTCAGCTCAACTGAGCTTAACAAAACCTTTAGAGGTTATAGTTCAAAAAGCACAGTCTCCCCATTTCTGCAGCATTGCACCTGGGTTGCCATGTCACTTGCTACACCAAGACTGCGGTAATAGAGTGGGACTGTTCAGCAAACTTGGGCTAGATAAGGTTGGGATTACAATTAAACCGAGAATATATGCGCTTAAGGCATTAAGAATACTAAACCACGGTGATTTTATAAATTTATCTATTTTATAAAATCGAGACTAATTATTCATGTTTAACGAGAGGGGGTAAGCACACCTTTGAATAAAAAAGTTAGATACTTAACCCAGAAATCTTTATATTGTGACGCAATGTAAGCAAACCTTATCAATGGAGTGAGTTTGGACGAAGTTATCAGCTGAGTTCGATTGAATGAGCAAGTAAAGTTTAAAGATGTTTCAATGAATCGTTGAATTATTCCATTTGATCGAGGCTGATTCCTGAGTGTCCAAGTGATGTAAATAGTGTAATTATCCATCTGTAAATTAATGGACTTATTTAATCTTCTAAATAATAACATTTTTGGGGTGTAGAAAAACTGGCCTTAGCGAATTGGACGCAGTCTAACTGGCCGTAGAGTTATCTATGAAAAGATAAGGTAGACAATAGTAAAAAGTTTTTTATTATCGTATAATATAGTTAATATGATAAATTTGTCTTTCAGCGGCGTTCAGTTGGCTGCGGCCAATCATCCAATTCCGATATTTTGTGATTGCCGGCAGTTTTGTTCAATACGTTGTTAAAGCGTCGTGCTCGTAATCAACAAGGTCTCGGTTCAAAACCTACTCGCGCCATTCTGTTGTGTCCGTCCTTGGGAAAGACACTTTACGACACATTCCATTGCTTGGTGTTCTTGTCAAGGAGTTCTAAGTTTCAATCATATCTCTATTAAATTACAAGCAGAAGCAATATCTTGGCCTCTCCGGAAGCAGGTCGGGGTAATTGCCACCCTACGTATTAGCGCCTTTGTCGCATTCCTGCGAGTTAGGAGGATAAACATAGAGATAAAATAAATAAAAAAATAAAAATTTCTATTATTTCGATTTCTTTTTAAATAATAAAGATTAGCCATAACCTAAATTTTCTTTTAAAGTATCAAATATTGCATAACCCTGACAAGTGAGGACCATATTAAATATCCAAAAAAAGAAAAGGCTTTTACTTCCCATTGTTCCCACTAAAATAGACTATCAAAAATTAAAGAAATGCCACAAAATATTTTTACTTTTATTTAAAGAATATTATTTTGGGGCATTATTTTTTTTGAGTTAATAAGGGTCGGCCGTGGGCTGGTGATTCATTATTGTCTTTTTTTATGTATTTGCTTTAAAGTTCACCAGTTTATAAGAGTAATTATTGGGCCATAATTTACTGATAACTTATAAATAGATTAATGTAGTGCATTCTATTTCTGATTATGTCCAAAATCTTGGGTTCAATATTGTTTTTGTTCTACAAATCTTACATAGCTTTATCCCGGTACTTTACACAATCTAAACTGTAAGTTTAATATATTATAAGTCTGTAAAAGTTTTAGTTAGATTTAAAACTAAGTTAATAAATGATTATTTTTATCAAAACGAAAACACTTTTTTTATTGTATATTTTTAAGACCTGAGGAGACAAATATATCCTGTTAAAAAAACACGTTTTTGCTGGTCTAATATGACAAAATTTCCATTTCAAAGCCAAATAGGACAATTCTTTTTTTTTCAAAGTATAGAAAAAAATTGCCTTTGCTGAAATTTTGTTAATTTTCAAATACAAATAATATAAAACGTAATTAACCTAAATAAACGAAATCATTCTGCTGCGTCTATGGCTTGAAAAAATGCTTCCATTTTTAAATTTAATGTTAAAACATTTAAGGGTATTAATTAAAAAACTTTTGATCTTTATATGCAAAAAAGTTCTAAAAAGTTATAAAAATAACAAGGTGTTATTTTAATTAATAAATTATGAAAATTATGTTTTTAAATAGTAAATTTGAAATGTCAATAAAAATGTTTCAATAAAATTTATAAGCTAATTGGTTTTCAATCCGAGAAAATACTAAAATCTAGTCAATAGAAATAAACAAAAAGCGTAATTTTCGAGAAAGTTGTATAAATTTTAAATATACTGTATGAATTGCCCGGCTGCAAAGGTAAAGTAAATTATTTTTGCATTATATGTTTATAACCATCACTAATTGATACCTTGCGCATTGTCACTGAATTTCTGCGTCCCACTCCATCGGACCGCTTACCCATACTTTCAGGCTTCCAGCCACCTGAGCTCGCCGACCAAGAGCCGGATTCATCTTACCTAACCACGGAACTTTCAATCGTGACCATATATTTTATGGTTTTTTAATTGGGCTTCCGAGGGCTGTCGTTTGAGACTAAGATTGAAATGCCCGTTTAAAACACCTGCACGGAAATACCTAACGACCTTGCAAACTAAGCGTCTGCGCCGGCCAGTGGCCAAAAATTAGAGGGGACACGGAGTATTGTGAAAATACATCTAGATTCTATGCTTTCATACCCACGACCAGTAATAGGCCTGTTGGATTAAGCTTACCCCCAACAGCTTGAGTTAAGCTCAATCTCTGTGGACTTTTGTTGAGAGATCTCATTCGTCCATGCACAAATGGGGTGTCGCTCTTTGACCAAATTATACCTGCGGTGCCCCCGAACAAACTGCAGACTAAGTTCTAACGACGCGGCCCATGTATTAGGAAGCCATGGAGCACAAAATCTGACAAGTTTAAAAGGCGAAACTCGATGTTGACTCAAGATCCGGGAAGTACAACATCCTGGGGTAGCCAACGCAAAAACCTTCGACCCCAGTATTGCTGTGTCTGACTCCGAGTGAAAGTTCTTCCAAATGACGACAAAGACAACGTCAAATGTATTGCAAACAAAAAAAAAATTGTTTTTGATTTTTTATACCCAAGCTGAACCATCCGAAATAATGCTACGGTTTTCTCAAATATTATTAATGTTTTCCGGAATTATGATTTTCCAGCTATTCACGGAAATGAGACAAAATTTTGTCTAAAATTTAAGTGAAGACCACAAAAAAAAGCAATCAGTTTGAAATAGTACCTAACTCCTGCACTATTGTAGCCAATATTAGATGAAGACTAATAAATAAAAAAGTTTTCAATGTGTTGATTTGTCTCTAATTTTTCAATTTGTATTTCAAAATATTGGTGATCTCAAAAAAAAAAAAGACAATCCTCTACCTAAATCTGATCGTTTTCTATGCACAAAAACTTTGTTTTCCCAAATACGTCCTTGTAGCTGCCAAAAAATTCTGATTTTGGCCAAATATGTCCTGTTACATTTCAAACATTTTGATTTTGCTCAAATATTGCCTTGCACTGCCCAAACTGTATCAGGCCCAGTTTTTGTGTACTTATGCATATGCGATTGTATTTTCATATAAAAATATATTTTTTACAGATTGTCCTGACTTTCTTTATTGCAAATTTTTAGCTAGTAAGCCTCAAAGAACGAATTCGTCCTCTTAAAAAATTTTTTTATAAAATGTATATATTTTTTAAATTTAAGTTCTTTGTCATTGTTTGATAACATTTTATTTTATTTATTTTATCTCTATATTTATCCTCCTGAATCGCAGGAAAGCGACGGGCGCTAATACATAGGGTAGGCAATTACCCCGACCTGCTTCCGGAAATACCAAGATATTACTGTCCACTTGTAATTTAATAGAGATATGACTGTAATTTAGAACTGTTTGCCAGGACTACCAAGCAGAAGAAAGTGCCGTAAAGTGTTATTCCCAAGGATACCAGAATGGAGCGAGTGGTTTTTGAACCGAGACCGTGTTGGTCACAAGCCCGGTGTTTTAACCACTCGACCACGCTGCCGACAAAAAATATTTTTTTAAATGAAAAATAATTGAAAAATATTTTTTTACCGTTTGAAATTAATTCAGGACTTAAAGGGATATGTTGTTTGTCATAAAGACTTTTAAACTTTTATTGTTTTTTGCTTTATACTGCATTAGGTCTTTAAACAGCTTTTTTATGCTAAGATATGGGTGAAGTAATTTTTATACTGTAATCATACAAAGATTACTTTATTGCACAGATGCACAACGTTTATAAAAATAATTATTCGAAAGTAGTGTATGGAGTCAAATTGGTTTCATATAATTTGAAGAAAAGTTGAAGTTATAACATCTTTTAATCAAATTTTTATAAAGATGGGTAACGCTATAATATACATTTACACTTAAACAAGCTTTTTAATTAAAAACATAAGATTAATGTTTGATGTTTAACATGCTTTGTTATTGTTGTTGAAAGATTTTATCAAAAGCAATAAACGACACTCAAATTCAAATAAGAAAAAAATTAGTTATTTAAGTCAATAATAATTAGAAAAAAATTTTAAAAGTTTTTTTATCAGTATGAATAAACAACCTGCCAGAACCTATTAAAACAAAGACTATTTTTTTTTAGTTTAAAGTTAATTGCTTTATAATTATATTTCTTGGTAGAATTAATTTAAGCTTCTTACAGAAATATATGGATTGCAGTCCATCAAATTTAAGGAGAAAGAAGGATTAGAAATGCTTGCTATGCAGGGTGATGCCACATCGCCTAAAGCCACGTCTCGAGAAATAATGATTCGATCCATCCCTGATGCGCCTAGTTGACTGACATTGTTTGGGGACAAGCTAAAATCCAAACAGTTATTAATAATTGTGGTTCCTTAAAACTGAAACAAAGCATTTGTAAGTAAATATTAAAAAGTTTAACGTAAAAAAAAATCTTTCAAATCAATAATTACTTTTTCATTAATTATTGATTTGAAAGATTTTTTTTTTTTTTTTTTTTCAATAATTAATCAATAATTACTTTTTCAGGCCCAGATGGTAGGTGCTTTCACGCAGCCTGGGCCGTGAGTAAGTCTGTTCATTGATTTTAAAATGACAGACCGAAACCGAACCTACCAAAACGGAAGGGTATCCACCCATTCCGATGTTCAGTGTGGGTCTGTTAATCGGCAAACGTCCTTTTCAGGACGGGGCAATGTCAGGATAAAACTGCCCTTTTCAGGGCACATTGCCAACAAGTTCCGAAGACCCACTATTCTTCAGCTGAACATCGAAGGCCTCACTGCAAGCAAGATGAATGTTCTTCATCACCTCGCTATGCAGTCTGAGGCACTCGTCATCCTACTGCAGGAGACCCACTGCACTGATGCAGAGAAGTTGGTGCTACCACACTACCAACTAGCTGGGTCTTCTTTAAGCAGGAAGCATGGCCTTGCCACGTTTGTCCACGAGCGACTGAGATACACGCTTTTGGACCAATCTCCACCGACATCGGAGATCGAGTGGCTGTGTGTGGACGTTGATGGCTATAAAATAGTCAACGTCTACAAACCACCACCAACGCGATTGCGAACCCTGGATCTCCCAGTGTTTCCTCACCCCTGTCTGTACGCTGGCGATTTTAACTGTCGTCATGCTAACTGGGGTTATGATGACAACAGTCCGGATGGTGAGTGCTTGGCTGGCTGGGCAAGTATTAATTGTCTTGCCCTCCTATATAATGCCAAGGACGCTGCCAGTTTTTATTCCGGCCGCTGGAACACTGGCACCAATCCAGATCTAGCTTTCGCTAGCGTAGGTCCAAACAGTCGCTTACCGGATAGACGTGTCCTTGAAAAGTTTCCCAGGTCACAACATCGACCCTCGCTTATTACACCACCAAGGTTTGCTATGGCAGTGCCAAGCATGCCTGTTAAGCGATGGAACTTCCGCAAGGCCAAATGGAGTCACTACATTGCTTTGACGAATAAATTCGCAAAGACTTTGTTGCCGCCTGATTCACTTGATGTGGATGCGGCTTACCAGGACTTCTGTAACATCATTAAGAAAGCAGCCAAGAAGACTATCCCACGCGGGTATCGAAATAACTATATTCCGTGTTGGGATGCAGAGTGTGAATCCCTCTATAAAACCTTTCTGCAGTCTCCTCAGGGAGACGACTCAAGTTTGGCTGCTACAACTCTGCTTGCCAAGCTTGACAGAAAACGGAGGGATCGATGGTCCGAAGCAGTTCGGAGCATTGACTTCTCACACTCTAGTCGAAAAGCGTGGAGTATTTTGAACAACCTTACTGGTAGGTCACGACACTCTCCTCGTCATTGTCCCGTTTCAGCCGATGCTATTGCATCTCAGCTGGTTAGAAATGGGAAATACGAGGCTGTTGACCGCAAGTCATCTCGACTTGTCTGTAAAGAAGTGTCTGACCTTTGGAGGGCCACAACACCAGACGCAGTAAATATCTCTGACAATTTTTCACAGAGAGAATTTGCTGCTGCCCTTCAACATTTAAAACCAGGTAAAGCTCCGGGTCCTGATTCCATCTGCCCCGAGCTTATACTCCATGCTGGAGCTGCTTTGAAGTTCTGGTTACGTGACTTCCTTTCTTCCTGTTTGCGCCGAATCAAAATTCCCAAGATCTGGAGAAGAGCGCTTGTGGTCGCGATCCCAAAACCAGAAAAGCCCGTGGGGGACCCAAAGAGTTATCGACCGATATCTCTGCTCTGTGTCCCCTACAAGATCCTCGAGAGACTTATCTACGCCCGCGTTGAACCATTAATCGATCCACTGCTCCCTAAAGAGCAGGCTGGGTTCCGACGCGGGAAGTCAACCGTAGATCAAGTTGTTCTGCTAACCCAGAACATCGAGGATTCTTTCGAGGCTAAAAAGAAGGCCGGTGCCGTATTTATCGATCTGACAGCTGCTTATGACACTGTCTGGCACCGTGGCCTTACCTGCATGCTGCTGAGACTATTTCCGGATAAGCACATGGTCAAAATGATCATGGAGCTTGTCCGAAATCGAAGTTTCACCCTTACCACCGGTGACAGCAAGCAAAGCAGGCTACGCCGTCTTAAAAACGGCGTTCCTCAGGGATCGGTCTTGGCTCCCCTCCTATTTAACATCTATACGTACGATCTTCCTTCCATGATTTCCAGAAAGTTTGCTTATGCTGATGATTTAGCATTGTTGCACTCTTCTGGAAACTGGAAGGACTTGGAGGGGACATTAAGCCAAGACATGTCCACACTGTCAGCGTATCTCCAGACTTGGAGGTTGAAGCTCAGTCACACTAAGACGGTGACGACAGCCTTTCACTTAAACAACCGAGAGGCCAAACGTGAGCTAAAGGTCTACAACAATAGTAGACTTTTACCGTTCTGTCCAACCCCTACATACCTTGGGGTAAAACTGGACAGATCGCTCACGTTTCGTCACCATTTAGTGGCATTGCGCAAAAAACTATCATCGCGCGTCAGACTGTTGAGGCGACTCGTGGGCTCGGGATGGGGTGCTGGTGCTAAAACACTACGCATAGCCACCTTGTCTCTAGTCTACTCAACAGCTGAGTACTGTGCGCCAGTCTGGTGTCGCAGTGCTCACACTCGCCTCATTGACAGTGTCTTGAATGACGCCTTGCGCATAGTTACTGGATGCCTGCGTCCCACTCCAACGGACCACCTACCTGTACTTTCAGGCATCCAGCCAGCTGAGCTTCGCCGACTGGGAGCGACACTCTCCTTGGCTTACCGTGGATCTCTGGACCCCGATCATATTTTGCATGGTCTGTTAAATGGGTCCTCAGATACTGGCCAAGTGAGACTAAGATCCAGACGCCCGTTTGTGCCAGGTGCGCGGAATCTCTTGGACAATCTTGCCAAACTTGGCATCCGTGCCTCTGAATGGACAAATCACAAATGGAACGCGGAGTACTGTGAAAATGCTTCCAGGCTCCGTGCTTTTGTGCCCGGGACCAGTGTCAGGCCTGTTGGGATGGGCTTACCCCGAGCAGCTTGGGTTAAGCTCAACCGCCTCCGGACTGGTGTTGGGCGATTCCATTCGTCCATGCACAAATGGGGTCTCGCTCCTTCACCGAATTGCGAGTGTGGCGCCTCAGAGCAAACCGCAGACCATGTACTAACAATGTGCCCCATACATCGGGCACCACATGGAGCACGCGGTCTGACGGTTTTGGATGACGAAACTCGATGCTGGCTTAATAACATCACTGCCAGCATCTGATCCAGGCAGTGCAGCAGTCTGGGGTAGTAAAAGGATAAACCCTCGGCCCCAGTTCTGTTTGTGTCTGGCCTGGAGTGGATGCCCTTCAAACGATGACGACGACGACGATTACTTTTTCAGATGCTACGAATTTTTTTGGCCGCAGAATTTGTTTACAGTAAACTAAATTAACAAAAGGACTTTATTGTATTTAGCAACACAACAATCAACAATTTCTTAAAAAAATTAAAAGGCTTAGAATTGCTTTATTTTAAAGACAAGGACAGAAACAATAAACGATAATTTTTGTTTTACTTTTGTATAAAAACCAGAAATCGGGTAAAAATTTTTTTGATTTCTTTAAGTTACTATAAAACTTCATACTTTCAAAAAGCATATTCCTTTGTACATACTAATATGATAATAAAAAATTTTTAATGTAGTTTTGATCACCTTATAATTGTAGGATATTCTCTGCATATAAATTCATAATCTACAAAATTAGGCATACTTAATAAATCATAACAAACAAAACCAAAAGAATTACATACGAGTATAACATTAAAAAAGCAGAGTTGATTAAATATTTTACTAAAAAGCTGGTCAAAGCGATAAATGTAATAATCGCAGTTATATTGTAAAATAAATACAAAATAGCATTATTTTGTCTGGCTGTAACAGCTGAGCTTCTCCAAAGGCATCTCAGATAATTGCGTAATGATTGTATTTGTTTTAACACTTACCTCAGCGTACAATAATAACGATAATTTAATCTGCCTTTGTGAAAATTATGAAAGAATAGTAGCAATTATTAAAACCTTTAACTCCACGCCATTGGTCGCCGCTGACCAAACTTTTATGAATATGACGGTCGAGAAACTGCAACTTTAAACTTTTTTTTAATCTTTAAACTAAAAAGTTTTTAACAGATTATGTATTTCCAAGGAATCAATAGAATAATATTATGTAGAATAGAGTAATATTAGTTTTAAATTATTTAACTCCGAAAGGGAAAGCAAAGCAAGAAATGTATCCCTCATAGGAAATAAAAGTTTAACATGTTACGTAGAAAATTTAAATTTATCAACAGTTCATTAAAAACTAAGAAAAATTTAATTTAAAAATATAAAATAAATTAAAAAAATAGGGTTCTAAATTTATTAGCAACCCATTAAGTAAAAGCAGATTTTTACTATTAATTAGGGATGTTGAAACTGTAAATGTATTAACAGCTTTTGATTCCTTAATAACACTTACCTCTTTTGGTTTCATTTTTGCTTCCACTTCCGCTTTCGCTTGCATCTAAATTATTTTTTTAAAAAACCGTATAAAAGTCATAACACAAAATTGAAATTTAACGATAACACATTTACGCAACTTATTCTGGCGTTATAATAAATAATAGCCATGAACAAATGCAATTCATTAAGACAAGTGGTTCTTTCAGTATTTTTTCGGGTCTTTTATTAAGTCATTAAACTCTTGCTTTGCAACCTCACGATTTAAGAGTAAACCTTTTTTGGCTTTTAAATGTCTTCCACTCAATTTTAAAATATTTTGAGTCCTCCAATTTGCAAACTTTTTAATATCGAAATTTTAAGGATGTTTTGCTTTGATCACAGAAAAAATAAATTTTCTCAAAAAAAAGATTCTGAATTAAGAAACATTATCTTTGAAACATACAAGCGGTATGTACATCCATCACTGTTGCATAATTTAAGGTACAACACCAATAGAAATAGTCAAAAAAATTTTATTTAAACGAATTAAGATCTTTTTCTTTTTTCGGCCTTTCCCTTTAATCAGGGTTAACGTATGATGCTTCTCCAAAGCGTTCTGTTTTCAATGTCCTTCTCCCTCGCATCAACTCTCCCCATATCTTCTTTACCTACATCTAGAAGCTTTATCTCCGGCCTCCTCTCTTCCTCTTTTCCTCTTAATTTAAAAAAATTTAAACAACTTAAGATAATAGATTAAAAAATTTCATGATATCTGAGCAAAATTCCAGAACATTTTTCATTATCTTTTCAAGATACGAATCTAAAACTTGCTCCGTTTTAGGGATTTGCTTCTTGGTAATTAAATTGAATATTAACATTTCCGTACCAGCCACCGGGGCAGGGGGGAAATTGCTTCCCAAGTCTCCAAAGTTTAGACAAAATTAATATTTTTTGTCAAGCGACAAGAAATATTTGGGTAAACTTGGAAATTTTTTGGGCAGCGACCTGAAAATTAGAACTACTTGTACAGGGCAAAAGAACCAAATTCAGAAAAACAATTAAGATTTAAGGTGAAAACTTCTTTTAAAGAGCACTACTTTTTTGAGACAAAAATAGAAAAATTCGGGACAGATCCAAAGTGAGGATTTTTGTTTTGGTCTTCATTCAAGCAAAATTTCTTCTTATTTTCATACTAGAAAACCATGATTCAGCAAACATTGCAAAATTCGGTAAAACTGTATTCCCCAACTTTTTTCTGCTGGCACACTTGGAACTATTATTACAAAGTTTATTCATTCTTTTTAAACGAATTGATTAATTGATTAAAGTTTTAATATTAAGAAATTTAAAGAGTTAGGTTTGTGTTAAGTTAAACTAAGTTCTTCAAAAAATATATAATATTGTGATCGACGAAATGCGAAAAAGTGCGTTTGAACCCAAGTTTAAGCCGAATTTTATTGTCAAACTTAAGTTTGAGCTCAAACGTATTACTCAATTTTGTAACAAAACCGCAACATTTACATAGTCAAACAATCAAAATTTAACGATTTCATCCTCTGCTGTTAAACCTTGGGTGGCGCTGGGTCTGAAAGACTCAGGCGGTATTCTTTTTTTGTTTTTTCAGTTTTTTTGATAAACTTCTCAATACCTTTCTAAAATGTCTTTTTTTTATAAGCTAAAGAAAATTATATTTTAAATGATTGATTTTAAGTAACGGAATTATCAAAAATACAAGAATGGGTCCCAACACCCACTGCCACCATTAAGGTCACACACACACACATACACATACACACACACACACACACACACACACACACACACATACTCGTATATATGTAAAAAAATTAATTCTGAGTTTTTTATTGCAGTTGTGATATAAAAAGTTTATATAATAAATCAAAGATAGTTAATGTTTCACTGATAATTTTTCAAAGCTAAATAACCAACATATTAATGTTTAGAAATAGTTAGAACGTTAGAAATATTTTGCCAGAGCAAAGTGCTGCATTCTTTTTTTATCCAATTAGAGGTATAAAGCTGGCAAAAGTAGACAATTGATATATTTTTCATTTTTTATCTATGTTTATTCTTCTCACTCGCATGAAAGCATTAGAGGTGCTAACACATAGGGAAAGCAATTACCCCCACCTGTTCCGGAGATGCCAAGATATTTCTCTCCGGTTCAAATTTTTATTTGATTTTTATTTAAATAAAGATATGAGTAAAAGTTAGATCTTTTCAAAACCGCCAAGCAGGAGAAAATGCCGTAAAGTGTCTTTCCAAAGGACACAAGAAAATGGTGCAAGTAGATTTTAAACCGAGACCATGTCGATTACAACCACAGTTCTCTTAACCACTCAAACAGGCTTCCGATTATTTTACATAAGCCTATTTGATGAGGATAACAAAAATGAGGATAACATAAATACAGGATTCCATTTATTTTATGGATATAAACAAGAATTTCATGTAAACACCTCTTAGATACATTATAAAATATTCAACATTTATAATGCAACTAAGAGAGGTGTTGATGGGGTTGACCAGCTTATAACTGTGCTCAAAGTACAACAGTGCTGGAATAACTAGAAGATGGCCAATCCTAGAGTTCAATAGCTTGCTAAATCGTACTGCATCAAGGTTTTCACCTTGATTTAAGGGCATAACTTTAATATATGTTAATTGTGGGTATAAATTTCATTTCCTGGTAAGAAAAATTTTAAAACTACAGTTTGCAATTCAAAAAAAGATAGAAAAAAGGTCTTCACATTCTTTGCTAACTGGATTGAGGCTCCAGGAAAACTTTTTCAATGTGGCTTGCATAGGGCACAAGTTTAACGTGGTTAAGGTGAATTCAGATAATAAATCAGTGAATTTGAATTTGACGTGCTTGCTGAAAATTTAAATAATAAATCAGTGAATTTTATGGAAGCATATGACAAGCAGAAAAAGTAGATAAGAGAAGGAGATGCCAGCAATGCGTAAAAAAAGATTGGAAAACAAAATATTATAGCTAAAATTGTTTTAAATTTATTAATGCTTTTTGGCACAAAAGTGTAATATCTATTTTAGATAAATAAATTTATAAGCAATATAGTCTTAATCACCGATAAATGTTACTTTAAAAAAAAATTGTTTTAATTGTTGTTTTATCACGGTAAAGATATCATTTTCTTAATTCTTAAATAGCAATAACTATTGTGTTAATGTATTAATTTTTATGAACAATTATAAATGATTTTGCACATAGGGATAAATAAAAATTGTTTTTTAATTCGATTATAAAAATCTAATATGAGGCTTTTTCTTTTATGTACTTTGGATAAAAAAAATTTTTTTATAAAAAGCATTGCCTCTATGATAAACAGCTAAGTGTAAAGAAATATTTGACATTGAGAGTAAATAACAATACAAAATGTAGCAATCTTGCATTGTTTATTTTTGCAAGAACTGTCTGCTTTATAAAGACGTACAAAAAAACTGGTTGATCTAATAAGTGTTGTACAATATTTACACAAAGATTATACACTAGTTAGAAAAAAAAAACAAGATGAAAAAATCAATTTTGCAAATGTTGATGAAAGCTATCTACTTGAAATTGATTAAGTTATAATTTTCAATAGTGAAAAAAGCTTAAGAAAATAATACATAAAATTCATAGGGACATAAAATGCTACAGAATATAAACAAATATTAAGTAGTTAAAGGTAAAAGCATATAAAAAATTTTTCGGAAGCCTAACGTTGACTGTAAAGGGAACAATAATTCAACACGTGGAGAAATTATAATGTTTAGAAAGTCTACTTTCTTTAAATGATTCTACGAGATCAATATTAATTTGTAAATGGGTATAAAAAAGAATGTCTCTGTTAATATGATAACGGTATTGGCAATAGATTTTCACGGAATTTCAAAAAAACTTGATGTGAAGCTTGGTCAACGGTCGAAAACAATTTGTAAAACTTTAAAAAATGAACTGTAATGTGGAAGCATCAAAATTCTGTGCCAGCAGTAATTAGATGGATAAAAAATAATAGACTTAATTTATTGTTTTTGTTTGCTTCTGGGCCACGGAATGGCGTATGTAGGTGCCAAATCTGATAATAGAATTGATGAACAAACATCTTCAAAAAAATCTGAATATACTGTTTTAGCTTGTAATTACTTATCTGGTTCTAAATTATTTCCTGGTAATGTAACTAAAAATATTGGTGGTGTTTTGCTGGGCGTGGTTTGTGGAAACGTCATCAAAACTAATTACATTCTAAACTGCACAATATCATATTAAATAATTTTTATGCAGATTTTCTTTCACAGAATGAATCTATAGATACAACTGAATCTGAACAAGTTGTTTCATTATCCCGTAACAATTAGGATTTTCCCGTAACTGGATTTTCGTAGTTTAACGATGTCCAATTTTTGTAATGGAGGAATGTTATAGATTTCTGTTAGTTTTGAATCTTTATGTTGTAATCGGTTGTTCACAGAAGTCAATGATGCTTCGCTGAGTTACTATGTACAACAAACATAGTTTAATTAGTATTTTGATGTGACTCGCGCATGTCAGTAAACGATTTTGTAGTTTAAACGTGTTGAATTTACCCTACTTTCCTCAATCTTTTTCGAGCTATTGACTCCACAACGTGGGCTTCCGATGCCAACCAAAGCTTGACAATTCATAACTAAAAAATTACTAAAGCTATTGCTTTGAAATTTAAACGGAGTCAAAATCATTTATTTAATTTTTGTTAGGGCAAAAAAGTTTTTGAAAATTTGTTGAAAGAAGTTTATGAAGTTAGATTTTAGGAAAATCACTTTATTTTTACGTTTAGACACTCATTTAGCAAGCGTAAAACGCAATTTTAACGGATTTGCTGTTGTAACAGCCGTAAACTTAATTAAGATTTGGACGCGGAAAGAGTGACGTCAACGCGTACGACAATTACAAACAATGAAGAAACCAAACAAAGCTTGCTTTATTGCCTGATTGATCAAGTTTTTGAAAATCCGTTGGTAAATAATAGCAATCAAAATTCAACATTTTATCATTTAGTTTGCAAAGCTTTATTAAAAAACAAAAAAAGTTGAACGTTTTCGACTTCTTAAGTCCTTATCAAACTGACAATAGCTGTAAAACGACAATTACATACAATTAAACTAAAATATAGGCAACAGTTTTTTCAAGTTTATGCTCACACTTGAACTACTGTTTTAATTCAAAGCATTGATAATTCAGGTTATTATAAACCTTTGCCAACTAAATGATAAAACGATGGCTTCTAATTGCTATCATTTATAAATGGATTTTAAAAATTGCCTTTCTTTCTAATTGAAAATATCTTAGAACAGTTTCAATTACTTGGTGTACAATTAGCGTTATAATTTTTTAAAATTACACAAAAAATGGGAAGGCATATCTTGAAAAAAAAACTCATTTTTTTTTGAATAGACGATATATTGATATTTATCCCTATTACAAAATTTAATACAAACTTAATTGTAAAATACCTATTTGCTTATAATGCATAATAATCTATCTTTTTTTACAGTTCAGTTCAGTTCAGTTCAGTTTTTTTTCATTTCTTTGTTTTTCTTTGTTTTTTATTTATTTCACAATGATATTAAGATAAGTATTTTTTGCATGCTCTGTATTAATAAAATGCCATTAAATTATTTTAATATGAAAGGCACTTCGGGAAAACAAAATATTTGAAAAAAATTATTAAAATATTATGTCGTACAAACATTAAAGGCCATTTCAGAAGCGTTTACATCACGGCCTCTGGAAGTTATCAGTTTAAGAACTTGCTAATTCTGCAACAACTCAAGATATAGGTAGTGGTTCAATGTACTGCCTCCAGTAGTCCAACAAAATAACCAGAGCCCTTTGTCAATTCAAAGCATCAAATCTTAATCAGAGCTGGTACAACAGTCATTATGCAATCAAGGAGACCTTTATTAAGGCCGGCAGTGCTGGCTATATCTGTAAATATTGAGGGACTATCTTTAAGAAAAGAAGATCTCCTATTCAATATCGGCAAGGAATATGGCTGTAACATTCTGTGTATTCAGAAAATATACAATGATCTTAATCACAATCGACAAGACATACCAGAAATGATCCTGGCAATAAACCGCTCCATAAAAAAAGTAGACGTGATATGTTTGTCAAAGATGGCAGCATGTTTGATTTAACATTGCAAACCAGCCCCAACAACGTTGAGATGTTGAGTACCACCTTAAATGGATTAACCATTACCTCTATTTACAAACCTCCCAATGAAACCTTTCTGCATAACACCGGTTTCTACCAATAAAAAAAATGTTTTCATTAGTGATTTCAATAACCATAGCACCACTTGGGGCTATGACAGAGCTAACAGCAATGGAGAAGGTATGAAACAATGGTCCGAACCTCAAAATTCGAATATTATTTATGATGCTAAACTGCCTACGTTATTTAATAGTGGACGCTGGAAAAAAAAGACTGCAACTCAGATTTGGCTTTTGTAAGGTCAAACATTGCCACACTCTGCAATAAACTTGTACTGCAGCTAATTCCCGAACACAACATCTTCCTATTGGTATTAGGATTAATGGAGTAGTCATGCCTAAAACTGTTACATTTTAAGTTTGTTTTAATTACACCAAAGCAAACTGGAAAACCTTTTTGGGAAAAATTGAAAACTACGCTGGAAACTTGAAACTTATACCCACCAAATACGTTTTATTAAAATGGTGCATAAAGCTGCTAGAAATAACATTACCCAATGTTGCAAAACATCTTACATTCCCAACTTGACTAATGAGCGTGTTAAACTATATGAAGAATAAAAAGAATTCTTCAATAGGGACCCTTTTGATCAGTGGTTCTTAAACTGGGGTCCGCGGTTCTTTTGGTGTCTGCAAGACAATTTTCTGGGACCGCGAAGCACCTTCCAAAAAAATCAACTCAACGCTCCTGAAGAAAAAATTTTGTGTAAAATAAAATTTTCAGGCAACTTATTTTTCCAAACCAAACTTAATAAACACAACTTGTCATAAAACCTTACAGGCTACATACACACCTATGATAACACAAGAAGCTACATGACGTCACATTAATGCAATGGCTCTTTTAGCGTGAAGTCTGCGAGTGAAGGAGAATGTTTAGCAAAAAAATCAAGTTTGTTTTGCAGATGGCTTAAAAGTAAAAACCTGATGGGTGGCGGCAGCAGTATTGGTTTTAAAGAAAGTTACTGTAATGTGTGATTTCAATATAGTAAATTGTTCAATCTTCTTGAATAAGTTTGAAGAATCTGTAAATTAGTAAATAATAAATCCAAAAGTATGTGGAACTATGGTAGTCTAATTCTATTGCGGAACCAAACAGTCACGCTTGCAAAAGTGGGCATTATATAGGATGCAACAGAGGTGAATTTTCAAAAGTTTTTCAAAAATTGAAGCCAGAGTTTAAAAAATTCGGGAGTCAAGGATAAAAGATATTTGAGTAAGTCACAAGTCATAATCAAAGTTTCAAAAGTACCAGCAAGCCTATCTGAGACAGCAGAAGTTCTAGTCCGAGTTAAAATTTTTTTAAAAAATGTGTCAGAAGGGTCAGAGGCGTCTCGTTTTTTCTTAAGCCATGCATCCCGATTTAATATTTTTTGTTTTAGAAATTTTTAACTTTGCTATTAAATTTGAGTACAAAAAGTGAAAATGGTTTAGCCTCGAAAAAAATTAAGATACAAAGATTCCTATGTTCAATTTGGTTTCACTGCAATAAATTCTGGAGGAGAAGAAAAGCTGCAGTGCGTGCTGTGCTGTAATGTTTTAACAAGTTCTGCTCTAAAACCTAGCAAGCTAAAAAGACATTTGGAAACACATCATCCAGATTTCAAAACAAAGATGCAGATTTTTTTAAACGTCGAGCTGATAGTTTAGTTAGGTCAAGATTTGATAGCACTGGTGATCAATGGATGGAAAATAATGCAGGATTAAAAGCTTCCTACGAAGTTGAAAAAAAAATAGCTATCGCTAAGAAGCCCCACACCATCGGAGAACTGATCTTGCCTCGTTGCCAAGTTATTGTGTCAAACGTTTTCGGAGAATCAGAAGTTCAAAAGCTGAAACAAATGTCTCTGTCAAACGACACTGTGAGTAGGAGAATATCTGAGCTATCGGAAAACATTTTGTCGCAGTTGATGTCAAAGATACAAAAGTCAATGTTTGGCTTCTTTGCAATTCAGCTTGATGAACAAACAATGTTGCAAATTTAGCTGAACTATGTGTTTATGTACGCTACATACACAAAAGGCATTTGGAGGATGAATTTTTGTTTTGCAGTCCCCGGACCACAACAACAACTGCTAAAGAAATTTTTAATTTCGTGAACTTTCGACGAACACAGCCTGAAATGGAAACATGTTATCGGCGTTTGCACAGACGGTGCTTCAGCTATGCTTGGCTGCCGTTCCAGTTTTCAGACTTTGGTTAAGGAAAAATCTCCTGATGTTGCTGGTACGCATTGCACTATTCATCGCCAAACACTCATGGCAAAAACTTTGCTTGATCAGCTGAAAAATGTCTTTGACAATGTGGTTAAAGTTTTTTTTTTTTTTTAATATTTTTATCTCTATATTTATCCTCCTGACTCGCAGGAAAACGACGGAGGCGCTATACATAGGGTAAGCAATTGCCCCGACCTGCTTCCGGAGATGCCAAGATATTGCTGTTCGCTAGTAATTTAATAGAGATATTAATGTAATTTAGAACTGCTTGCCAAGACCACCAAGCAAGAGAAAGTGCCGTAAAGTGTCTTTCCCAAGGACACAACAGAATGGCGCAAGTGGGTTTTGAACCGAGATCATGTTAATCATCAATTCGGTGAATTTCATCAAAGCAAGTGCACTCAATTCTCGTCTTTTGTTGCACTCTCATGTGAGATGTCTGTCGAAGGGTAAAGTGTTCAAACTAGTTTTTATTTTGCGGCAAGAGCTGAAAGATTTTTTGCAAGGCCCAAAACCAGAATTGCACCTGAAATTTTTTAATGGCTGTTTTTTGATGGGTTTGTCACTTTTGGTAGACATTTTGGAATCGGTTAATTTTGTCAATCTGGCGCTACAAGGAAAAGAGAGTAATTTGATTTATTGTCAGGAAAAGTTGTCGGCATTCAATATGGAGCTGACCTTGTGGCATTCCAAACTGCAAAATAAAACTTTGTTCCATTTCCGCATCTCAATGCTTTTCTTGATGAAAATGAACTTGACGTCAACGAAGGTGTTCTCAAGGTCAAACGCCACAGTTCTATTCTTAATGAAGAAATTTGGCACTACTTTCCTGACTTGAAAGATTTTCAAAAGTATTGTGGTTTTGTAAACAACCCTTTTGGAACGATTGTTGGAGATCTGCCTTCACAAGATAATTTACTTCAAGAACAGTTTATTGATTTGGTGAATGATGGAAATGCGAGACGCTTATTTAGTGAAAAGTCTTGCAGTGACTTTTGGATTGAAATGGCACAAACCTTCCCTGACATTTCCAAGATGGCCTTGAAAGTACTAATTCTATTACCAACAACATATGAGTGTGAATCTACATTTTTCGCACTACTTGCCATCAAGCCAAAAGCTTGAAACCGGTTGGATGCGATTTGCGATATGAGGGTTGCGTACTCCAAAACGGAACCAAACATAGCCGAACTCATAGTACAGAAACAGGTTCACCGGTCACATTGATACCATAAATGAAAAAACCAACGTGTTGTTTTGTGTTTATTTGTGTTGATTTCATTGCAGTTGAAACTTTTAAATTGCCAGTTCTGATGCTGCAACAAGGCTAACTTTGATCTCAGTAGTCTTGTCAAAATAAAATATTCAACAATGTTTCATTAAAATAAGACTACAGCGTAAAGAGAATGCTAAAAGTTGCAGCAATTAAGATCTAAAAAAACAAGGTTAGAAACAGAAGTTCGTCTAGCAACACAATTGAAAAACCTTGACCTTGACATTAAAAAAAAGTTACTTAATTTAACTAATTAAAAACGAATTGGCATTTTATTGATAGCCTTTACTTTGGATAAACTTAATTTATAATAACAAAGAGATGTTTAATCATAAAAATCTACAAAAGTAAATCAAGTAATTGTTGTTTTTTTATCAAATGTCGTTTCGATTAATTGTCGTTTTGATCTGCTGTTGTTTGGATCAACTCTCATTTCAATCAAGCGTTGCAGTACCACATAAAAACAACGAAATATTTTAACTTACTTGTTGGTATTGTTTGTGGTGTAGTGGTTTTGGTTGTGCTTTTAGTTGTCAAAACTGTTTTGAAAGAAAGAAAGAAATAAGTAAGTAAATAAACTTTATAAACAAAGATGCGAATTCAAACTTAAACTCAAACTCATAAAACTCGGTATATTCTTCCAAACTTGAACTTACACACGAAAAATATTGGTCGAGTTTGAGTTTATTGTTTAAGTAATTTATATGATAATAACAAGGATAAAATCTTAGACCTGTTTAATTTCGCTCGAAAGTCTTTTAACGGCAGCTACGTTCCACCCTGATATCAGGGTCCAGCTATTTTTTGCTAAATTCACTTTTAGTTTTATTTTATTTACGTCTAAATAATAGTTTATTTCAATGTGCTGTACATCAGTTTCAATTATGCAATTGTCATTTTTTGGGTACAATTGATCATTTCAACGCATAACACTTTTAAATTGATTTTAGGAGCCCAAAAAAATTTCATGTACATAACAAAACTGATACATTCTGCTCAGTAATATGCCTATTTGTTATAGTAAAACTTCATGGTAAAACCGTGTAAAACCATGATGCAGGCAAGATTGTTTTTCCCCATTTACCAAATTCTGATCTGATGTGCTTGTGACCACGATCTACAAGCCATGCGCTTGGTTTATACGCTTTTAAAATTGGACATAAAAAAATAATTTATGAAATGATAAGAGGATTGAACCAAATATGAATCAAAAATTGTATTTAACCACTGATTGTTTTCTTTGAACCCAAGCCGGAGCTGAACCGGAGCTGAACTCGAAAAAGTAAAGTTTGCTGGACCTGAACCGGAACCACTAAAAATAAAATTTTCAAAACCTAAACCTGAGCCAGAACGTTTTTAAACGTCTCGTCGCCCTGGCAAGAAATCAAATATATTAAAGCAAGTGGTTTTTAAATTTCAAAACTTTTACAAAGCGAGATATATTTTGAGTCTATATTTGTTTACTGCAAAATTTAATCGTTATGCCAGTATCTGAACAAATACGTTGTCAGAACTTACCTGTTTTTGTTGTTTGTGGTGTAGTGGTTGACGTTTTGCTTTCAGTTGTCGAAGCTGTTTTGAAAAAAAGAAACAAATGGATAAATCAACTTCTATAGAGTGGTATAACACTACAAGACCTATAACGAACGATATTTGTGATCATGGCCACATCTTTACTATAACTTGTGTCTTAACTCTTTAAACTAAGGATATAAGATTTGGTTGTGAAATAAAGTTGGTTTGATATTGATATCACAAACATTAAAAAATTAGACTTACTTGTTACTCGCTACAAAAGGGGTTTTATTACATTAAAATTACAAACATGGTACACATATGTACCGCTGTCCCTTAAATAAAAGTTTGTGATGTCTTCTCAGCAACAATGCGCCTGTCCAAACCAGTATACAGACATTTCATCACGCAATATTTGATCACGTGATTGTTAACCACTAATTTTTAATCACTTAAAAATTTAATTACAGAGACACTTCATCATGCTCTCAAGTGTTGTTAAATTAAGTATGGCAATTAGCGTGTAAAAAGGCCTGAAAAAAGTCATAATGTAATTGTTTATTAAGAGTTACGGTTAGGGTTAGGGTATTTGTTTATTTATGCAATAAATACGCAATACCACGCAAATGCACTAAAAATATCTAGTAGTTGACAGTGTTAACCCATTTATGCCGAAGGTTAGAATAATTGCTTGTACAATGGAAAAACTGATAAAATGGCTTCATTGAGACACAATTAGAACATTTATACAGTTTATTCAAGAAAATCAGTTGGAAATAAAAAAATATAAGATGTCCTACATATAGGACGCCAGGCAATACGGAACAAAAATGGCACAAAATTGATCAAGCTTTACAACAGAAAAACTCTACTACACATCTACTTTGTGTGGAAGTTTTTGAAGCACTTGACGTGTAATCCTTTATCACACTTTTCACACCTGGTTGTAGTCTTCTGGTGACAGTGTGCACAGCGCGTCTGCTTGTCTTGAGGAATGACCCAATGATTGACCTTGTCGAACTGTAGCTCTGTTTCTATAGCAGAAGGACGGCCTTTGCAACCTGGCTGTGGAGGTCTTGCGTAGTGTTCAAGATAATAAGACACAACTCGTCTACGAAACGCTAGCAGATCGAGCTTCTCGGCATCTTTATTCCTTCTATGCAGAAGCCACGCATTGTTCATGGAAACATCAATGAGATATGACACAATGGACGAGTACCATTTTTTACCTCTTATTGCCACTCTGTACTTCGATATGTTCTCATCCATTCTATCTACACCACCCATTGACTTGTTGTAGAATTTTACGATTGCTGGCTGCTCTACTTGGATCCGTTGCCTTGTCTGCCTTGAAAAGCGGGTCGTCTGGGTTTGGGGGTGAATTCCAACAGCATTTGAACATAGAGATACCACACTGTTGTCATTCCATCGACAGACTATGATATTATCTTTTTCGTCGACTCTGAAATCATGGAAGCCTCGTGGTTTTTTCTTCATCTCTTTGACATCAATGAGAGGACACTTGTCGGTTCTATTTTCTCTGACTGTGCCCGTTCCTTTCAGCCCCATATCTTTCAAGGCTGACAAAAGCCTCACACTAGTGAAGAAATTGTCAAATACCAGATGATATGGAAGAAGTTTCTTCTTCTGCAGTGCCTTTCCAAATTTGACCACTAAGTTGCCTCCTATTCCAAGATCATTACCTATTTCTCCATCAGCTTCTTCAGACTTTCCTTGATATATTTCAAACCATGCAAGATAACCACTCACGGTTGTTCCACTCCATACTTTATATCCAAATCGGATGGGCTTGCCCCTGATGAATTGTTTACAGCCGTGCTTGCCAAAGTATTCACACATGGACTCGTCAAAACTGTATACTTCTTCAACAGGAGCGTGCTTCATGAAATTTTCATTCAATTTCAGTAGGAGAGGACGGAGCTTAGCTAGCTTGTCAGACTGTGACAGCGTATGATTATCCGCAAAATGCAGATTTGTGAAAATTGATTCAAATCTGTCTCTTCTTATAGCAGAAGACACCATATCGTGGCGCGTATCACGTCCAGTTTCCCAAAACAGTCTACGTCTCGGATATGAGACATAGCCACTGATCAGGAGGACACCAAAAACTACTTTCATCTCTTCTCTTGTGACTCTGAGCTCTCTATTTTTCTGAGATGCGTACCTGTTGGTTTCGTGAACAATAATGTCAAACAAATCATCATCAAAAAACAGTTCAAAAAATTCTACCGGTGTGAGACTGCCCCCATAGAGATCTTCTACATCTGCATGCATCCATTCCGGCATTCCGCACTCAATATCATGCTTTTTTCCAACATCTTTGCTTAGGTAGCTTCTTGGTTCTTTTCTTAGGTGGTCCTTGATTCTCATTTTCAATGAGTGACTCAGGAAAACCATTTGAATCAACTACTGCAGCCCTAAGCATGCTTCCTGGTAAGTTATTCATATTTCCTGATTCTTCATCCCCAGATTCTTCATCAGTGAGTATTTCTGTAGCATTTGTCAGGAGGCTCGATGTAATTTATATTGTCTGGTTCTTCACCATCGTCGATTTGGTCAAGTAGCTCAGCAATCCTTGCCCGTCTTGACGCAGGCTGGCCATAGAATTTATCTACCGTACAGGAACTGAAAAATAGAAATTCGAGAAACATTGTAAAATTTATCTCCTAGTGAATAACTTCAAAACAGAGACCTCGTGAGTTTATGAACTAAACTCTGAATTAGTCTAATTTCGGCAGTGTGTTGAAATTGCGAGTTAGACATTTTAGATAGCAACCTATTATCTGACAACACAATATTCCACACAATGTACCTATGTTTGGCCCTCTGCAACTAAACCCTGATATCAAATAGTATATCCATGTATCAATATACATGAAAAAATATGTACATTGCAATATAAAGCAAAAAAATTCAGCAGGTTTCTTGCTATAAATGGATGTACTGAACAAAGCTGTCTGTGTTAACTAGGTTCGTTCGATGCCTAGCGACCTACATGTAGGACACCGTTGTTTAGTATTTCCTCACGCCTCACGTGTTGAATATTTTGATATTTTCTCTATACTTATCTAATAACAGGCTATTATACTATAAGAATATGCACCTCATGACATAAAACAGTTATTCTAACATTTGGCATAACTTACCTTTTGGATGGCTCCATGCTTTTTCAGGTAAACTAAAGAATGTACAGTATTTGAGCGCTCCTGTATAACAACCTCTACGTGCAATGTCTAATCTGCAACTGAAACTCGTTTTGGGAAAGAGTACTGAATGATTTACAATTAACAACAATTCGTTTTTTAGCTTTCTATCATATGTAATCAACAAAAAACTTTTTATGGTTAGCTGACCTATATGTAGGACGCCAGGCATAAATGGGTTAATAGGTCTACGTGACTAAATGTCGTAGTGTTAATAAGTCTACATGATTAAATGTTTAAGGGTTAAATGTCCGTGATTAACAGTCGCGTGATGAAATGTTGCGTGATAAAGTGTGGGTAAACCGGTCACGTGTTGCTGTTGCATTGATGGCGAGTCTTCGGTTAGAACTGAGTCCAGTTTGGCTCGACAATCAAGTGCAGGTTTCTTATCAGGTAGGCAAAAACGTCAAAATCTTTTCGCTTATTGTATTCATTTTTTAGGTAGACGGAAGTTTTACTTTTGGAAAGTCAAAGCTTTAAATCAACAAACATTTTATTCTAATAGAATTTTCTGCTGATGGTAAACAAGTATCATTTTCTTTATTCAACTTTCAGGTTGATTAGAGCTAGTTTTTGTTTTTATGTTATCTACAGCATAGTAGCTTTGTCTACCTTACATATGAAATTACTTTGTGGTTAATTTTTTTTAAGTTGTAGACTAGGAGTCGGAATCGCGAAGTTGCGGAGTCGCGGAGTCAAATGTTTTAGGGAGGCGTCGGAGTCGCATTCGTTTTTTTAGTTTTGTTGGAGTCGGAGCTGGAGTCGATTTTTACAATTATTTGAGTCGGAATCGGGAGTCGGAGTTGGAGTCGTATGTTTCAGGGATGAGTTGGAGCTGGAGCCGAATTCGTTTTTATGAATGATGGGCTCGGAGCTGGAGTTGTTTTTAATTTTAATGCAATCGGAATCTGAGCTAGACTTGTTGTGTTTAGATTTATAAGTCGGAGTCGGGAGTTGGAGTCGTTAGTGTTTTTTACAACTCCAACACCGCTTTTTTGCCTGTTTAAAAGTTAATCCTAACTTACCTGTTGTAGTTGTTTGTGAGGTAGTGGTTCTCGTTGTGCTTTTAGTTGTTGAAGCTGTTTACAATAAAACAAACAAACAATAAATTAAACTAATGATATTCTTATCTATTGCATTTCTTAATAAGTTAATTTTATTTATTGAGATATATAGCTATTTCTTTACGTCTTTAGTCATCGAAATTTAACTTTTATTCACTTGAATCGTTTCAAACAAACTTTGCTTTATTTTTGCAAGATTTTGCTTAATTAAAATTGTTGATAAGTATTTTGATGTTAAATTTATAAAACACACTCTAAGCAAACACAAGGTCTGAGTAGATACTACAAGTTTTATATTACAAACCATGTGTTTTATAATCAAATCTTTAAACAAATTTTAGGATTGTCAAGCAATTTTGGAAAGAATCTCAGTTTGATTTACTATTGCTTTAAAATCAATTGTTTGAAAGCACCATTATTTCATTAATAAAATAAAAGCAAAAATCTAGTGGTTAGAAATATGAAAAACTTTGATTGAATTGTAAATACTCAGAATAAAACTTCATTTTGCTTTAAAAATTATAGATCGCCCAGCTTATAGTAATAAAGTTGATTTTCTAGACAAACTACAGAAATATAATCTAAAATCTGTTTGAAATTCGGAAATGTGACACCTGATATGTACAATTTCAATAAACATCATGTTAATTAACATTAAAGGACTGTGTTTCAATAGTTGTTGTTTTAAATTTTGAGCCTTTGATAAAATGGTTCTTTAACTGCCCATTTCAGACCAGTTTATTGGTAAGATAATAACGCTTCAATTTTAATCATTCTTTAAATTACGAGTTACAAAATATGTACATTTTTCTTTACAAAACCAGTAAAAAATGCCAGTTTTGACAGTTCAAATTCTTGTAAGGATTTTGACAAAGGTTTGCTTATAAATTGCTACCATCGGTTCATTATTTTTTAAAGTCCTAAATTCTTGTTTTATTTGCATTTTTTTTGTATAAAACAGAACATATAAACTTTGTTTTATTGTTGTTACAGTTACAAAGACAGAAAATTTTTTTACATTTATTTGTCAAAAAAGCTGCACATTAAAAATCCAAACGTGCATTTTCTCTTTGTCGTTTTTAGAAACTATGCTTTCCTGTTAATTTTCCACGTTGACGTCATTAAACACTAACTGGCTATCTTTGCTTTTCATTTCTTTTTCAAAAAACTTTGTTAATGTAAAGATTTTTTTAGGCATTGCAATGTTTACAGTAACTAGACAGCTCTCAAAGCCAACTACACTGGCGATTATTCTACATTTTTTTAAAAATTTTAATCAAATTCAATCGAATCCTGCAACAAATAATGCATGGGGCACAAGTAAATTTAATAAGATATTGATATCTGTTGACATATGTAATTTAAAGATAGTTTTCTAATTGATCAAAGCGAGATATCACTATTTGGAATTTCAAATCACGTTTACTCGGCGCCAATATTTCAAAAAGGTATTGTATTTATTCTTTACAATTTTTAAATCAAGGTTTACCAACTGGGTCGCTGGACAAATTATTTTTATGGGAGTCCTCAAGTAGACTTTTGCTTGTAACTTTGTTTTTTTTATATCCTAATTGCTGCAACTTTTTGCATTCTCTTTGCGCTGTAGTCTTATTTTAATGAAACATTGTTGAATATTTTATTTTGACAAGACTACTGAGATCAAAGTTAGCCTTGTTGCAGCATCAGAACTGGCAATTTAAAAACGTTTCAACTGCAATGAGGCTGGCATTCCGGTATCAGCAGAATCACGGTATCAGTTTCTGGCTGTTTCTTCACGAAAAATAATTCATTATTTAACCAAAACACGATAGTAATACTTATGAATTTGCAATGAATTAACTTAGTGATTCAGAGATATTTGTTGTGTTGTGATCAAGACGAAATTGATCGAAAACTCTTGTTAGACAAGTCTATGGCACGTTTTACACTGATTTTATTGACAAATTACTTTGATTTTGTACTATTTGGGTTGTTCTTTTTAGCATATAACATGATGAATATGTAAATAAAACAACAAATATAACTTCATTAAGACAAATCTAGGTCGTGTTTTTGGTGGAGCAAAAGATTCATATGTGTTTGAGTATTTCTAAAAGTGATCTACAAACCATGAACAGTTAAGAAACATTGGCTCAGATCGCTTTTGTATAGTTTTAGTAAAAATTACAAAGATTATTAAACTATTTGATTAGAATTAATGTTGTAAAGCAATGGTCACCAAACTACGGCTCGCTAAGATTTTTCATCCTGCCCTCGGAGCTCTTTTTAAAAAACATGGACACTCACTTTGAGCCACAGTTGGATAGAATTATATAGGGAACACCCCAGTTTCAGGTTTTTATCTAGTTCTTTTCATTGGAGAACACACCCAGATTTTGGGAGAAAAATAGCAAGATTAGAGCTCAAATCGAAGTGAAGACCTTTTTTTCTCTCGCTTTGGCCCGAGGAGATCCTTGACTTGAAAAGTTTGGGCAGCACTGTTGTAAAGACTTAAGTTTGGTTTTTGGTGGGTAACCGAAACTCGTCTCTCCTTTTTAAATAAATCTTTTTTTGTTATGGCAAATTCTTTGAGTTTTCCGCTGTTTGTTCGATATTTCATTTTAGGTAATTATTAATTCTGGTTTTAAAGCAAAATTTATTTTTTAGCTTAGTTTATTGATTTAGGTTTTGTTAGGTTTAAACAGAATTTTTTGGAAATTAAAAGAAAACAGCAATACCTTGTCATCATTTAGAGCAGATAAGTATTTTTTGCTAGAATAGCATCAACTTTTGCGTGAACATAAAATCGGCAAATTTACAAAATTGTACTAGCTTGAGAGCATCACAGCATTTTTTAGCAGCTCGGGCACTATCCGCCCTTCCACCAATCTTAATAGCATTAACCTCGTAATAGCATTTATTTGAAAACATAATCGGATTAAATTTGATACAAAAGTCACCAACTGCATTTACAGGGTAGTGGTAAAATTGCTTTTGTAGATACGTTTTTAGTTTGCCAGTGAGCAGAAGTCAAAAACACGTGTTGATTTTTCAAGTAGCAAAATGGCGTTTCGAAAAGGGTAGGTATTTACAAAGCTATGATATTTGCATTATAGTAAAAATATTTTGGTTTCATTGTGTGGAAAAGTGTACAGTAATAAAATTAAGATTGTTTATATTTATTTTTGATTAATTATCTTTTGTCGCTTTTCTTTAATTGTTTATTATAGTTTGAGTTACATATGCTATGCTGGGCAGAAGCGAATACAATTTTCAGTGTTAAATGTCTGTTGCTGGTATCTGACTTGCCACGATGTTCTTTTAACCCTTGAAGAAGAAGAGACAAATGCGATGGCAATAGTGTACATAGAACTTTATGATGGTGGAATTACCGATAAGGATTCTGCTGATGAAGGCGATGGAGGACTAGTAGATAATTTATCAAAAAACCAACTCAACGCAGTTACGGAGGCTGTCAAGACGTATAAACAACTGCTGTGAAGGAAGTGAAATTGTTAGCAACAAAGGACTGCAGACACATCGTTGGGTTCGTGATGGACTGTTACCATCTACAAATAAATTTTTTTCAGAATCTAACTATTCGTCATACAAAAACATAGCAGTAGAGCTGTTCCAAAACTTCTTTCATGAAGAAATTCTGGAGCTCATAGTGAGTCAAACAATTTTATATACCACGTCCAAAGGTGATATTGGTTTTACTGTAACAGTGGAAGAAATCCACGTATTTCTTGGAATCGTGGATTCCGCAGACTAAGGCAGGCGGAAAGTTACGCCAAGTTGAATTCAAGAGAGAAATTGTTGAGGTTTATTTAAAGAGTTACAGCGTTCCATTTAAGCGTGCTTGGCCATCAAGTTCATAGTCTGCCCAATTTGGAAAAGCACGTGTTCTGGACGATGTACGCTTTGACAGAAAGGAGCATTATTTGGTCAAAACTAAAGATTATAAACGCAAAAGATGCGCTGGTGAAGATTGCAAGAAGACGCTTTTCAGCCAATGCAGCAAGTGCAATGTTGGTCTTTGCCTAAATTGCAACCTTTGTTTCCACACAAAATAAACTAGACATTTCTGCAAATACAAGCATTGGTGTTTTTTTCTTTTAATAGGATAAGATAAAAATGTATTCTGGCTGAAAATTATGGAATTTTAAATGACGCATCTAATTTTCATTGGACCAGAAATAAAACAATACGACAGACGCCGTCGCGGGCAAAAAACGTACACGCTTCTGCCCATCGTGACGTATAAGTCACGGGATTTTATTCATCAGGTAAGCATCGCACAAACAAACAATTCATGAATAATGTATGCCTTGGGTCTACTTACACGAATATATGAAAAAAGTCAAGATATTAAAAATTTTTTTCTCTGGGCAGAGATGGGTTAATTAACTCTTTGAGGGACACTGGGTCATATGTGACACATGAATATTTTTTTATGAAACAGACGATCTGACCAAAACGGTTGGATTCTTAAAAGATTCAAGTTTCAATAAAAAAAAAAATTGAAAACTGTTTTCTCTTTTAACGTGGTTTTGCAAATTTTTGACAACAAAATTAAAAAAGATTTTTGCCCTTAATTAACTGACTTAATTAAGGGAAAATAATCTTATTTTATATAATTTGAGTTTTGGTTTTAAGATTAGGTTCTTGCTAATAATTTAAAATCTTTATTGAATTATTTAAGCTTTTCGATTTCAAAAACAAAAGCGAAAACCACTATGGGTCATATATGATACAATGCCCCTCAAAAGTAAATACAGGTGATTATAAAATATGTTGATAATGCTGTAATGCAAAGCAACCTGTTTGTCTTGTATATGTTCAGCAATTTTTTTCCTTAATTTTCTTAGAAAAATGTTGTCTTAAATAAAGTATTACGGCATATATGCTGTAATTATTATTGTAATAAATTACGTAGCTGTATAGAGACATTTTCGCTTAACTCAATTGCAATTGGGAAATTTTAATTTTTATCTAACCATCAATAAGACCAATAGTGCGGATGGAAAGCTGCATCTTACGCAGGTGCGAGATTACGCTATTAAGATTGGTGGAAGGGCAGATAGTGCCCGAGCTGTTAAAAACTTCGGTGATTTTTTTAAATTATTAGTACAATTTTGTAAATTTTCCAATTTTATGTTCATGCAAAATTTGATACAATTCTTGCCAATTCTTCATAAACTTAACAAAACCTATCAATAAACTAAGCTAAAAAATAAATTTTGCTGTAAAACCAGAATTAATAATTACTTAAAACAAAATATGGAACAAACAGCAGAAAACTCAAAGAATTTGCCATAGAAAAGAATCATTTAAAAAAAAAAGACGAGTTTCGATTACCCATCAAAAACCAAACTTAAGTCTTTACAACATTAATTTTAATCAAATCATTTAATGATTTTTTTAATTATGTTAAAACAATACGAAACAATCTAAACCAGTGTTTCTCAACCGTTTTGTGGTTTGTGGATCACTTTCAAAAACACTTAAACTCCAATGGGTTCTTGCTCCACTCAAAACCCAACACCCATAAAAGAGTCATTTAAAAAGGAGAGACGAGTTTCGGTTACCCACCAAAAACCAAACTTAAATCTTTACAACTCTAATTCTAATCAAATCGTTTAATAATTTTTCCAATTTTTACAGAGCAATGCAAAACAATCTAAACCAGTGTTTCTCAACCGTTTGAGGTTTCTGGATCACTTTCAGAAACACTCAAACTCTGATGGAAGTCATTTAAAAAAATCATTTAAAAACCCATAAAAATGTCATTTAAAAAAAAGAGACAAGTTTTGATTACTCACCAAAAACCAAACTTAAGTCTTTACAACTTTAATTCTAATCAAATAGTTTAATAATCTTTGTAATTTTTACTAAAACTATACAAAAGCGATCTGAGCCAATGTTTCTTAACTGTTCATGATTTGTAGATCACTTACAGAAGTACTCAAACACATATGAATCTTTTGCTCCACCAAAAACACGACCTAGATTTGTCTTAATGAAGTTATATTTGTTGTTTTATTTACATATTCATCATGTTATATGCTAAAAAGAACAACCCAAATAGTACAAAATCAAAGTAATTCGTTAATGAAATCAATGTAAAAGGTGCCGTATACTTGTCTAACAAGGGTTTTCGATCAATTTCGTCTTGATCACAACACAACAAATATCTCTGAATCACTAAGTTAATTCATTGCAAATTCATAAGTATTACTATCGTGTTTTGGTTAAATAATGAATTATTTTTCGTGAAGAAACAGCCAGAAACTGATACCGTGATTCTGCTGATACCGGAATGCCAGCCTCATTGCAGTTGAAACGTTTTTAAATTGCCAGTTCTGATGCTGCAACAAGGCTAACTTTGATCTCAGTAGTCTTGTCAAAATAAAATATTCAACAATGTTTCATTAAAATAAGACTACAGCGCAAAGAGAATGCAAAAAGTTGCAGCAATTAGGATATAGAAAAAACAAAGTTACAAGCAAAAGTCTACTTGAAAACTCCCATAAAAATAACGACCCAGTTGAAAAACCTTGACCTTGACATTAAAAAAAGTTACTTAATCTAATTAATTAAAAACAAATTGGCATCTTATTGATAGCCTTTACTTTTGATAAACTTAATTAGAATAACAAAGAGATTGTTTAATCATAAAAATTTACACAAGTAAATCAATTGTTGTTTTTTATATCAAAATGTCGTTTCGATTAATTGTCGTTTCGATCTGTTGTCGATTAGATCAACTGTCGTTTTGATCAACTGTTGCAGCACCACATAAAAACAACAAAATATTTTAACTTACTTGTTGGTGTTGTTTGTGGCGTAGTGGTTTCAGTTGTGCTTTTAGTAGTCAAATCTGTTTTGAAAGAAAGAAAGTAAATAAACTTTATAAGCAAGGATGCAAATTCAAACTTAAACTCAAACTCAAAAAACTCGATATATTTTTCCAAACTTGAACTTACACACGAAAAATATTGGTCGAGATGAGTTTATTGTTTAAATAATTAATATGATAATAACAAGGATTAAAAATTATACCTGTTTGATTTCGCTCGGAGGTCTTTTAATGGCAGTTGCGTTCCACCCTGATTTCAGGGTCTAGCTATTTTTTGCTAAATTCAATGTTTTAAATTTGAAATTGAACTCGGGAAATGATAAATGAAAATCTCGATCTCAAACTCGGACTTGCCCATTTTTGTGAACTTCATAAAAAATGTGCTGAGTTTGCAGCCGTGTTCATAAATGGTATTATATATCGTCTAAATTTGAAAGATTTGTTTTTGACGATATTTTGTGATTTGTATCTGTAAAGGTTTTGTAGGTCTCGCCGCTACCCAGCTTTAACTATTTAATCTTTAAGTAATTATGTTATACAGGAATCATCAATGTTATAGAAATACATTAAAATCAACTTTTAGGCAAAATTATTGAAACAAAAAACAAAAATTAAAAATTTTAATTTTTTATATTCGTTTTGTATTTTCAAATATGATTCCTCCTTCCAAAAGCCCTACACTCTGCATAAAGTAGCTCGGCCCACTGCATAAATTTCGTAAACGATTGAGCCGTTGTGTTGTATATGAGCAGCAAATTTTTCGTACTTTTGAACTTTAAAAAAACACTTTTTATGTAATTTAAAACCTTTTGATCCACTTTTTTTTAGCTATGATATGGTTTTTTTGATTACAAATAGTTATAGGTTTATAGCAACTCAACAGGTTATCTAATTGGTTAACACTAGAAAGACGAGCGGTTAATTTTGACCGTTTTTAAATTTTTTTTTAAAGCGTTGGCTTTTAAGATTTAACTTTTGTCACCCCATGAGTTTTTTTCTTAGAGTTAGCTGGAAACAAAAAAATTTTTTATTTAACTTCTTAAACGAGTTCAATTATGGAGTATACCTAGAAAGACGAGCGGTCAAGTCTGATCGCATACAATTTAATCATAGCAATAGCTATGCTAAACGGTATCAAAACCGTTTGTTAGAGAGCTCAGATCAACTAAACATTATGTAAACAATTTCTTTCTGATTAATTGTTGATTTTTATTTGTTATTTTTTTATTACGTCAAAATCATGGCTCTTTGATAAAAGATTTATTTGTTTATATCTGCAGACCAGCTCAAAATTGTACAGAATTTATTTTAGGTATAGGAAATAAGTTGATTGCAGAATCTTTATTTGATTTTATAAAAAGAAAATTTAGTCATTGATTTATATAATAAGTTTAATTTAATATTATTTCAGTTACTCATCACCTTGAAATAATGTTGTTTTGAATAGACGTTTTATAATAACATGCTGGTTTGAGGTTTAGTATGTTTTAAAGCAGCAAAATATCAGTAGATTTTATTCGTTGAGGTAGTACTTGCATAATAACAAACTTTTTTATCATGGCCACTGCTAAATAACTGACAGCCGCAGAAGCAATCAGGTCTTTACAAATAGATGAATTTGATAATTTATGTAATAAAAATGAGGATATAACGGCGCAATTGGTAATGCAGGCAATCTTCAAAATTTTGATTTGTCGGATTGTACCAGCGATAAATTCAGCGATCAAAAAATTCCCCAAAAATTTTAATGAGGCACAATCTTCAATCAATCGATGGGACACTCTTTCAAGTAGACCCGGCGTTTTGTGGAAATTATATTCTCAAAGAGATGTCCAATCAAAAAGTCAACCCAGCATATTTCGTTTGTTTATTGATGACCACATGCTTCGTTCCAGTCAAAAATATGCTATCAAACATGGATAAGCTGATGACAAAAATTTTTCTGTGGAAATTTGCGAGTTGAAAAAATTTATTGGTCTTCAAATAGCACGTGGTGTTTTGACGGAAAAAGCATTCTAATTCATCAACTATGGAGTAAGGAGTGAGGGCATCTAATCTTTAGCAAAACAATCAATAGAGATCGCTACCCTCGTACAAAAAATTGATGAAGCATTTCAGATTTCATAACTGTTCAAAATGCCGAGAAAGAAGACAAAAGAATGCATTTTGACTTATTTCAAAAACTTGGAACAATTTTATTGAAAATTGTAAAGATTTTATGTGCCAAGTTTTGATTTCGCCATTGACAAACAACTGTTTCCGTGCAAATCTCGGTGCCCTTTTATCCAATACATGCCAAATAAGCTAGACAAATTTGGTATAAAATTTTGGTATCTGGTTGATGTTTGTTCAAAAATTTTTGCAATGGTAAGCCTTATCTTGGTAAAGACCCCAAAAAGGGCAAAACGATTTACCGATAAATGTCTGTTTATACTTGGTGCAACTATTCTTGAAAAGAGGGTACAACGTGACAATGGATAACTATTTTACAAGTATTAATTTAGCAGACAAACTAAAAGAGGAAAAAAATATTTTTTTTTGAAACAAAAAGAAAGTAAAAAAAAGAGGTACAAAAAGTTTAGAAAATGATGAAAGGCAAGTCTTTATATATACATGTCTTTATATATACTGTACACATATACACATCAGAAATATGCTGATCTATTATTAATGCTGCTTGAACTATATACGAAGAAAAAAAAGCAAAGTTGGTGTATATGCTAAGTTCAATGCATCAAACAGTTTCTGTTGATCAATTACACCCAAAAAAATTACTCGAAACAGTCAAGAGTTACAACGCATCAAAAGTAGGTTTATATGTTTTGGACCAAATGGCGGTTATCATACCTGCATAAGTACTACAAGAAGGTTGCCAGTGGGTGTAGTTTTTAACATTATAGACTGCGCATGCCTCAATGCATAAATAATCTACTCTGAAATAATAGGCCAGAGCTTGACAAGAAGAGAGTTTTTACTTACATTAATAAAAGAAATATGTAGCGATCCTTCTACAAAATCTACGAAATTCTACAAATCTGCAATTTTTTCTTCTACGAAACTGTACTGGGAGTGAAATTTGGGAAACGAAAAGAATACAGGGAGACATGGTGGTAGACCAAATGGCGGTTATCATACCTGCATAAGTACTACAAGAAGGTGCCAGTGGCTGTAGTTTTTAACATTATAGACTGCCCATGCCTCAATGCATAAATAATCTACTCTGAAATAATAGGCCAGAGCTTGACAAGAAGAGAGTTTTTACCTACATTAATAAAAGAAATATGTAGCGATCTTTAATACAGGAGAGCATAAAAGAAAAGAAAGAGGCAAAGTAAGCATGGGACAAAATAAGAGATGAAAATACTAAAAAGATATACAAAGAAAAGAAGAGTAAGGCAAAGAAGGCACTTGCGATGGCAAAGGGACGTGCATATAACTTTTTGTATGCTAGATTGCAAACAAAAAAATGTGAGAAGGAGTTGTACAAATTGGTTTGGCAGAGAGACAGAGCAGGGAAAAATGTACAACACGTGAAGGTTATAAAGGATGAAAACAGTAATGTGATGGTAAATTTCGAGGCAGTGTTAAAGAGATGGAAGGAGTACTTTGAGAAACTGATGAACGAGGAAAATAACACAGACCCTAGGACAAAAGAACCAGAAGTTGTTAACGAAGAAATAAGTTGTGTCAGTAGAGAAGAAGTAAAAAACGTACTAAGAAGGATGAAACAAGGTAAAGCGATTGGGCCAGATGAGTTGCCAGTAGAAGTTTGGAGGGTGCATAGGAAAGATGGAAATAAAGTTTTTAACCAGACTGCTTAACGGACTATTAATGGGCGAACGGATGCCAGAAGAATGGCGAAGGAGTGTGCTTATCCCAATCAATAAAAACAAGGGGGACCAACAGTGCTGTGGAAACTACAGAGGAATAAAGCTAATGAGTCACACAATGAAGGTATGGGAAAGAATTATTGAAGCCAGGTTAAGAGATAGAGTAGAGATCAGCAAACAGCAATATGGATTTATGCCAGGAAAGGGAACTACCGATGCCATGTTTGCTTTGAGAATGTTGATGGAAAAGTACAGGGAAGGTCAAGAGAGCCACATTGTGTATTCATGGACCTAGAGAAAACTTACGACAGGATTCCGGGAGAAGAGCTGTGGTACTGTATGAGAAAATCAGGAATAGTGGAAAAGTATGTGCAACTTGTACAACTTGTACAGTATAAGTATGAGGGAAGTGAAACAGTGGTGAGGTGTGCAGTAGGAAGTACAGAAAGTTTCAAGGTTAAGTTTGGACTGCACCAGGGATCAGCGTTAAATCCATTTGTGTTTGCAGTGATAATGGACAGGCTAACGGATGAAGTAAGAAGAGAACCACCATGAACGATGCTGTTTGCTGATGATATTGTAATTTGCAAAGAGACCAGGAAAGAAGTGGAGCAGAGATTAGAATCATGAAGGTACGAGGGGCATTCAAAAAATACGCGGAATTTTCCTGTGACAAGAATGCCAGCAAGAAAAAACGTATTTTAGCATGCTAGCCATAAAAAGCATGTTCTTTGTGATCGAATAATTGCTATCACTCATTTTGTGCTTGTAAACAAAGTTGTCAAGAGCTAGTGTATTTAAGGTAGTTTTTTAACCCATGGAGCGTAAGGATTTCGAGCTAAGAACCAACATCAAATTTTTGGTAAAGCTTAGTTGGAAAGAAACGGAGATCATTCAAGCTCTGCAGACCGTTTATAAAGATGATGCTCCGAAGAAAACTTGTGTTTACAAGTGGATTGAAAGATTTCGAGATGGTAGAGAAGCTGTTGAAGATGATGAGGGTCGTGGAAAACCAACAACCTCAAAAAACAATGAAAAAATTGATTTTGCTAGGAACCTAGTCAAAGAAGACGTACAATTGACAATTTATCAGATAGCTGAGACTGTGGGCATATCAGTTGGCTCAGCTCATTCGATTCTGCATGACGATTTATGCCTCAGCAAGTTTTCGGCGCGATGGGTGCCAAAGCGTTGCGCCCAAATCAGCTTAATCTCAGAAGTGAATTGTCAACGGCAATTTTGCTCAAAATTGAAGCAGATGAAGACCGCTTTTTGATCAAATTATCACAGGAGATGAAACATGGGTCTACCAATATGATCCTAAAACAAAACAGCAGTCCAAACAGTGACTCCCACGTGGATCATCTGGCCCAATCAAATTCAAGTCTGAGAGGTCTGTCAAGAAGGTAATGGCAACTGTTTTCTGGGACTCTGAAGGAGTTGTGCTAGTAGATTTTTTAGAAAGTAAAAAAACTGTTACAGGCGCCAATTACGTAGACGTTTTAAGGAAATTGAGAGCAAAATTAGCTGAAAAGAGTCCAGGAAATCTTCATTGTGGAATTCTTTTCCATCACGACAACGCCCCAGCGCATTCTTCTCGGATCGTAAGAGATGTTTTGAGATTTTCGGTGGGAATTGCTGCCACATCCACCCTTATAGCCCAGACTTGCCCCATTTGACTATTTTTTATTCCCAAAACTCAAAGAACACTTGAAAGGCGTTTATTTTAATGACACTAATGAGGCAAGCAAGCAGCAAAAACATGGCTCACAAGATGTTCAGCAGAATACTTCAAAAAAGGGATAAAAGAATGCAAGCACCGCCTGAGGAAGTGCATCGACCTTGATGGAGACTACCTTGTTGTTGAAAAGTAGATTGATTATATCAATAAATTATAAAAAATTATAAAATTTTCCGTATTTTTTGAATTCGCCTCGTATGCATTGAAAAGAAGAGAGATAAAAGTAACTAGGTCAAAGACCGAATATCTGTGCATAAATGAAGGAAATGACAACGAAAAAGTAAATATGGAGGATACAAAAATACCAAGAGTAAAGGAATTTAAGTATTTGGGATCAACGGTACAAAAAATAGTTGTGAGAAGGAGGTTAAGAACGGATGGAGAAGAGTATCGGGAGTGATCTGAGACAGGAGGTTACCAGCTAGAGTAAAAGGAAAAGTGTACAATTCAGTGGTAAGATCAGCAATAATATATGGACTTAAGATGGTGGCAGTCATAAAAGAAACAAGTGGAAAAAATAGAAGTTGCAGAGATGAAAATGTTGAGGTTTGCTATCGGAGTGACGAGAAAAGACAAGATTAGAAACAAGTACATCAGGAGTACCGTTAAGGTAAAACGGTTAGGAATAAAAATGAGGGAGGGCAGGCTGAGGTGGTATGGACATGTCATGAGAAGAGACTAAGAGTATGTAAGAAAAAAGATGATGGAAATGGAGTTACCCGGAAAGAGGAGAAAAGGGAGACCAAAGAGAAGATTTTTAGATGTAGTAAAAGAAGATATGGGGAAGTTGGTGCAAAGGAGACGGATGTTAAAAACAGGAAGGTTTGGAGAATGATGATACGCTGTGGCCACACCTGAATGAAGGGAAAGGCCGAAAGCAACGTTTTTTTGTTCTATTATTGTAGATCTTTTTTTGTAAAGACTACTATGAGTTAGTGATAGAGAGGAGTTGGCTTTGTGAGCGATTATCTGTTTCAAGTGTAGAAGACTGTTATGAAGTATATTATTCCAAATTGATTTGTTATAGCTGCAGAAGTGTATTTTGAGTAAAAAGAATTTAAAATCGCATCATTTAGATTCGTATAACTTCGTATTATTTTGAATCACATCGCATCAAATTTATAGAACACTCTTTTTCATTAAACTTATATTCAATAAATCCATTTCCCTTTTTTGGTGCGCATTTTAAATGGCTACAATTTGCTATAACAATTATATAAGATTGAGCTTGACTAATTACTGATTTGACAGTCAGAAGAGCAAACGAACAATACGTAATAACGGCCTTTTATTTTTAGGAGTCAAATAAATAGAAATAACTTGAATTTTTGAACTTTACAAAGTCTACGGTTTCTCTGCAGATTAATAATAAAATCGGCGGCAAACAAAATATTGCTTTAAGTAATTTCATTGTTTTATTCTTAGACAAGTTAATTCAATTGATTACGATGAATCTACTTTTACACCAACCAGGAGACGCATGACTTACCTGTTGTTGTTGTTTGTGGTTTTGTGGTTTGTGTTGTACTTGCAGTTGTCGATGCTGTTTCAAAAGATAGAAACCAACAATGAATTAAACTGATAATTTTCTGATAATTTTATTATAAAGAATCATTAGCTATTGTGGAGCAATACTAACTTACTTTCAGGGCCGTAACTTTGTCAGGTAGGACCCCCATACAAACATCTATTTTGGAGGCCCCATTTTTTTCTGTACTTATTATTCAATTGAGCTACTTTTCTCAACACAGGAATCATTGACGACTCCACATTATAGAAAGATTTTTCAATTGAAATAATGAGTCAAAAAAGCATTGAGTTGAACGGGTAAAAGGGGCTAAAGCTAAGTTTACTGTGCCTGCAAATGAAAGGCTATAATTGGAAGAAAATTACACCAAGGTAGCAAGGTTTAACATAATTTTGTGATTGCATTATATTCAAATCGAAATAATGGCGTACCAAGGATTTCGTGGGGGGCAGGCTGCAATAATAATTTTTTGATTGTTTAATAAAATTTTAATCAAATAAACGTCGCAAACCAAAATTGTTTTATAATGACGAAAAAAATCATGTGCAACCTTTTGAGGCAAGAAGCTTTGTAAGCACTATTAACGATATTGCAGCAAAATAAAGGTGCGCTATGCAATGCGGATAAAATGTTTAACCCAAAAGAATTAATGTATAGTACACTGACATTACCACAAAAAACACAAACTAGTGAAACACAATTCGTTGAGGTCAATTAAGTTGGCTACCGTAATTTACTTCCGGGTGATTGAAAACTTGAAATTTTTCCGTCTTGCTTTTGCACTAGCAAACTGCTGGATAAACTTTTTTAAATCTGAATTTTTAGCTCGTTCATTTTCTATCGATTGCAGAGCGAAGTCTCTCTTGGGACATGGAGCTTCGAAGAAAGCTTTTGATCAGTTTGAGTATAGAAAAAGACTTCTCTGCCGTAGCAACTGTTACAAGTACTGTCATAGATATCATGTATGCCGTATAAACGTCAGGATAAGTTGTGGCAAGTGATGCATTTTCAACAATCAAAAAACAAGCCATTTCTTTGGCAGATTTTAAATGGGCAATTTTTGTCTAAAGGACGATTTGATGGAAAGCATTTGGCTAGGAAACAACAGAGACACGTTATCAGAAAATTTGTTACAAAATTTTCTTGCTTCAATCTTAAGATCCAGATGAGAAGCATTTGATTGAAAACTTGGTTCCAAAACTTGATATCATATAACGTCACCACTGGTTTCATTTCTTCAAAGCGATTAATTAGTTGGCAAGAAAGTATGTCCATCACCGGAAGAAACATAGTTACGCAAAATCGCTTCTTAAGATCGCTTAACATTATTCTTTTGGATATTTCATCAAAGTAGCCATTTGTTTTCTTTGTTCTTTTGTTTAAAAACTGTCTTGGCAAACCCCATGTAAAAGCAATAATGTCAGCCTTGTTTAGTATTGCGTCAAAACTTCTTTTGAGTTGAGCAATGTCTTCAGCAGCAGTTTGTAGAAGTTTAATGGCAAAATTTAAGTCAATTGTTTTACATTGCACAGCTTTCGATGAAATGTTGACGATCTGCAAAATCTTGCATTGCACAATCAGCATGCATAAAAATTCAAAGTTTTTTATCTGTTTCTTTATTACCACCGCTTCATCTCTTTTCTTTGGATTCCTGCTGGTAAGTATTATGTGAGTCAAGCATTTCATAACGTCACAAAATCTTTTCTTCAAAGCATAGACAGCATCATATCGACTAGATCACCAAATTGGACTTAAGTTTTTAATGTAGGATTTGAGCAATAACGATTATGGGCATTCTAAAGCTTTTGCCACCGCACAATACTATTTTCTTCTTTTCCTTTAGGCCTTTCCCTTCAGTCAGGGGTGGCCACAGCGTATCATCATTCTCTAAACCTTCCTGTCTTTAACATCCGTCTCCTTTGCACCAACTTCCCCATATCTTCTTTTACTAAATCTAAAAATTTTCTCTTTGGTCTCCCTCTTCTCCTCTGTCCCGGTAACTCCATTTCCATCATCATTCTCCACACATATTCTAGGTCTCTTCTCATGACATGTCCATACCACCTCAGTCTGCCCTCCCTCATTTTTATTTCTAACCGTTCTACCTTAACGGTACTCCTGATGTACTTGTTTCTAATCTTGTCTTTTCTCATCACTCCCATAGCAAACCTCAACATTTTCCTCTCTGTGACTTCCATCTTTTCCACTTGTTTCTTTGTGACTGCCACCGTCTCAAGTCCATATACCATTGCTGATCTTACCACTGAATTGTACTGTACACTTTTCCTTTTACTCTAGCTGGTAACCTCCTGTCTCAGATCACTCCCGATGCTTTTCTCCATCCGTTCCATCCTGGTGTACTCTCTTCTTTACCTCCCTCTCACAACTACCACTTTCTTGCAGCGTTGATCCCAAATAAAAGCAAAAAATCTGGCAAAACTTTGTTGAGTCGACGGATATGAGAAAAAGTAGCTGGAAAATTCGAAATCTCATCCGCAAGTTTGGGAATGACCAAAAAGCAAACAAACAGCATTGAAACATCACTGCTAACCAGGCTACATACCATTTTGTATTAAATGGAAAGACAACTCATTTTATTAAAATCAAGTCTACAATAAATCGGTGTATGGCTTTTCAAAATCTACCAGACCGTTTACAGAAGAAGAGCTGAACTTGGGAATCAAGAGCTTCAACAATGGCAAAACAATATGACATAAGAAACATCTCAGCGGGAGAAATTAAGCATTTTGGGTCTAAGGCAAGAAACAGGCTATCACATTTTTTCAACAACTGCCTTTTCTAACAAAATATTTCCAGAATATGAAAAAGAACCAAGGTAGTTGTCCTGCTGAAACCACGGAAATATTGTTTGGACCAAAAGTTATAGGTCAATATCTCTACTCAGCCACCTCTACCAACTCTTAAAGAGATTTCTTTTCAACCAATTTGCTTCTATCATAGAAACCAACCTCATTGAAGAACAACCTAGTTTCCGCCCTGGTAAGTCGACCATCAGCCAATTGCTCAACCTGACTCCACACATTGAAGACGGCTGCTAGAAAAAGAAGATTGCGGTGCGCGTGCAGACCTCACTGCTGCCTACAACTCAGTAAACCATTGTATTCTCTCCAGAAAATATTAAAAATAACCGATGATTTACATCTTTTACAGTTTCTTGGAGCGATGCGGAGAAATAGCCGTTTTTTTAATGCTAAACAACAAATGAAGCAGATTCCGACTCTAAAAAAACGGCCTTTATCAAGGCAGCTTGTTGGCCTCCTCCTTTACAACATATACACAAACAAGCACTGGATCCAGAAACCAAGCGTTTTATCTGTGATGAAAATTTTTGTGCTACTAGCCAGCATTGGATATTCAATGCAATCAAAAAATTGCAAACCAATGCTCAAAACGATCTACAGCTTTGTTGTGCAGAAAGATTTTTTACACCCAACCCGTCAAAGGCCCAAGTGTGCTTCTTCCACCTCAAGAACACAGAGACGAACCGCCCATAAAACACCACGTAGCATAAAAAAAAATTGAAAACACAACATATCCTAAATACGTTGGAGTAACTCTTGATCGTTCACTGATATTTAAAAAGCACATTCAGAATTGCGAGGCTAAAGTGTGCACCCAAAACAACATCTTTTGCAAACTTATTTTTTACATTGGCGAGATAGCCCTTCTACTTTGAAAACACCAGCTCTTGATCTTTGCTACTCAGCAGCTGAGTTGCTTGCTCAGTATGGTCACGGTCGGTACATGCTCGTGGCCTAGACCCCACTCTCAATAACAGTTGTCTCATTATTACAGGATGCCCAAACCCAACCATCATCAACTGTCTATATCTGATTTCCGAAATAGATCCAACAGGTATTTGACGAGAGGTGGCAAGGAGAAATTTGCTTTTCGATCAGCTCTTCTCCAATTAGTTTTTTCGATTTGCTTTTGGATGTTGGCTACTGTAAATTTTTCTGATGCTGCTTCAACGTCCCTTTCGACAAAATCTATTTCAAATGGTTCGCTGCCGTCCGGAATTCAAATTTTCAATTCTTTTTTGATGGTGCTTTTTTGATGTTGGCTGTTAATATTTAAGCTGGTAATTGCCGATTATTAATTCAATTTCCCGTTTCCAAAAGGGTCCCTTTATAAAATTCTCACCTTAATTTTTCGCGCTACCAATTTGCCTCAGAGGTTACAATAAATTATGCCTGATGGGGTCCATAAGATCGAAACAGGCCTGTCGCATAATAATCGTCCTCTTTGTTAATTTGTTTTAGTCGATTTTTTACTGTTCCTAATTAATTAGTTGAAATTATATTTGATCGGTAACATTGTAATCTCTTTTGAAAATACATTGTACTTGTAAAGGATTTACATGATAGTTTTTTAGGTTTATGCTTAGGCTATTTAAGCATTTGATATAGTTCACTTTGATGTCCTACTATAAAACGTGCATTTCTCTTTTTGTAATAAAGCGTTGCTTTTAATTAAATCAAAAGCTATTTAAATATTTGTTTTCAGGACACAAAAGTTTTGAATTAATTGGGTTTAATATCTCTTTTTTTGTGCCTTGTACTAACGTTTTGCTGTTAATATTAAGAACAATTTTGTTTTGCTTTTTTAAAAAAATAATAAATTAAACTCTCGATTTGCTTCAAGCAATTTTTATTTTCTGAAGTAGGTGTATAATGTGTAACTCCTACTGTGATAGCAATTAAAAATTAAGTGCAAGTTAAGAAAACACTTAAGCAGCCATAATAGATTTAGCATTCTTCATTTTTTTATTTACCAAACATTAAAAAACCTTATTATAATAAAAAGAGAATGCAAATTTTGGAGCGCAGAAAATACCGACTGTGACAAATATCGGAGTTTATAATCCCATTATTGTGAACGGTATTAATTCCAAAAACTTTGACATAAAAACACGTGATACAGCCACAACGTTGTTTGTGTTTACTGCTGACCTGTGACTCGAGCTGATATGACGTTGTTGTTTCGAAAAATTGGGTTCGAGGAATTAGCAATCGTTTGGTTTTTAATAAAAGTCAAATAACCGATGCAATATTCTCTAGTACATAAAACTCTACTTACAGTTACAGTATCAAGTTATACAGTAGTCATTTAAATTTCATGGCAATAAGACAAAAAGCCTAAAAAATAACTACAAACTTTTATAGCAATTCAAATTAATGTTAGTCTCTGTAATTAAAAAAGTTAAAATAGTATGTACGATTAGTAACACAAACCTAAGTTACACAAACAACTTTTCGATATAGTTAAATACAAGTTTTAATTATTATATATGTTTCCTCATTTAATAATTATATTTCAATTATTATACAGGGTGTGCAGAAAGTTCCCGGACAATTTAAAATAAAATATATATGATATTAAATGCACTTTTTGAATGATTTTTTGTGTGAGCAAAGATAAGATATAAGTTTATTCAGGAAATCTATTTTTACTCGATTTGGCCACCATTTGCATCAATTACTTTCTCCAGTCTTGATCTGAACGCTTCTACCGCAGCACCTATCTTTTTCTGGGGAATATCAGCCCATGTCTTTTATAAGGATTTCTTCAAGTGGTTAACAGAAAGTTTTTCTGAGCGGCATGCATCTTTTTTGAGCATTGACCAGATGCTAAAGTTGAGTGGGTTTAGGTCAGGAGAGGAAGGAGGCCACATTTCTTTGTCCCAAAATGAGGGAAAGTTTTATCTGCACCATGATTGAGTTTTTTTCGGGGTGTGCGATTGTGCACCATCGTGTTGAAAGGTAAACACTTCGTTTTTTCATCTTGATTTCATTTCGATCAGTGCCGGAGACAGAATTTCCAAGATATTTATAGGGTCTTTTTTGAGTATCGAAAGCATAGAATATGGAGATATTTCTAGGCTTTCAGCCATCCCCTTTATTGTTTTTCGTGGGTTTCTTCTGATCCTCTCCCGAACGCCTTTAATTTTCTTTGAAGTACGCGCCGTTCTTGGTCGACCAGTTCTGGGATGGTCTTGTGTTATTTCCCAGTTCTTTGTATCTTTTAATTGTATCATAGACCGCCGATTTAGCAACTTTAAGTTGTTTTATACAGTAATAAGAAGGGCTGATATTCCCGCAAGGTGTAATTCAATGACTGCATTTCTTTTTTAATGTGTAAAATACAAACAATTGTCTAGAACATTAATTTCATGATTTAATAAAAAAAAAATTATTTAATTTTTTATTAAATCAATAAAAAGTTGTCCGGAAACTTTTTGCACACCCTGTACAAGTTTTAATTTTAATTATTATATATGAACTGCTGACAAAGCATTATATAAAAAATTGCCAGAAGTTCTTTAATTACTGCTTCTATTAAATACAAGAGGATAGCAATATTTTGCCATCTCCGAAAGCAGGTCGGGATAATTGCTTACCCTACGTATTAGCGCCTCCGTCGCTTTCCTGCAAGTCAGAAAGATAAATAAAGAGATAAAATAAATAGAAATAAAAAAAAATGATACAATTGTAGGGATTGCTAAAAAATTTAAAGGTTGATATAATCTTTTTTATTATCATTAATTTTGTAAATTTTAACAGCAGCAAAAATTGCATAAAATAAAGAAAACAAAAAGTTTAAAAAAAAAAGAACCAAAAGAAAGAGAATAAATTTTTTTGTAAATGCTAAGCTTAACAAGAAATAGCTTTGAGGGGATAATTTTTTTGGTTTAATTTAGAACCAGGCAGGACACTAATGCAATATTTGAGGGAAACATCCATTAAGAGTATTATGACAATTAGGTTTAAAAATTTAAACAAAATTCCAATAAACTAAGAAATGGTCACTATAATCTTGAAAAGAATTTGCAATTGCAATTATAGCAGGATTAAAATCAATCTATTAAATGCTATATTACTTTAAATTGAAAGCGAAAATTTAGTGTTTGGAAATTTAAAAAAGTTTGATAGAATGTAGATATTCAGAATAAAACTTGACTTCGGTTTAGAAATTGTAGATTGCCTTTTCTATAGTAATGAAGTTTATTTTTATATAATAATTGTTTTATGACAAACTAAAAAAAAATATTGTGTAAAACCTATTTGAAATTCGGAAATGTGACAACTGATATGTACAATTTCAATAAACATCATGTTCAAAATTAACATTAAAGGACTGTGTTTCAATAGATGTCATTTTCAATTATAAGTCGTTAATAAAATGGTTTTTAATCGCCCAATTCAGACCAGTTTATTGGTAAGATATAGCTTTATTTTTAATCATCATCATTTTCCGGGAAGACTTTTAATTATTTGTTTAAATTATTATTGAAAAAGTTTTTTTTCTTATAAAACTAGTACAGATTGCCACTTTTTGCGCTTTTAATTCTGGTTTTAACTTTAACACTGGCTTGTTTCTAAGTTGTTACCATCCGTTCATTATTTTTTGCATCCTTTTTTGAATAAAAAGGAAAAAATAAACTTTGTTGTTGTTGTTACTACCGTAAGGAAAAAAAGTAATTATTTGGCAAAAAACTCCATATCAAAAAATCTAAACGGGCATTTTTTTTAACGTTTTTACAAATTCCGCTTTCCGCTTGCTTTTTCGCGATCGCTTTCAGTTCAAACCGACCTTTGTACTTTCGTTATTAAACACTAATCGTTTATCGTTGCTTTTGATTTCTCTTTTAAAAAATATTTTGTCAATGTAAAAATATTTTGGTCAGCATTGCAATGTTTACGCCAACATCTGTAGGGCCCAGATGGTAGGTGCTTTCACGCAGCCTGGGCCGTGAGTAAGTCTGCTCATTGATTTTAAAATGACAGACCGAAACCGAACCTACCAAAACGGAAGGGTATCCACCCATTCCGATGTTTAGTGTGGGTCTGCTAATCGGCAAACGTCCTTTTCAGGACGGGGCAATGTCAGGATAAAACTGCCCTTTTCAGGGCACATTGCCAACAAGTTCCGAAGACCCACTATTCTTCAACTGAACATCGAAGGCCTCACTGCAAGCAAGATGAACGTTCTTCATCACCTCGCTATGCAGTCTGAGGCACTCGTCATCCTACTGCAGGAGACCCACTGTACTGATGCAGAGAAGTTGGTACTACCACACTACCAACTAGCTGGGTCTTCTTTAAGCAGGAAGCATGGCCTTGCCACGTATGTCTACGAGCGACTAAGATACACGCTTTTGGACCAATCTCCACCGACATCGGAGATCGAGTGGTTGTGTGTGGACGTTGATGGCTATAAAATAGTCAACGTCTACAAACCACCGCCAACGCGATTGCGAACCCTGGATCTCCCAGTGTTTCCTCACCCCTGTCTGTACGCTGGCGATTTTAACTGTCGTCATGCTGACTGGGGTTATGATGACAACAGTCCGGACGGTGAGTGCTTGGCTGGATGGGCAAGTATTAATTGTCTTGCCCTGCTATATAATGCCAAGGACGCTGCCAGTTTTTATTCCGGCCGCTGGAACACTGGCACCAATCCAGATCTAACTTTCGCTAGCGTAGGTCCAAACACTCGCTTACCGGATAGACGTGTCCTTGAAAAGTTTCCCAGGTCACAACATCGACCCTCGCTTATTACACCACCAAGGTTTGCTATGGCAGTGTCAAGCATGCCTGTTAAGCGATGGAGCTTCCGCAAGGCCAAATGGAGTCACTACATTGCTTTGACAAATAAATTCGCAAAGACTTTGTTGCCGCCTGATTCACTTGATGTGGATGCGGCTTACCAGGACTTCTGTAACACCATTAAGAAAGCAGCCAAGAAGACTATCCCACGCGGGTATCGAAATAACTATATTCCGTGTTGGGATGCAGAGTGTGAATCCCTCTATAAAACCTTTCTGCAGTCTCCTCAGGGAGACGACTCAAGTTTGGGTGTTACAGCTCTGCTTGCCAAGCTTGACAGAAAGCGGAGGGATCGATGGTCCGAAGCAGTTCGGAGCATTGACTTCTCACACTCTAGTCGAAAAGCGTGGAGTATTTTGAACAACCTTATTGGTAGGTCACGACACTCTCCTCGTCACTGTCCCGTTTCAGCCGATGCTATTGCATCTCAGCTGGTTAGAAATGGGAAATACGAGGCTGTTAATCGCAAGTCACCTCGACTTGTCTTTCAAGAAGTATCTGACCTTTGGAGGGCCACAACACCAGACGCAGTAAATATCTCTGACAATTTTTCACAGAGAGAATTTGCTGCTGCCCTTCAGCACTTAAAACCAGGTAAAGCTCCGGGTCCTGATTCCATCTGCCCCGAGCTTATACTCCATGCCGGAGTTGCTTTGAAGTCCTGGTTACGTGACTTCCTTTCTTCCTGTTTACGCCGACTCAAAATTCCCAAGATCTGGAGAAGAGCGCTTGTGGTCGCGATCCCAAAACCAGAAAAGCCCGTGGGGAATCCAAAGAGTTATCGACCGATATCTCTGGTCTGTGTCCCCTACAAGATCCTCGAGATGCTTATCTACGCCCGCGTTGAACCATTAATCGATCCACTGCTCCCTAAAGAGCAGGCTAGGTTCCGACGCGGGAAGTCAACCGTAGATCAAGTTGTTCTGCTAACCCAGAACATCGAGGATTCTTTCGAGGCTAAAAAGAAGGCCGGTGCCGTATTTATTGATCTTACAGCTGTTTATGACACTGTCTGGCACCGTGGCCTTACCTGCAAGCTGCTGAGACTACTTCCGGATAAGCACATGGTCAAAATGATCATGGAGCTTGTCCGAAATCGAAGTTTCACCTTTACCACCGGTGACAGCAAGCAAAGCAGGCTACGCCGTCTTAAAAACGGCGTTCCTCAGGGATCGGTCTTGGCTCCCCTCCTATTTAACATCTATACGTACGATCTTCCTTCCATGATTTCCAGAAAGTTTGCTTATGCTGATGATTTAGCATTGTTGCACTCTTCTGGAAACTGGAAGGACTTGGAGGGGACATTAAGCCAAGACATGTCCACACTGTCAGCGTATCTCCAGACTTGGAGGTTGAAGCTCAGTCATACTAAGACGGTGACGACAGCCTTTCACTTAAATAACCGAGAGGCCAAACGTGAGCTAAAGGTCTACAACAATAGTAGACTTTTACCGTTCTGTCCAACCCCTACATACCTTGGGGTAAAACTGGACAGATCGCTCACGTTTCGTCACCATTTAGTGGCATTGCGCAAAAAACTATTCTCGCGCGTCACACTGCTGAGGCGACTCGTGGGCTCGGGATGGGGTGCTGGTGCTAAAACACTACGCATAGCCACCTTGTCTCTAGTCTACTCAACAGCTGAGTACTGTGCGCCAGTCTGGTGTCGCAGTGCTCACACTCGCCTCATTGACAGTGTCTTGAATGACGCCTTGCGCATAGTTACTGGATGCCTGCGTCCCACTCCAATGGACCACCTACCTGTACTGTCAGGCATCCAGCCAGCTGAGCTTCGCCGACTGGGAGCGACACTCTCCTTGGCTTACCGTGGATCTCTGGATCCCGATCATATCTTGCATGGTATTTTAAGTGGGTCCTCAGATACTGGCCAAGTGAGACTAAGATCCAGACGCCCGTTTGTGCCAGGTGCGCGGAATCTCTTGGACAATCTTGCCAGACTTGGCATCCGCGCCTCTGAATGGACGAATCACAAATGGAACGCGGAGTACTGTGAAAATGCTTCCAGGTTCCGTGCTTTTGTGCCCGGGACCAGTGTCAGGCCTGTTGGGATGGGCTTACCCCGAGCAGCTTGGGTTAAGCTCAACCGCCTGCGGACTGGTGTTGGGCGATTCCATTCGTCCATGCACAAATGGGGTCTCGCTCCTTCATTGAATTGCGAGTGTGGCGCCTCAGAGCAAACCGCAGACCATGTACTAACAATGTGCCCCATACATCGGGCACCACATGGAGCACGCGGTCTGACGGTTTTGGATGACGAAACTCGATGCTGGCTTAATAACATCACTGCCAGCATCTGATCCAGGCAGTGCAGCAGTCTGGGGTAGTAAAAGGATAAACCCTCGGCCCCAGTTCTGTTTGTGTCTGGCCTGGAGTGGATGCCCTTCAAACAACGACGACGAGGCCAACATCTGTATTCATTATTTTACGCTTTTTATTTTAATTTTAATCAAACTCAATCGAATCATAGAAGAAAAATTTTGTTTTGGACTCCAGTAAATTTAATAAAATATTGATATGCGCAGGCATATGTAAATTTAAAGATAGTTTCTTAATTAAACAAACCAAAAGAACCCGATTTGGAATTTCAAATCACGTTTACACGGTACCAATATTTCCAAAAGAATTGTACTTATTTTTTACGATTTTGTCGTTATGCAGTTACATGAAAGAACAGAATATCATAGCTTACTTGTTGTAGTTGTTTTTGGTGTAGTGGTTTGCATTGTGCTTTCAGTCGTCGAAGCTTTTTTTGAAAGAAACAAATGAATAAATTAAGTTTATGAATTGGGATATAATCTTAAGAGCTTTACCGATTCTAAGCTCCTAAATAAAACCGTGAACAGACAGTTGATCGAACAACAATTAACAGCTAAATAAAACCGCAAACGACAATTGATTGAATTACGACAAAGCACTTTTAAGGGAGACGTTACAAAGCTCTCATGTTTCTTTCACAAGAAACTTAAAGAAAACTTTTTGATCATTTTTTTTCTTCTATTGTATCAAATAATTTGACAACTATAATAACAATTTTAATTTTTTTCTTTTGCAATAATTAAACTAAAATATCTTCAATTTGTTCGGTTCCGATTCGGTGTTTGCAACATAGATTTTGTCATAATAACAAAAATTTTGTTACTATTAATCAAGAGTGGTATGTTTTTAACAATCTGTTATAAATCAAGCCATCGTTGTTTTGGAGTTGTTACATCGTAAAAATGAATCATGTAGCTGTATAGAGAAATTTTTGCTTAACTTAATAGCGATTGAGAAACTTTATCAAATAGTTTAATAATTTTTAAGATTTTTACTAAAACAATACAAAAGCGATCTGAGCCAATGTTTCTTAACTGTTCATGGTTCGTAAATCACTTTCAGAAGTACTCAAACACATATGAATCCTTTGCTCCACCAAAAACACGACCTAGATTTGTCTTAATGAAGTTATATTTGTTGCTTTATTCACATATTTATCATGTTATATGCTAAAAAGAACAACCCAAATAGTACAAAATCAAAGTAATTCGTCAATGAAATCAATGTAAAACGTGCCGTATACTTGTCTAACAAGGGTTTTCAATCATTTTCGTCTTGATCACAACACAACAAATATCTCTGAGTCACTAAGCTAATTCATTGCAAATTCATAAGTATTACTATCGTGTTTTAGTTAAATAGTAAATTATTTTTCTTAACAAAACAGCCAGAAACTGATACCGTGATTCTGCTGATACCGGAATGCCAGCCTCATTGCAGTTGAAACGTTTTTAAGCCAGTTTTGATGCTGCAACAATGCTAACTTTGATCTCAGTAGTCTTGTTAGTCTTGTCAAAATAAAATATTCAACAATGTTTCATTAAAATAAGACTACAGCGCAAAGAGAATGCAAAAAGTTGCAGCAATTATTATCTAAAAAAACAACGTTGCAAGGAGAAGTTTGTTCAGCGACCCAGTTGAAAAAACTTGACCTTGACATTAAAAAAAGTTACTTAATTTAATTAATTAAAAACAAATTGGCATCTTATTGATAGCCTTTACTTTTGATAAACTTAATTAGAATAACAAAGAGATTATTTAATCATAAAAATTTACACAAGTAAATCAATTGTTGTTTTTTATATCAAAATGTCGTTTCAATTAATTGTCGTTTCGATCTATTGTCGATTAGATCAACTGTCGTTTTGATCAACTGTTGCAGCACCACATAAAAACAACGAAATATTTTAACTTACTTGTTGGTGTTGTTTGTGGCGTAGTGGTTTCAGTTGTGCTTTTAGTTGTCAAATCTGTTTTGAAAGAAAGAAAGAAATAAGTAAGTGTCACACTTCATTCCTAATAATTTTAATCATAAACGATGTAGTTTATCCCCGGTGAAAGTGACTCGTAGTTTTATCGTAAAAATATTATCGCATGACAAGTGAAACGCGACTCTTGTACTATGCGATGTATTGTCTACAGTTTCCTTGATTTATATCTTGTCTTTTTCTCTTTGCATTGACTTAATATGTTTTTGATCAACGTCATTGTACTAGAATGTTCGCGTATATGCTACTTGATTCGAGCTCAACGATCTCTCCAGGGAGTTCTGGCTAAATCTCGAATTTACAAGCAAGTTTACGTCACGTGATCTAGTTTTTTATATAAAGCCGATGCGTAGCGAATTATAAGATGAGATGTGATTTTGAGACGACTCGAGTGGAAGTAATTTGGTTGGGCGCAGGAGCCCCGTTAGTTTTTGTATTGGTCGTCGAGTGTTGAATTTATTTTGCGCCAGTGGTTGGCAGTTGTATTCTACACAGGTAGAATTATTTGTGTTGATTGAATCACGTTATAGCAGTGGTTCTTAACCTATTTACTTGCTGCACCCCTTTTAAATCACCAACCAATTCTCGCACCCCCTTTTAGAATTGGTTAAATATAACAAGTTTCAAAAAACGTAAGATGGAACCATCTTTTAAGCTCAAAAAAAAAAAAAAATCAGCAAAGAAAGAAATTACAGTAATACATTTAGAAGAGTGTCTCAGTGACTCTTTTGTTGTTGCTTCCTATTTATAATGACATCAAATCTTGGTGTCTTGGTGCTAAGTGCTACTCGCATGTCGTGCTGAGAATACAAACGATTTCTAGATTTTGTTTTAATGTGAACCAGGCAAGAAAATTCTGTTTCACACAAATAAGTTGTTGCGAAAGGCACCAACACAGTAAGAGCCTTTTTTGCCAAAACAGGATATGTTTCTAATTGAGAAGCCCAAAAGTTCTCCAGACTATCATCGGAAAATTCCATTTTAATTCCAGTATTGTTTTTCATATCAATGAGATCTTCCATAATGTCGCTATTATCATCAATTTCTTCCAAATTCACCTTGAAAGGATGACGGATCCAATAGTCACAGGTTTGTATCTCTCCACATGAGAAGTAGCCATCAAATGCAGTACTAAGTATTTGTAAATGTTCAGCAATTGTTGAAACAAGGGGTGGATGCAAGGAAGCACTTTCCTCGAGTGTTTCTTGAAGGGAAGGAAAATTTACCAAGTTTCCTTTCTTTATACGTCTAATGCACAGCTGAAGCTTTTCTTTATATGCAGACAGCTTCTCACATGCATGAATTACGCTGATTCCTTGTCCCTGCAAACGGCGCTTGAGCTCGTTGAGTGCTGTGAACACATCAGCCAAATAGGCAAGGTTTTGAATAAATTTAGGGTTTTCAAAATATTCAGCCATTTCATTTCCCATTTTGCAGAGAAATTCTTTAATTTCATCTCGCAATTTAAACAGACGGGATAGCACACGACCACGTGACAGCCACCTTACTTCGGTGTAATATAAAAGCACGGTTTGTTCTTTACCCAACTCCTTACAAAACAGTTGAAACAGTCGGTGATTCAGTGCACGGCCACGAATCGTATTCACAACCTTAATGCAAATTTCCAAAGCTTTCTTCAGTTTGAGAGGTAATGTTTTTGCTGCAAGAGCGTGCCGATGAAGAAAGCAATGGGTAATTTTCAGACTGGGAATTTCTTAGTAATGCAGCAAATCCTGAACGGTTGCCCAACATGGCTGGTGCTCCATCAATGTATATCGAGCCAATCTTGTCTAAGTGAAGTTGGTGTTTCATGAAGAATTCTTTTATCATATGAAATACGTCTTTGGCTTTCGTTGTAGTTTCCAGTGACTGACAAAACAAAAAACTTTCTTCAATTTTCTTGTTTTTCACATATCGGACTACCGCTATTAGCTGACTACAGTTTGACACGTCAGTAGATTCATCAAGCTGCAGTGAAATCGTTATTGGACTTGCCTTAATGTCAGCAATAACCTGCTCCAGAATATCTTCACTCATATTGATGATCCTATTGTGGATAACATCATTAGATAAAGATACTTGTTGCAAATTTTTTGCAGCTTCCTTAGCAGCTTCCTTGCCAAGAACAATATCTGCTATTTTAAGAATAGCCTACATGGCTTGATCAATTCCTCTCCAACGGTATGGGGCTTCTTTGACTTAACAATTTGGTATGCAGCTTCATAAGAAGCTAGCAATAGTGGTTTTTCTGGGGGTGAAAACCCATACATACGTAATGTGCCGGCACGGTCAAACCTAGCCCTCTTGACTTGTAATGTCGCAATGTCATTTCCTGCATTCACACCACCATGCCTGTTCTTGAAATATTCATCAAGTTTCGATGGTTTCAAGTTTGAGTTTGAGAACATAGTGCTGCACAGGACACACTGCGGACGTTGTGTACCATCGTTTTTGGTAATAAATGTAAAGCCATACTGAACATAGGCATCATTCCACTTTCGTTTTTTAGACATACCAAAAACAAAGTTTAGTGATATTAAAGTCTGTAACAACACTCAATTCTGTTATTTTCCACTTGTAAATTTGAAATCTGTAACATAACGTTTTTTGTATTTAAAAGAGTAGGCCTAATCAACCTTAATGATTCAGCATCCCCGCAACCCCTAGGAACATTTCTCGCACCCCTGGTTAAGAAACCCTGCGTTATAGTGTTGATTTCGCTTTGCAGTTTGGCAAAGCGTGGAATAGAAGTTTGGTCGGACGTGATTTTTGTAATACATTCGTTCTTGTTAGCGACAGTGGTCTCTGTTGTGAAGAAGAGTCTTCAACGAAACCAATCCGAGCTTTCGTTAAACCAACTGTATAAACAGTCAGGCTCATAGCAAGACTACTTCTTGAGCCGAAGTAAACTAAAATTTAGACACAGCTTTGTTTTAGCGCAGGTATTCGGGTTACCTAGCTTAACTGGTCCTTTGGGATTCCCGAACAAAGTCTGTGATAGTAAGTAAATAAACTTTATATACAAAGATGCGAATTCAAACTTAAACTCAAACTCAAAAAACTCGGTATATTCTTCCAAACTTGAACTTACACTCAAAATATGTTGGTCGAATTTCATTTATTACTTGAATAATTAATATGATAATAACAAGTATAAAATCTTAGACCTGTTTGATTTCGCTCGAAAGTCTTTTAACGGCAGTTGCGTTCCACCCTAATTTCAGGGTCCAGCTATTTTTTGCTAAATTCACTTTTAGTTTTATTTTATTTACGTCCAAATAATAGTTTATTTCAATGTACTGTACACCAGATTCAATTATGCAATTGTTATTTTTCGGGTACAATTGATCATTTCAACGCATAACACTTTTAAATTGATTTTAGTGGCACAAAAAAATTTCATGTAAATAACAAAACTGATACATTCTGCTCAGTAATATGCCTATTTGTTATTGTAAAATTTCATGGTAAAACCGTGTAAAACCATGATGCAGGCAAGATTGTTTTTCCCCATTTACCATATCCTGATCTGATGTGCTTGTGACCACGATCTACAAGCCATGCGTTTGTTTTTTACGCTTTTAAAATTGGACATAAAAAATAATTTATGAAATGATAAGAGGATTAAACCAAACATGAATCAAAAATTGTATTTAACCACTGATTGTTTTCTTTGAACCCAAACCGGAGCTGAACCGGAGCACAACTCGGAAAAATAAAGTTTGCTGGACCTGAACCGGAACCACTAAAAATAAAATTTTCAAAACCTAAACCTGAGCCAGAACTTTTTCAAACGTTTCGTCGCCCTGGCAAGTAATTAAATATATTAAAGCAGGTGGTTTTTAAATTTCAAAAATTTTACAAAGCGAGATATATTTTGAGTCTATATTTGTTTACTGCAAATTTTATCGTTATGCCAGTATCTGAACAAATACGTTGTCAGAACTTACCTGTTTTTGTTGTTTGTGGTGTAGTGGTTGACGTTGTGCTTTCAGTTGTCAAAGCTGTTTTGAAAAAAAGAAACAAATGGATAAATCAACTTCTATAGAGTGGTATAACACTACAAGACATACAACGGATGATATTTGTGATCATGGCCACATCTTTACTATAACGTGTATCTTAAACCTTTAAACTAAGGATATAAGATTTGTTTGTGAAATAAAGTTGGTTTGATATTGATATCACAAACATTAAAAAATTAGACTTATTTGTTACTCGCTGCAAAAGAGGTTTTATTACATTAAAATTACTAACATGGTACACATATGAACCGCTGTCCGTTAAAGAAAAGTTCTTGGTGTCTTCTCAGCAATAATGCGCCTGTCAGAACCAGTGTACAGATATTTCATCACGCGATATTTGATCACGTGATTGTTAACCACTGATGTTTAATCACTTAAAAATTTAATTACAGAGACACTTCATCATGCTCTCAAGTGTCGTTAAATTAAGTATGGCAATTAGCGTGTAAAAAGGCCTGAAAAAAGTCATAATGTAATTGTTTAGTTAGAGTTACGGTTAGGGTTAGGGTATTTGCCGGTTTATGCAATAAATACGCAAAACCATTTTTTAGTTTTGTTGGAGTCGGAGCTGGAGTCGATTTTTACAATTATTTGAGTCGGAATTGGGAGTCGGAGTTGGAGTCGTATGTTTTAGGGATGAGTTGGAGCTGGAGCCGAATTCGTTTTTATGAATGATGGGTTCGGAGCTGGAGTTGTTTTTAATTTTAATGCAATCGGAATCGGAGCTAAACTCGTTTTTTTAGATTTATAAATCGGAGTCGGGAGTTGGAGTCGTTATTATTTTTTGCAACTCCAACTCCGCTTTTTTGCCTGTTTAAAAGTTAATCCTAACTTACCTGTTGTAGTTGTTTGTGAGGTAGTGGTTCTCGTTGTGCTTTTAGTTGTTGAAGCTGTTTACAATAAAACAAACAAACAATAAATTAAACTAATGATATTCTTATCTATTGCATTTCTCAATAAGTTAACTTTATTTATTGAGATATATAGCTATTTCTTTACGTCTTTAGTCATCGAAATTTAACTTTTATTCACTTGAATCGTTTCAAACAAACTTTGGTTTATTTTATCAAGATTTAGCTTAATTAAAATTGTTGATAAGTATTTTGATGTTAAATTTATAAAACACACTCTAAGCAAACACAAGGTCTGAGTAGATACTATAAGTTTTATATTACAAATCATGCGCTTTATAATCAAATCTTTGAACAAATATTAGGATTATCAAGCAATTTCGAGAAGAATCTCAGTTTGATTTACAATTGCTTTAATAGCAATCGTTTGAATGTACCATTATTTCATTAATAAAATAAAAGCAAAAATCTAGTGTTTAGAAATATGAAAAACTTTGATTGAATTGTAAATACTCAGAATAAAACTTCACTTTGCTTTAAAAATTATAGATTGCCCAGCTTATAGTAATAAAGTTGATTTTCTAGACAAACAAAAGAAATATAATTTAATATCTTTTTGAAATTTGGAAATGTGACACCTGATATGTACAATTTCAATAAACATCATGTTCAATTAACATTAAAGATTGTGTTTCAATAGTTGTCGTTTTAAATTTTGAGCCTTTGATAAAATGTTCTTTAATTGCCCATTTCAGACCAGTTTATTGGTAAGATAATAACGCTTCAATTTTAATCATTCTTTAAATTATTACAAAAAATGTACATTTTTCTTTACAAAACCAATAAAAAATGCCAGTTTTGACAGTTCAAATTCTTGTAAGGATTTCAACGAAGGCTTGCTTTCAAATTGTTACCATCCGTTCATTATTTTTTAAAGTCCTAAATTCTTGTTTTATTTGCATTTTTTTTTGTATAAAACAGAACATATAAACTTTGTTGTATTGTTGTCACTGTTACGGCTAATCTGCTTATTTCGTTGTTCCTTTTTTTTGTTGTTGTCGAAATTTGTTACATCCGGGTTATGAACTTATTCTACCAGCGTTCGTGATTGGTTGTTGCATTTTGTAGTAATCATGTGCGCGACAGAATCTTCTGGAATCTGGTAATCTAAGGTAATCTATAATTTAACTCTTGCTTTCTATGTTTTAGATTCGGTCAACCTTTCTATTAAAGCGTAACTTTAGTAGCCTTTTGCGTTCTGGAGTAATTTGTTTATACAATCATATTCTGTGATTTTACTGTCTTTTGTTTCAAATTAAATTTCTCCGTGGTGAATCAGGCGGCTGGTATGACTAGGGAGAGCTAGTAGGCTACTTTAGTGCGCATTTGCCCGACCTATCACTTATTCATATAGATTCCTACGGGCTGTTGACCTGCTCGTGTATTGCATTTAATAGAAAGCGGTTTGGTCTTGTATAGGTTAGGCCGTACTGTCTTTAGGCGCCTGTGTTGGGCCTAGTGTATGTTTGTGTCTTTGTGCTTAATTCTTGCTACTAGTTACGACTAAATTTGTTATGTTTTTCTTCTTTTGTTATCATGGTTGGCTCTTCAGAGCTTAAGCCAGCTTTAGCTGGTGACTTTCATAAACGTGAACTTGATTTGGCTCGTAGGGACTTAGAACTCGAACGTCGAGAATTAGAATACTTAAAAAAGTAATCAATTATCTCATAAAGTTGAGACAGCTCCTGCATGCTCTAATGCTACTTCCTTGTTTACGTTAAGTGCTACAGGTTTTTCTTTTTCTGTAGATCAGAAATTAGTCTCTGACTCATGTGTTAATGAAAATCCCTTTTCTAAGGACATGCATAATCTCTTTTCATCTAACAATTTTGCCAATCTTTACCAACTGCCATTTCAGCAGTTGAGGCCTGTCCTTAATCCATTTGCTAAACCTGAGAACAGGCATAAAGGTGAAATACCTATGTATCATCAACCAGCACCTGCTGCTATGAATGACCAGTCAAGGGTTTCTGAGCTGATACATGCCTTTAGCATTATGACTAATTCTATTAACCGGTCACAAACTAGACCTTGGCAATGTGATGATCTTTTCTACGATGACCCTATAGATTATAGACGTTTTATTCGCTACTTTGAAACATACTCTATTAGGGGAGTATATGACTCAGCCACTCGGCTAAATTACTAATCTTTTCTTGCGCTGGTGAAGCCAAGGAATCTATTGTCAACTGTATTATGTGTGATTCCCCTGATGTGGGGTATTGGAAGACACGCCATATCCTGGAAGAAAATTTTGGACAAATTGATGGCATAATAAACGCATATGTAAAAAAGCTAACAGAGGGTTCTCCTATAAAAAGCAACGACTCAGATGGCATTCTTAAATTTGCGAGAGACCTTTATAATTGTGAGCTCACTTGTGGTAGCCGACCAGAGTCTGGTCTTGATTCACATCATGTAGTTGTTGTGAATCAAGACCAGACTTTTTGCAAAGTTGGCAAAGTTTTTGCTTGTCTGCCGAGATCTCTTCAAGAAAAATTCATTATGTCTGTGTCTTTTTAATTAAAAAAGGAACATCCAATCACCTTTTAACAGCTTTCCCAGTTCATGCAAAAACAGTCTCATGTTGAAAGAAGCTTTTTAAACCAAATTGTAAAGAGTAAAGACCCTAACACTACTAAATTTAATTTTTCTAAAAAGTCCTGTAATAAGCCTGCCATTCATTCCACACAAAGTTCAATTGCCCCATCCTCCGTAGTTGAATCTGTTTTAGTAAAAATAAATCAATTTAAAGAAGTAGATAGGAAACATAGGTCTTGTCCTATGTGTGTTCAAGCCCATCCATTGTGGAAATGTCTTAAGTTCCAAAATGCTATCGAAAAGCAAAAATGGAATACTGTGTGGAAAAGTGGATGTTGCATTAATTGTCTTGTTGACCACTTGGTGCAACATTGTCAATCTCCCCAAAGGTGTAAAATGTGGCAAGACAAATACCACACGTTGTTACATCATAGAGAACACAATCTCAAAGCATCCACCTCTACTAACAGTAAGAATAGTGGTAGTGATAATGGGGCCGGTGTAGGTAATCCAGTGAAGGTTTTGCCCAATTGTGTACAAATTGAAAATCATGTTAACCAAGCAAACTCTAATGATCAACTACTAACTAAGTTCTCAAGTAGTCAAGTTACTCAGGATAGTAAATTAAATGTGTTGTGATATTGTGCAATAGATGACGTAGTGTTTTCTTAAACGCTTCTAATCTTAATCAGCGCCTTCTGCTCGATCAATTATTGGACACGCGTATCTCCAAGCATAATTGTAACCAGTTAAATCTGCGCATCTATTTCGGTTCATCAGTCAGTTCAAAGTTATCACGCTACTACAGCAAACGAACTAAAAGCATTCTATTTCAATACGGTTGTTTTTTTGGCTAAGTGATTTTTGTGAATATTAATTATTGTTATTTAATAAACCTGTGTATTCGTGCAAAGATACAACAGGCAAAAGTGGCGACGAGGATTCAAGTAACTCATCTGCGTCAAGAATTTTAAAGAAAATTTGTTGAATCTGCATTAAAGCTTGAATTGTCAAAATGAGTGAAATTTCTGAACTGATTTTGTTGTTAAATAAGCAACACCAAGAGCAAATGGCAGTTTTACGCGACGAGCATCGCGAGCAGAACAAGCAATACCAAGAGCAAATGACAATGCTTCAAGAGCAGCTGAAAACTTTACAAAGCAGCTTGAACAACCCGCGAGAAAATGTTCCAACACCGATGGCAAGTTTTCAACCATTCGATTCCACATCTGAGTTATGGACTGATTATTTGGCAAGGTTCCGAACATTCGTCACTGCTAACTCTATTCCCGACAACAAGCAAGCACAAATTTTTCTTACCAACCAATCTAACTCCGTTTACAAAATGCTTAGCAACTTAGCGGCTCAGCAACAACCTGTCAAAAGCATACATGAGCTAACCATGAATGATATTCAGACGTTTATGGCAGAGCAGTTCGACCCAAAACGATTTTTGTCAGAGAACGTTTCAAGTTCTGGTCTGACATGAAACGCAAACCTGGCGAAACTATTCCTGAACTGGCAAGCAGAATACGACAAGATGCAGCTACATGTGATTTTCAATCCATTAAAGATCCTTTAGATGAAGCCTTGCGAACTAAATTCATCTGTTCAGTAGACAACGAAGCAGTTTTGAAGACACTCTTCAAGCTCAAGGACGATGAACTGAAGTTTAGCAACGCCATCAGAGTGGCTCAAGAAGTGGAAGAAGCAGCCAAGGTAGCAAAGGAAACCGTACACGGTCAACCTTCTACGTCGGTGCAGAAAGTTTATCACGCAAAGTCCAAAACTTCCAAAACGCAAGAAAAGAAAACCGCCTGCTTCAGGTGTGGAAATTCTGGACATTTTAGCAAAGCTTGTCCCCACATTAAAGCTATTTGCAGCTTCTGTAAGAAAACAGGTCATCTGCAATCTGTATGCATGTCTCGACTAAGAGATAATAAGCTTGTGAAACAACAGGTGAAATTGGTGCACAAAGTCCAATATTCTGTTTCACCCATCTATCAAACTATTAGACTTAATGACCACAGAATTAAGTTTGAAATTGATAGCGGAGCCAGTGACACATTTTGCTGTGAAGCGACGTGGCAAACGCTGGGTAAACCCATTTTACAACCTGTATCAGTTCAATATTAAGTTGCTGAAGGTAGCCCGCTACCCGTCGTGGGACAATTCCAATCAACTGCAAGTATTGATGGAAAATCACCTGACGTGACCTTTCCTGTAATTGTCACTAAGGTGCCCAATCTAAATTTACTAGGTCGTCTGGCGATGATGAAGTTGAAACTCACCAACTTAACTGATCACTTAGCTGACACAAGTTTTGATGGGGAGGAGATGGAAGATGATGTCGATAGCGTTTGTTTAGTTCGAATAATCAGTCGTCAAATCAATCCTGACAATCCATTGCTTGTGGTCAGAGAGACTGCCAAGGATCCAATTCTTGCCCAAGTAATGCGATTTGTGAAGGAGGGATAGCCGCATGCATTTTCGGAAGAGCTTAAAGACTTCAAACAGTTGGAAAATTCGTTGTCAACAGAGAATGGTTGCGTTTTTTACGGCTTACGGGTAATAATTCCTTCAACCCTACGTAATCATATTCTTAAATTATTACACCTTGGACATTTCGGCATGCAACGGATGAAACAACTTGCCAGGTCAACTGTCTATTGGCCTAGAATTGACTTTGACATTGAGGATTTATGTCGCAAATGCACTTCCTGTGGCCAATTTCAAAATAAGCCGGATAAACCTTCAATCCATCCGTGGATGATGCCAGAAAAACCATGGTCAAGACTCCACTTGGACCATGCGATCAACTTTCTGGGAAGAAACTGGTTAGTCCTTGTAGACGCTTATTTAAAATATCCTTGCATTCATCCAACAACCTCAACGTCTTCGAAAAGTACTACTGCTATACTTGAACAAGAATTTGCTCATTTCGGATATCCCCACACGTTGGTGACCGATAATGCCACAACATTCATGTCTCAAGAGTTCCAACTTGGTGCAAACAACGAGGCATTGTACATCTCACCGGAGCACCTTATCATCCAGCAACAAACGGTGCTGCCGAGCGTTTGATACAATCGTTCAAACAGGCATTGAGAAAATCCTCGTTACCTCCAAAGGAAGCTTTGCAAGAATTTCTAATGCAATATAGAAGAATTCCTTTTGCATCGGGACTGTCACCAAGCGAATTGTTGAATGGAAGAAGAATACGCACCAAAATTGACACTTTGGTTCCATCCATTCCGCATCTCCTGCAGGGAAGACAGTCAAAACAAGCGAGCAAGCATTCAAATGCTGAAGACTCGGAAGTGGTTTCGAAAGTCGAACATTATTACTCACTAGGAGACCCTTGTTACGCACTGTACTTCGGCCCTAGAAGAGATCGTGACCCACGATGGGTGCCTGCGATAGTTACGAAAGTCCATGGTACACGAAGCGGAGGAATGACATCTTGATCAACTTCGACCTCGATACGGTTCGGATCAAGATGATGATCCCTGTGAAATCCCAACGAGCGTTTTGTCTACAGAAACACTTCCAGCCGGGACTGACCACGCATCTAGTTCTTCTTCGATGAACCAACGCAACAATCCGAGATTACCAACCGGAGACGAGTACGGGCGATACAATCCACGACGATCAGCGAGAACAAAGAGACCTCCAAAAAAATATTGTTGCTAATATGTATATATATTTTTTTGTCGTAGTTTATTTGGGGAGGTGTTGTGATATTGTGTAATAGATGACGTAGTGTTTTCTTAAACGCTTCTAATCTTAATCAGCGCCTTCTGCTCGATCAATTATTGGACACGCGTATCTCCAAGCATAATTGTAACCAGTTAAATCTGCGCATCTATTTCGGTTCATCAGTCAGTTCAAAGTTATCAAGCTACTACAGCAAACGAACTAAAAGCATTCTATTTCAATACGGTTGTTTTTTTGGCTAAGTGATTTTTGTGAATATTAATTATTGTTATTTAATAAACCTGTGTATTTGTGCAAAGATACAACAAAATGTTAAATTGAAAGTTGCACCAGTCACTGTTTGGTCTTCTTGTAGTGATCGATGCCTTAACACTTTCGCCTTTTTAGATGGGGTTCTAATGCCACCCTTTGCACTGAAAGTTTAATAAAGGATTTATGCTTGATAGGACACAAAGTGGAGTATTCTATTTCCACTGTCTGTGAGACCAACCAACAACTCGGGGTAAAGTTCTCATTACGTTTTCGTGGAATAAACGAACTTGCCATTTTTGAGGCCCCTGATATGCTGGCAGTCCTTCACCTGCCTGACTTAAAAGACAGCATTCCATCTAATGCAGATACTAAACACTTTGCTCATTTGCATGGCTTGAACTTTCCTGACTTAGGGCACAAAAGAGTTGATATCTTAATTGGTGCAGATGTCATAAAAGCTCACTTAGCTGATCAGACCAGGTCAGGTCTCGTCAATGAACCTGTTGGTATACATACACCACTTGGCTGGAGTATTGTTGGGCCCACTCTTGCGGCTGCTAAAACTGTTGGTCCCACTTTCTTGGTTGTCAATTTTGTCAGGGTTGACAATGATACTTTACGTAAGCAATTAATGAAAATGTTTAGGCATGACTTTCAAACTGATAATGGTGCGACAGGGCTATCTGTTGAAGACAAAGAAGCACTTGCTTCTATTCGTAGCTCTATTAAATTGAACAATGGACATGATACTGTATCTCTCCCATGGAAGCACAATAATGTTACTTTACCAAATAACCGGCAAATGGCGTTAAGGCGTATTATTCATTTTCAAAAGCGTTTCTTAAAGGATTCTAATTTCTATAAGCAGTATGAGGCTAAAATAAAAGAGTATGTGATTAATGGTCATGCTCGTAAAATTCCAGATGACAATTTGCAGCCAGGATCTAGAACGTGGTATCTTCCCTACCATGCAACTGGAAACAAATTTAGGATCATGTTTGACTGTGGGGCTAGTTTTAAAGGAACTTCCCTTAATGATAACCTTCTTCAGGGTCCGACTTAACTGGAAACTTGCTTGGAGTTCTTACTCGATTTAGGGAAGGTCCCATTGCTGTCATTGCTGATATACGTGCCATGTTTCATCAGGTTAAAGTTAGCCCTGAAGACAGGGATAGCCTTCGTTTTTTCTGGTGGGAAATAATGATATTGCCTCTACCCCTAAAGAGTATCAAATGCTGGTCCATTTTTTTGGGGCCACATCCTCCCCAAGCTGCTGTAGTTTTGCTCTTCTTCAGGTTGGCATTGACAACTTGGCTAATGCGGACCATAATGTTTTAAGTTTCCTTAAGAGAAATTTTTATGTTGAGGATTTTCTGAAGTCATTTTAAAACAAAGGTGATACCCTTCGCATTATTGCACAGTTGACAGCCTCCCTTGAAAGTGGAGGATTTCATCTGACAAAGTTTTCCTCTTCTCAGCCTCAAATTCTTTCTGTGTTACCAGATTTTGATTTGTCCTCAACAATGTTGGACTTAAATCTTGACACAGCTGAAACAAAAGTGCTGGGATTAATTTGGAATCCCACACTAGATAAGCTAGAGTCAAAGTGAAAGTAAAGTATAAGCCATTAACTTGTCGTGGAATTCTTTCTATGATCAGCCAGCTCTTTGACCCTATTGGTTTCCTGCAACTATTTATTCTTCCCGTTAAATTACTAATGCAAGAGTTATGTCATTTGAATCTTGGTTGGGATGTTAAAATTCCCCTAGATAAGAAAGTGTCTTGGTGCAATTGGCTTGATACGCTATGCTCTTTGGAAAAATTTTGTTACCCTCAATGTTTTCCTCCACATAAGTTTAAGCCTGTCGCATATGAGCTGCATTGTTTTTGTGATGCTAGCGCTATTGGTTATAGTGCAGCAGCTTATCTTCGGATAATTGATAAGAGTGGTTTTGTTCATGTCAGCTTTGTTATGGGTAAGTCAAGGGTGGCACCCTTAAAATCTGTCACTATCCCCAGACTAGAGTTAGTAGCCGCAGTCATTGGAGTTGATATAGTACAATTTATACAACGCGAAACTGATTTAAGCATTTCTTGTGTTCTGTATTGGACCGATTCAATCTCTGTGCTAAAGTACATCTCTCTAATAAAACATCTCTAATAAAACTAAAAGATTTCACGTATTCGTGGCAAACAGGATTTCCCGGATTCTTGAGGCGTCTAACTCAACAGAGTGGAGGTACGTTAACACTAAATTAAATCCAGCTGACCTCGGATCACGAGGTTTATAACCGAACCAACTTAAAGCGGCAGAGTTGTGGCTCAATGGTCCTACGTTTTTAAAGGACAGTGAGAATTGCTGGCCCACACCTCCCAAAGACTGCTTTCAAATTTCGGATTCAGATCAGGAAGTAAAATGCACTAGGCCTACCAAGGTCTGCTTAACCACTAATACGAGTATTGACACAAAAGATTCCAGGCAACCTACTTCACGACTCTCACATTACTTTTCTTGTTTAAACAAACTGACTAGAGCTGTAGCGTGGTTCAATCGATTTGCAATATACCTACACAAAAGAGCTACAGGTGATGCGTCTTTGCCTATGTCTCTCCAAACCTCCGAAATTGATTCTGCTTTAATGGCCATTGTCAAGTACATCCAAAGGCAACAGTTTCCTAAAGAAATCCAACATTTTTAAAATACTTTTTTTAGTCTGTCTTCTAGGCCCCATTCTAGTAAGGTACTAAAAAACTCCAGCCTTAAAAAGCTTTGTTCCTTTGTTGCCCATGGGGTGCTCCGAGTGGGAGGCTGCATACATAGAGCATATATACCTTATGAAATGAAACACCCCGTCATCTTGCCCCCTCATCACCACGTCACTAAGTTAATTATCCTGAGTTACCATCTGCGCAACGGTCATAGTGGGGTACTTCACACTCTTTTCGATACTCGAGATAGGTTTTAGATTATTAATGGCATTGCTGCTGTTCGTAGAGTTTTGCACGATTGCTATAAATGCCGTCTATTAAACGCTGCTCCTGGTAAACAAGTAATATCCCCCTTGCCTGATTTTAGGGTATCTTCTGGGTGCCCAGCCTTCACTTGTGTAGGGTTGGACTATGCGGGTCCTATTTCTTCTAAGGTCGGACGGTCTCTGGCCAAACGCTATTTATGAGTATTCACTTGTATGGCTACTCGCGCGGTACATTTAGAGATTGCTCACTCGCTTAACACCCAGTCATGCTACAAGCTCTCCAAAGGTTCATTGGCCGCCGCAGTTCTCCTAGGGATGTTTATTTGGATAATTGCAGCAACTTCGTTAGAGCGGCCCGCGAATTAAAAAAAGCTATTTCGAAGTGGAACCAGTCTCTCTTCAACAAAACTCTGTGCCAGAAAGGGATTTTTTGGCACTTTAATCCTCCGGCTACCAGCCATCAAGGCGGTGTCTGGGAGAGAGTTTGTTCTGTACGACGCATCTTGACAGCGCTGGCAGGAGAACGTGTACTCACCGATGAATGTTTGTCGACTTTTGTCACTGAGGTCGAACGTATACTCAATGATCGGCCGATCTCGGCAGTCAGCTCTGACTCACGTGACTTAAAAGCGCTGACGCCGAACTCCCTCCTGTTGAGCAACATTAATCCTGTCGTTCCGCCTAAAGTTTTTATCAAAACTGAAGGTTACCGCAATTTGTGGAAGCTGGTCCATTGGCTTGCGGATGAATTCTGGAGAAGATGGCTCAAGTCCTACTTTCCTCAACTGCAACGGCGCCAGAAGTGGTTAAAGCCACATCGTAACCTTGTTCCCGGCGACCTGGTTTTGGTATGCGACGAACAGTGTAGAAGAGGACAATGGCCGAAGGCCATCTTAGAAGAGGTCTACCCAAGAGATGACGGATATGTCCGCGTCGCGAAGGTCAAGACTGCATCGTCGGCGTTCAAACGCGACGTTCGCAAACTGTGCCTGTTGAAAGGCGCCGAATAATGGACGCCTAATAATTTGTAAATTACGACCCGAAAACAATTTTTATTGATACGTTGTGTGTTTCTTGTATATGCAATTGTTTGCCTTTCGTGCTTCGATTAGCCTATCTTTTTGTTGGAAATAATTACTTAATTGCAATTATTTGGGGCCGGTATGTTACGGCTAATCTGCTTATATCGTTGTTCCTTTTTTTTTTGTTGTTGTCGAAATTTGTTACATCCTAGTTATGAACTTATTCTACCAGCGTTCGTGACTGGTTGTTGCATTTTGTAGTAATCATGTGCGCGACAGAATCTTCTGGAATCTGGTAATCTAAGGTAATCTATAATTTAACTCTTGCTTTCTATGTTTTAGATTCGTTCAACCTTTCTATTAAAGCGTAACTTTAGTAGCCTTTTGCGTTCTGGAGTAATTTGTTTATACAATCATATTCTGTGATTTTACTGTCTTTTGTTTCAAATTAAATTTCTCCGTGGTGAATCAGGCGGCTGGTGTGACTAGGGAGAGCTAGTAGGCTACTTTAGTGCGCATTTGCCCGACCTATCACTTATTCATATAGATTCCTACGGGCTGTTGACCTGCTCGTATAGTTACAGTTACAAAGACAGAAAATTTTTTTATATTTATTTGTCAAAAAAGCTGCACATGAAAAATCTAAACCTGCATTTTTTCTTTGTCGTTTTTGGAAACTATGCTTTCCTGTTAATTTTCCACGTTGACGTCAATAAACACTAACTGGCTATCTTTGCTTTTCATTTCTTTTTCAAAAAACTTTGTTAATGTAAAAATTTTTTTAGGCATTGCAATGTTTACAGTAACTATAAAGCTCTCAAACCCAACTATTGTGGCGATTATTCTACATTTTTAAAAATTTTAATCAAATTCAATCGAATCGTGCAAGAAATAATGCATGAGGCACAAATAAATTTAATAAGATATTGATATCCGTTGACATATGTAAATTTAAAGATAGTTTTCTAATTAATCAAAGCGAGATATCACGATTTGGAATTTTTAGACTACTGAGATCAAAGTTAGCCTTGTTGCAGCATCAGAACTGGCAATTTAAAAATGTTTCAACTGCAATGAGGCTGGCATTCCGGTATCAGCAGAATCACGGTATTAGTTTCTGGCTGTTTCGTTACGAAAAATAATTCACTATTTAACTAAAACACGATAATAATACTTATGAATTTGCAATGAATTAGCTTAGTGATTCAGAGATATTTGTTATGTTGTGATCAAGACGAAATTGATTGAAAACCCTTGTTAGACAAGTATACGGCACGTTTTACACTGATTTCATTGACGAATTACTTTGATTTTGTACTATTTGGGTTGTTCTTTTTAGCATATAACATGATGAATATGTAAATAAAACAACAAATATAACTTCGTTAAGACAAATCTAGGTCGTGTTTTTGGTGGAGCAAAGGATTCATATGTGTTTGAGTACTTCTGAAAGTGATTTACGAACCATGAACAGTTAAGAAACATTGGTTCAGATCACTTTGTATTGTTTTAGTAAAAATCTTAAAAATTATTAAACTATTTGATTAAAATTATCAAGGTAAGAATTGCACAAACAAACAATTCATGAATAATGTATGCCTAGGGCAGTGATGACAAAAATTTTCAGTTGGTGTGTCAAAAAAAATTTTTTAGTAGTTTTTTCTCATCGCGTGTCACTTCTAAAAAACATTTCTTTAATTTTAGGCAAATTTATATTTTTTTATTGTTATTGTAAACTAAAGTGATATCATCAATTAACATGGCATAGGAGTTAATTATTTTCACAACGCATCATAATGCTTTGGAAAAAAGTTTTACGCCAGATGCTCTTCCTGCCGCAACCCTCCCCATTTATCCGGGCTTGGGACCGGCATTAGGAAACACTGGAATGTGCTCTTGATGGCTGGCTATTAGGAAAGAAGAAGAGGGAGAGCAGGCTGAGGTGGTATGGACATGTGGTGAGGAGAGACCAGGAGTATGTAAGAAGAAGGATGAGGGAAAAGATGGAGGCTGAAGAGAAGATTTCTAGATGTAGTGAAGGAAGCTATGTGGAAGTTGGTGCGATAAAGAAGGACATTGAAAACAGGACGCTGTGGAGAAACATCATACGCTGTGGCTACTCCTAATTAAAGGGAAAGGCTGAAAGAAGAAGTTGATTATTATGTAATTATGTTTCAAAAAACAAATACAATAGGTTCAAAATTTACTTCACATAATATATTAAAATATCTTTTTAAATTATTATTTATTAAAAAGTTTTTCATGCTTAACAATATTGTGTGAAAGACTGAGACTTGCTGAAACCAAATCTGAATTTCCACTGATGAATCTCAACAAACTTTTAGATTGAAGAGTTTTTTTCCTTACCTCTTGCTGTATATACTGTGTACGTTTTTTTTAGTTTTTTTAACAGTCACTTGTGATTTGTTTCGCAATGTTTTTTTACATTCCAGGTTCTGCTCAAAACTTGTACAAAGCATAAGATCCAAAGAGCTTTACAATTTCTTTTAATTACGTTAAATTGTTTAGTCCAGCATTCTTGGAAATTTCTATTACTTCGGTTTTCAGATAATTTAATTTTCTTTCTTTTCGTTATGATTAAGATAGATGCAATTACAAAACTGTTAAATCTTTAAGTCAGTGGTTCCCAACCGCCGTGCCACGTCACTAGTGTGCCGCAAGAAGTATTTTGGTGTGCCGCGAAGTAATGCTGTGAGGCAATAATTACATCAAATATTAGTAATTATTACGCGAAGGTGGGGCAAAACGGACATAGCGATAATTAAAAAGTTTTGCCTTTTAGTTTTTTAGATAGGTTATTACGAGGTCTGTTCAAAAAGTATCCGACCTTTTTCCCTCTCGCCAATAAGGTATGAGCAAACTGCCCGTGCAAAGTGTGGCTGCACACACACACATTCACGCGTAATCGTGAAGCGTTTCAGGCCAATTCGTCATTCGTATCTCTCTGTGTAAAGCATTTAGTGCAGGCGTGTAGTACGTGTTCATCGGTTTTTTGATTTTCAGAAAATTTCATTTCAATGACAGAACGCATCGAACAGAGGTATTGCATCAAGTTTTGTCAAAAACTTGGTGATACTCAAGTTGAAACAATTCGAAAGATTCAACAAGCTTTTGAAAATGAGGCCTTAAGCCCAACTCAGATAAAGCAATGGTTTAAACGCTTTAAAGATGGCCGTGCATCAGTGGAAAGTGATCCTCGCTCAGGAAGGCCATCCACAAGCCGAAACGAGGAGGCGATGGATCAGGTTCGTGAAAAAGTGTTGGAGGATCGTCGTTTAACAGTACGAGAGATTGCTGCAGAAATGGGAATAAGCACAGGCTCAGTTCATTCAATCCCAACTGAGGATTTGAACCTGCGGAGAGTGTCGGCTAAATTTGTCCCCAAGCTGCTGACGGAGCAACAGAAGGAACTCCGGAAGGAAATTTCGGAGGACATGCTGGATGTTGCAAATCATGACCCAGAATTTATCAAGACAATCATCACTGGTGATGAGACCTGGGTTTATGGTTATGACCCAGAAACCAAGTTTCAATCATCACAATGGAAGCATCCGGAATCACCACGCCCAAAAAAAGCTCGGCAAGTCCGCAGCAATGTGAAAGTTATGCTGACCTGTTTTTTTGATTCCCGTGGCATCGTGCATCATGAATACGCACCAGAAGGTCAAACAATCAACAAAGAGTACTACCTGGAGATTCTACGTCGCCTTCGTGATGCTGTGCGAAGAAAGCGGCCAAACATGTGGGCAGCAAAGAATTTTCAGCTTCACCACGACAATGCTCCCGCTCATTCTGCACATGTGGTCCAAGCTTTTCTAGCCAAAAACAGCATGCCACTTATTAGACAGGCTCCTTACTCTCCCGACTTAGCACCGTGTGATTTCTGGCTGTTCCCTAAGCTAAAAACAACTCTGAAAGGGAGGCGATTTCAGTCAAGAGAAGACATTATGAAAAAAGCGACGGAGGAGCTTCAGAGCATTCCGGGGAAGGAGTTTATGAAGTGTTTTGAGAAGTGGCAGAAGCGCTGGGATAAGTGTGTGAACCACCAAGGGGTATATTTTGAAGGAGATTGAATAAAACTTGCAAAATTTATTGTGTTGTGTGCTTTATACAAAAAAGTCGGATACTTTTTGAACAGACCTCGTACATGTTAAAACATTAGCCGCGCTGTGTTTTTTGCTAGCTTGTGTAGTTCAAATGCGTTAAAAAAAATTGGTTAAAGGTGAGCTTCTTATATAAGTGCTTTGATTTTTTCAGAAATTATCAGGTAAAGAATATGCCTTGAATGGCTGTAGTCGCTACTAACCCGGCTGGCGGTTGTGTCCAGCAGGTCGAACTCTTAATTACTTGCAGTGTTCAAGCAGCGATTTCATCAGTAAGAGATCGATGATTATTACTATGTTTATTAAATCTACTAACTTATATCAATCATTTTAATAATCACATTATTGTTACTTAGGCGTATGTGTTAATAAAGCAGCATTTGTAAATTGCACTCCAATATGATCAGAAACTAGAAAAAAATCTGAACTTTCATAATGGTCTGAAGTTAATTTCAAACTTACCATTCCAGATAAAACCGTTATAAAAAAGTGTCCAGAGAATGTTCTTTTAAATATTTGTTAACTTTTTACTCAGTGTTCATTTCGTTGCATTGAGTGTGACGTCACACAAAAAGAGTAAAAAAGCAAGCGGGTTTCTCTAATTGTTTGTTCCCGAACGTAGTTACGTTTCACTAAGCGTCGGCGCGTAGTGGTAAACATGATTATTATGAATCAATATGATTGGTGTGCCGCAAAAATTTAAACAGCTTAATAGTGTGCCGCCGTATAAAAAAGGTTGGTGTTCCGTTCTTAAAAATCGCCCCATTATGTACGTATATTTACAATCTCCTGAACAATCTCTTTAATTTTGCTTTGGTCCGGGTCAAATAGCCGAAGAAATAACGTTTCTTTAAGCATTTTAAATACTTTACATTTATTTACAAGAAAATGGCAACACTGCTTAATTTGTAATTCTTAAAGAAAATTCCTGAATATTCGTTTGACTAGTTAGCCATTGTGACATGGTGACGTAATAATGTCTATTTCTGATTGGCTTGATCTTAATAAGTTTCAGAACATTCGAACAACTTATGACCGATTGATATAAATAAGGCTCGCTCGGAAGCGTTATTATTTATACATTTTAGTAACTCAATATTGGAAAATTGTTAGCTGTGTGAATTCATAGTTTTTGATTGCAAGTGTCTGGTTGCTTAAGTTATTCTTGAAGAATTAAGCTAGTGAGCTTCACCTGCTGTTGAATTTATACTATTGTGAGGTCCTAAGTTTATTGGGGCATATTTTTTAATAAAGAAGTTATTGTGGTAGTCTGAGCTGTGGTTTAGCTAGACTATATTTTTGCTGTTACTGGTTCCTAGGGCAGGTCCAGTAAGAAGATTTAAGAAATTTATCTTGTGTTAGGCAGCCAAGATTGTGTTGTCGGTGAGAGCCTTCTTAACAGGCACCGAAAGGTTAGAAGATTAAACAACTTACCAAATTACTAAATTAATTTTTACAAAATTTTAAAAACTAATTCTGTGGAAGTAACAGTTGGGAACCACTACTTTAGGTGAAAGGATAATTACAATAAAATTACCAAGTGATACACAATTACATGTATTACATCACAAAAACGATAAGCGACAATGGCATAAACAAGACTTTTTTGAGTAAAAGAATGAAAACAACATAGCCAAATCTGGAATATCAACTCAACTACAGTTTTTTTTTTTTGACACAATTCTCATTTTAGGGACCACCGAAAATTTCCAGTTAACTTTTCAATAGCGTGTCAGACAAAATCTCTTCACGTGTCACTAGTTTTGCCATCACTGACCTAGAGTCTACTTACACGAATATATGAAAATAGTCAAAATATTAAAAATTTTTTTCTCTGGGCAGAGATGGGTTAATTAACTCTTTGAGGGACACTGGGTCATATGTGACACATGAATATTTTTTTATAAAACAGACGATCTGACCAAAACGGTTGGATTCTTAAAAGATTCAAGTTTTAATAAAAAAACAAATTGAAAATTGTTATCTCTTTTGACGTGGTTTTACAAATTTTTGACAACAAAATTAAAAAAGATTTTTGCCTTTAATTAACTGATTTAATTAAGGGAAAAGAATCTTATTTTATATAATTTGAGTTTTGGTTTTAAGATTAGTTTCTTGCTAATGATTTAAAATCTTTATTGAATTATTTAAGCTTTTTGATTTCAAAAACAAAAGAGAAAACCGCTATGGGTAGTATATAGACAGAGTGTCCCTCAAAGGTAAATATAGGTGATTATAAAATATGTTGATAATGCTGTAATGCAAAGCAACCTGTTTGTCTTGTATATGTTCAGCAATTTTTTTTGTTAATTTTTTTAGAAAAATGTTGTCTTAAATAAAGTATTTCGGCATATTTGCTATAATTATTATTGTAATATATTACGTAGCTGTATAGAGACAGTTTCGCTTAACCCTCCGTCTACCGCAAAAAAAAACTGACGTTGTGAACCAATGGGTTCTATTAGACCCCATGTGGGTTTGCTGTAATTATGAAGGTCTATACTTGCATTTCGTGCAGGTTAGCTAAATGGTACACTAAACTAGCATTTTGTATTACTTTGGGCATAAGCTTTTGCAAACATAATGCACATTTGTTCAGTTGACAGCTATTAAATCTTTGCATTAATTTTAACCAGTTAAGATTTTTCTAAAGTTGAAATACTGTTTTATTATCCTAATCGCATTTATTAACAAAGCAACGCATAACCATGAATGAACAGTATCAAATAATGGTTTATACTTGTGTTTTCAATAACAAAAGAATGCTGTCAAAACATTTGTGTTTACGTAACAGCAGGATTTACATTGCAAAGCAGTTGGGGTCTGTCAGACCCCAATGGTTTACGATGCTACTTTTTTTTTCAGGCATATTACAAGTTAGTTTTGTTTACTGTGGTTTATGTTGGCTACAGTTCTAGGGTATGTGCACAAAGTCACTAAGTTTGAATGTGGTACCATTTAAACTAAAAGAGTTATCAAACGTTAAAAGAGCATTTGGGGTCTATCAGACCCCATGGTAGACGGAGGGTTAACTCAACTGCAATTGGGAAATTTTATTTTTTATCTAACCATCAATAAGACCAATAGCGCGGATGGAAAGCTACATCTTACGCAGATACGAGGTTACGCTATTAAGATTGGTGGAAGGGCAGATAGTGCACGAGCTGTTAAAAACTTAGGTGATATTCTTAAACTATTAGTACAATTTTGTAAATTTTCCGATTTTATGTTCATGCAAATGTTGATGCAATTTTTGCCAATTCTTCATAAACTTAACAAAACCTATCAATAAACTAAGCTAAAAAATAAATTTTGCGGTAAAACCAGAATTAATAATTACTTAAAACAAAATATGGAATAAACAGCAGAAAACTCAAAAAATTTGCCATAAAAAAAGAGTCATTTAAAAAAAGAGACGAGTTTCGATTACCCACCAAAAACCAAACTTAAGTCTTTACAACATTAATTTTAATCAAATCGTTTAATGATTTTTTTAATTATGTTAAAACAATACGAAACAATCTAAACCAGTGTTTCTCAACCGTTTTGTGGTTTGTGGATTACTTTCAGAAACACTTAAACTCCTATGGGTTCCTGCTCCACTCAAAACCCAACACCCATAAAAGAGTCATTTAAAAAGGAGAGACGAGTTTCGGTTACCTATCAAAAACCAAACTTAAGTCTTTACAACTCTAATTCTAATTAAATCGTTTAATGATTTTTCTAATTTTTACAGAGCAATGCAAAACAATCTAAACCAGTGTTTCTCAACCGCTTGAGGTTTCTGGATCACTTTCAGAAACACTCAAACTCTGATGGAAGTTATTTAAACAAATCATTTAAAAACCCATAAAAATGTCATTTAAAAAAAAGAGACAAGTTTTGATTACTCACCAAAAACCAAACTTAAGTCTTTACGACTTTACGTAATTCTAATCAAATAGTTTAATAATCTTTGTAATTTTTACTAAAACTATACAAAAGCGATCTGAGCCAATGTTTCTTAACTGTTCATGATTTGTAGATCACTTACAGAAGTACTCAAACACATATGAATCCTTTGCTCCACCAAAAACACGACCTAGATTTGTCTTAACGAAGTTATATTTGTTGTTTTATTCACATATTCATCATGTTATATGCTAAAAAGAACAACCCAAATAGTACAAAATCAAAGTAATTCGTTAATGAAATCAGTGTAAAACGTGCCATAGACTTGTCTAACAAGGGTTTTCAATCAATTTCGTCTTGATCACAACATAACAAATATCTCTGAATCACTAAGCTAATTCATTGCAAATTCATAAGTATTACTATCGTGTTTTGGTTAAATAGTGAATTATTTTTTGTGAAGAAACAGCCAGAAACTGATACCGTGATTCTGCTGATACCGGAATGCCAGCCTCATTGCAGTTGAAACGTTTTTAAATTGCCAGTTCTGATGCTGCAACAAGGCTAACTTTAATCTCAGTAGTCTTGTCAAAATAAAATATTCAGCAATGTTTCATTAAAATAAGACTACAGCGCAAAGAGAATGCAAAAAGTTGCAGCAATTAGGATATAAAAAAACAAAGTTACAAGCAGAAGTCTACTTGAGGGCCCCCATAAAAATAACGATCCAGTTGAAAAACCTTGACCTTGACATTAAAAAAAGTTACTTAATCTAATTAATTAAAAACAAATTGGCATCTTATTGATAGCCTTTACTTTTGATAAACTAAATTAGAATAACAAAGAGATTGTTTAATCATAAAAATTTACACAAGTAAATCAATTGTCGTTTGTTATATCAAAATGTCGTTTCGATTAATTGTCGTTTCGATCTATTGTCGATTAGATTAACTGTCGTTTCAATCAACTGTTGCAGTACCACATAAAAACAACAAAATATTTTAACTTACTTGTTGGTGTTGTTTGTGGCGTAGTGGTTTCAGTTGTGCTTTCAGTTGTCAAAACTGTTTTGAAAGAAAGAAAGATATAAGTAAACAAACTTTATAAGCAAGGATGCAAATTCAAACTTAAATTCAAACTCAAAAAACTCGATATATTTTTCCAAACTTGAACTTACGCACAAAAAATATTGGTCGAGATGAGTTTATTGTTTAAATAATTAATATGATAATAACAAGGATTAAAAATTATACCTGTTTGATTTCGCTCGGAGGTCTTTTAACACTAGAATTACCGCCGAGTCGATTTCGACTCGGCATGTTTGTTTATTGTAGCATTCCCACTTTATTATAGCAAAAAGATTTCTAAAAGTCTTTGACTTTTCCATTAATTTATCGTAGTTTCTAAATTTAGTTTTTCTAACTTTATAAGTTGACCGGAAGCCGACCTTTGACCCCCGCAAAATTGGCACCCCGTGTATTACCAATGAGTCGATTTCGACTCAAAGCCTGGATTGGGCGTTTATAGTTGTGTATTTCGACGGGAAGCACACAGTGCTACCAGCTGGTGATCTAATTATTGCCAGATAATAATCTTATTTACAAATATTGACCCGGTCTTAAATAATTATTTTCGTTTTCACAACATGATATTCAGGTCATCGCCCTCGTTTCGTTGATATTTGTTCTAAATGCTGTAACGTGCAGAAGCTTTCCAGCTACTTTGTTATAATTGTACCTAGTGTTTTCAATTTCCATTTGAGCTCAGTTGAGCAGAATCGTCAAACCGTTTTAGAAAAATCAGGCTATTAGTGCAGAATATAAAGCATATTCGACATGAGCGTATTAGAGAGAATTATTTGCCCGAGCAGTTAGATCATCCGCAAAGTAGTCGCGGTTTTTGCATAATTGTTAGGCTATAGGTCTACATATATGAATTATATTACTCATTAGTTGCCTAATTACCATACTAGTTTTAGTGCTTCTTTCGCTTTTACAGATAAGATAGCCAAAAGATAAATTGAACGAAAGCTTTTTTTAGCAAAATTTATTTGATAACTAAAAATAGTTGATATGGCTAATCAAAATACTGCTGATGAAGCTGCAAATATAATTGTGTCTTGGGACACAGATGATGATTGTTCAGATGAAGACGACATGCATTTTGCAGATAGTTTAGGTGAAGAAACTGCTGGTGACTGCTCAAATTTAGCTGTATCAGATGCTGAAAGCAGTGACAATAGTGACGATGAGAGCGACAGTGAACAAGCTAATCTCATGCTACCTCAAACTGCAACATTGTCATCTAACCAGGTGTTAGGAAGAAACGGTGCTTTGTGGGAACGTTTTTCATCAAGAGTTACCGGAAGAATCAGGGCACATAACATTTTTACTGCCTCTTCCGGTGTTCCAGGAGCAATTGCAAGAGGTATTGTGACCCCTTATGATGCTTGGAAGCATTTTATTCATGAAAGCATCCTGAGAAATATTGTCAAGTACACCAACGAGGAAGCGCAACGCAGAGGTGCTACTTCATTTTTGTTGGATTTGCAGAAACTGGAAGCTTTTATTGGTCTACAGTACGCACGAGGAATCTACGGAAAAGGCCATCCAGTTGCTTTTCTGTGGAGCAAAAGCTATGGCATTCCAATATTTTACGAAACAATGGGGCGCAATTTGTTTCTCGAAATTTTGAAATTTATGCGATTTGATGATAAGCCAAACAGAAACAAGCGAGGACCTGATATTGACAAGTTTGCACCGATAAGAGAAGTCTTTGAAAAGTTTACCTCACTGTGCCAAAGCAAATATGTGTGTGATTTTTCTCTCACTGTCGACGAACAACTTATGCCTTGTAAGTCACGGTGCTCTTTTATTACATTTATGCCCAACAAACCCGACAAATATGGGATAAAGTTTTGGGTAATTGTTGACGTAAATTCAAAGTATGTCTCCAATATTATACCTTATCTCGGAGCGCAAGAAAAAGATGAACGTGGTGGTGTGCCTCTTGCTGAGTCGGTTGTTATGAAGCTAGCGCAACATGTAACTGGAAAAGGATACAACATCACTTGCGATAACTTCTTCACCTCCTTGCAGTTAGCAAAAAGGCTTGCAAATGAAAAGATTTCCATTGTAGGAACAATGAGGAAAAATCGAAGAGAATTGTCAAAAAAAATGACAGAGGCAGAAAATGGAGGTCTACATTCAAGTCAGTTCTTTTGGAATAGCGACAGTGAAGGCCTCTTTGTAAAGTATCAACCAAAATCAAAGAAAACAGTATGCATGCTATCAAGTATGCATCGATCACCGGATGTGGACCAAACTACGGTAAAGAAAAAGCCAGAGATCGTACTGTTCTACAATAAAAACAAAGTTGGAGTCGATTGCTTTGACCAAATGGCGCGTCTGTACACCACACGATCTGCAACTTGAAGATGGCCTATGAGTGTTTGGGGAAATATGCTGGATATTGCTGCAATCAACGCTTGGATACTCTATAAAAAATCAACACGAAAACAAATTAGCCGACGAAAATTTATTCTTTGTCTTGTGGAAACACTCATCAACAGAATGGCAAACAATAGCGCGGACAGTGACCTCCCTCAATGTAGACCAAACAGCACTGCAACTCGGAAGCGTCGGCATTGTCATGGAGCAAATTGTAAGAATATGACTGTAACATTGTGCATGACTTGCAATCGTCCATCCTGCGGAAGCTGCTCACAAAATAACACAAGAGTTGTGTATGTAAAATGCAAACAGTGTGCTTCATCCCAGTAAAACATTACAGCTGCATTATCATCCGGTATTTTATTGACATCATTTTAGAATAAATACAATTTTCTGCATATTATTTGCATTTTCAGTGATTGTTGTTGGGCAAAAAAACACATAAAAACGCACTTAACAGATCAATTATAATGTTGAGTCGAAATCGACTCAATGGTAAGCAAAGGGGTAAAAAAATCGCGGTAAACCTAGTATTAATGGCAATTGCGTTCCACCCTGATTTCAGGGTCTAGCTATTTTTTGCTAAATTCAATGTTCAAATTTGAAATTGAACTCGGGAAATGATAAATGAAAATCTCGATCTCAAACTCGGACTTGCCCATTTTTGTGAACTTCATAAAAAATGTGCTGAGTTTGCAGCCGTGTTCATAAATGGTATTATCGTCTAAATTTGAAAGATTTGTTTTTGACGATATTTTGTGATTTGTATCTGTAAAGGTTTTGTAGGTCTCGCCGCTACCCAGCTTTAATTATTTAATCTTTAAGTAATTATGTTATACAGGAATCATCAATGTTACAGAAATACATTAAAATCAACTTTTGGCAAAATTATTGAAACAAAAAACAAAAATTAAAAATTTTAATTTTTTATATTCGTTTTGTATTTTCAAATATGATTCCTACTTCCAAAAGCCCTACACTCTGCATAAAGTAGCTCGGCCCACTGCATAATTTTCGTAAACGATTGAGCCGTCGTGTTGTATATGAGCAGCAAATTTTTCGTACTTTTGAACTTTAGAAAAACACTTTTTATGTAATTTAAAACCTTTTGATCCACTTTTTTTTAGCTATGATATGGTTTTTTTGATTACAAATAGTTATGGGGTTCATGGCAACTCAACAGGTTATCTAATTGGTTAACACTAGAAAGACGAGCGGCTAATTTTGACCGTTTTTAAATTTTTTTTTTTTAAAGCGTTGGCTTTTAAGATTTGACTTTTGTCACCCCATGAGTTTTTTTTTCTTAGAGTTAGCTGGAAACAAAAAAATTTTTTATTTAACTTTTTAAACGAGTTCAATTATGGAGTATACCTAGAAAGATGAGCGGTCAAGTCTGATCGCATACAATTTAATCATAGCGATAGCTATGCTAAACGGTATCAAAACCGTTTGTTAGAGAGCTCAGATCAACTAAACATTATGTAAACAATTTCTTTCTGATTAATTGTTGATTTTTATTTGTTATTTTTTTATTACGTCAAAATCATGGCTCTTTGATAAAAGATTTATTTGTTTATATCTGCAGACCAGCTCAAAATTGTATAGAATTTATCTTAGGTATAGGAAATAAGTTGATTGCAGAATCTTTATTTGATTTTATAAAAAGAAAATTTAGTCATTGATTTATATAATAAGTTTAATTTAATATTATTTCAGTTACTCATCACCTTGAAATAATGTTGTTTTGAATAGACGTTTTATAATAACATGCTGGTTTGAGGTTTAGTATGTTTTAAAGCAGCAAAATATCAGTAGATTTTTATTCGTTGAGTTAGTAATTGCATAATAACAAACTTTTTTATCATGGCTACTGCTAGATAACTGACAGCCGCAGAAGCAATCAGGTCTTTACAAATAGATGAATTTGATAATTTATGTAATAAAAATGAGGATATAACGGCGCAATTGGTAATGCAGGCAATCTTCAAAATTTTGATTTGTCGGATTGTATAAGCGATAAATTCAGCGATCAAAAAATTCCCCAAAAATTTTAATGAGGCACAATCTTCAATCAATCGATGGGACACTCTTTCAAGTAGACCCGGCATTTTGTGGAAATTATATTCTCAAAGAGAGTCCAATCAAAAAGTCAACCCAGCATATTTCGTTTGTTTATTGATGAGCACATGCTTCGTTCCAGTCAAAAATATGCTATCAAACATGTTTAAGCTGATGACAAAAATTTTTCTGTGGAAAGTTGCAAGTTGAAAAAATTTATTGGTCTTCAAATAGCACGTGGTGTTTTAACGGAAAAAGCATTCTAATTCATCAACTATGAAGTAAGGAGTGAAGGCATCTAATCTTTAGCAAAACAATCAATAGAGATTGCTACCCTCGTACAAAAAATTGATGAAGCATTTCAGATTTCATAACTGTTCAAAATGCCGAGAAAGAAGACAAAAGAATGCATTTTGACTTATTTCAAAAACTTGGAACAATTTTATTGAAAATTGTAAAGATTTTGTGTGCCAAGTTTTGATTTCGCCATTGACAAACAACTGTTTCCGTGCAAATCTCAGTGCCCTTTTATCCAATACATGCCAAATAAGCTAGACAAATTTGGTATAAAATTTTGGTATCTGGTTGATGTTTGTTCAAAAATTTTTGCAATGGTAAGCCTTATCTTGGTAAAGACCCCACAAGAAAGGGGCAAAACGATTTACCGATAAATGTCTGTTTATACTTGGTGCAACCATTCTTGAAAAGAGGGTACAACGTGACAATGGATAACTATTTTACAAGTATTAATTTAGCAGACAAATTAAAAGAGGAAAAAAAAAATTTTTTTGAAACAAAATGAAAGTAAAAAAAAGAGGTACAAAAAGTTTAGGAAATGATGAAAGGCAAGTCTATATACACATCAGAAATATGCTAATCTTTTTTAATTCTGCTTGAACTATATACAAAGCAAAAAAAGCAAAGTTGGTGTATATGCTAAGTTCAATGCATCAAACAGTTTCTGTTGATCAATTACACCCAAAAAAATTACTCGAAACAGTCAAGAGTTACAACGCATCAAAAATAGGTTTATATGTTTTGAACCAAATGGCGGTTATTATACCTGCATAAGTACTTGTAGCGATTAATTGGACAGCCCAAGTATTTTCACACGAAATATAACTTTAATTATTATCGGAGTTATAGAATTTAGTTCAAAACGTTGGATTTAACTTTCACATGCTCTATTTTATGCAATTTCGAAATTCACATCCTGCGGTTCGATATCGTATGATCACGTGGTAATACGCCCACTTGTATACAGCGACGTGGCTTAGTCACAAATTGAAATAAAATGAGTTGCTCTCCGGCAGATATCGCTTAGATGAGTAACTTCTGTCATGGTAATGCTATACTAAATTGTTTCTATTATTGTAATTATTTGTTTTAATTTTTATTTTGTTTTTAATTCTATTTGAATAAGTGAATAAATGTGCTGTAAATAGAATCAAGCAGTGGTTAACCTTCTGAATTTGAACTGCACCAATTAAACTTGAACACAACGCTATTAACCACGACATTGGTGACCCCGACAAAGCAAAATCCGACGGGTTCACATTGGTGACCCCCGATCAAAAGAAAACCCCGATCAAAAGAAAACCCGTCAAAAGAAAACCCGACGCAATCTCATTGGTACCCCGCCTTGGAAAAATCGAAACCCGACGGCGTGAACAACATCGACGAAAGCAAACCTGACGAAGCAAAAGTCGCGGCGACGAAAAAAACTTCAAAGCCAACGTAGAAAAAATCCTACGAAAGAAAATTTTACAACCAAAAGTAATTCTCATCGGTGAGTTCACTATTTTATTACCGCTATTGTCTAAACTTGGAGCTAGCCAAAAAAATCGTTTTTTCCCCAGTGGCAACTAGAACAAGAAGTAAAACAATGACCACTACCAGTGAGTCTCAAAAAATAAGTGTTCAGAATGACTCCAAGCAATCTTCTAGCAAAGCCGAATCGGCTGTCGAAGATTCATTTTCGAATGTTACTGTTCAACCACTTTTACATGCTCCTAAAATGTGGAATAATGATAGTTTGTTTCCCGCCTATTTCGTGACCTTGGAAAAGTATTTCCAAATTAATAACATAAGTGACGAAAATATGCGTTTTGTTTGTTTGTCAAATGTAATGTCGCCTAGTCAAGCTGAAGCGCATGGTTTAGCTTTAAGCAGAGCTTCCGAAAATATTGAACCATACACAGCTTTAAAAAATTTAATTTTATCGTCTGTTTCGTTAGAATGTAATATTGACTGGATAGATGTATTAAGCAAAATTGAATATGCAAATGCGCAAGAAAAACCTTCTACTTTAATGTCGCGTATAATTGCTGCATGCCGTAATAATCCTGATAATGATCAAGGAACTCGTGATTTCTGTGAAAAAATTTTTATGCGTTTACAACCTGAGAATATTCAACAAATATTAAAGGCTCAAAATTTTAACTCGTTAAATGAACTAGGAAAATTTACAAATCGATTTCATAGTCAAATAGTCGCTCATTGCTTTGACCAAAATAGGACAATCACTAGCGAATTTAAATATTTGGCAGATAAAGTTGACAAGTCAAGCACTGAAATATGTAATGTCAAACCGAGCTTTTCAGCAAAACGGATTTTGTTTCTATCACGCTAAGTTTGGTAATCGCGCCTTTAAATGTAAAAGTCCTTGCACCTTTCGCTCTTTTAAAAATCACTCTGTAACTACTATAACAAAAACTGTTCCCTTGACGCAATCTATGATTCTTCCCAAAGTCTATGATAAACTTTCAAAACAAATGTTTTTAATTGATAGCGGTGCTTGTGGTAATTTTTTACCGGCTTCAGATGACCAAGCCGAAGAAGTAGAAAGTCACTTTTATGACGCATCCGGTAATCCTATCAAATGCTTTGGTAACGTGACTTTAGATGTTGATATTGGCTTTGGCAAAATGTCTGACATGTTTTGCATATGTGCTATTGAACAACCGATTTTGGGTTTTGAGTTTTTGCGAAACCACAAAATTACTCTTGATGCTTCTACTTGCTTTCTAAAATGTGAAAATTCTGAGAAACAAGTCAATACATTACAAGGACCGATAAATTCTTACGATTTTTTTCCCTGCACATGAAATTAAATGCACAAATCTCCTACAAAATATCCTGGTTTTCCAGCTACCGAAAAAATTAAAGCAATTCGCAATTTCAAGCGACCAAAAAGTGTTAAAAGTTTACGCCGTTTTACTGGCATTGGCTCAGTTTTATGCTCCATCAATACCAAATTTATTTCGTAAGTTAGTGCCCCTATATGATATGATTAAAGGAAAACGGAGTTCACAGTCATTGTTAAAATGGACTCCTGAGTTAGTTAAAAGTTTTGAAGGTACAAAAGATTGTTTGGCAAACTACACGGCACTTGCTTTTCCTGCTCCACACGCAAACATTTCACTTGTTACCGACGCAAGTAATGACGCAGCTGGCGCGGTACTTCAACAGGAAATAGATGGCGTCGTTCAACCGCTTGGTTTTTTCTCCCGCATATTTTCTCGTATTGAACAAAAATACGCAGTTTTTGACAAAGAGCTCACTGCGATTGTAATGGCTCTAAAACATTTTTGCTACTTTTTAGCATTGCGAAATTTCACAATATATACTGATCACAAACCAATTGTTGCTGCTTTAAATTCTGAATCCGACCGTGAGAACGCCAGACAAGCACGTCAACTCGCTTACATTAGCGAATTCACCACTGATGTTCGACATATACCAGGCACTTCAAACATAGTTGCCGATACACTTTCCCGACAAGAAATAAACACAATCTTTAAACAAAGTATTCCAATTGACTATGATTGCATGTAGTTTTTTCGTATAGTTCCTTTACTTTATTTGCTTCTGTATTTCAAACTTTTTGCTGTTGTAGTTTGCCTGTGTATAGCAATTTTCACGCTGTAGTAGAATACAATTTATAAGATTCCTTTAAATGTAAACCACATGTGCCTCCTTTAACAAAGCAATGCGATATACGTATCTTCAAAAAAGAAAACTTTCTTTATAATATTCCAGCAATTGATTCCGCAAAGTCAGAATGCTTGAAATCGGATGCTATATGCGGTTCTCATAATTCTTATTTTCTCTTACTACTGCCAGCTAGAAAAGCAGCTACTACTTGAACGTGCGACAAGTACGACAACACTCTGCGAAATTATACGCTGCTCACTTACAGGACCTCGAGGATAATTTAATAGACTCGATTAAACGCCTTGAAGCGTCTCATAATTACTTATAGTGCAAAATACTATGCAATCTAAGTTGTATTCTCAAAAAAAAAAAAATTAAATGCTCTATTAGGCACTACGGGCCGCGGCTATAGAAGGTGACGTCATAAGCAAATTATCTTGCTCACCTCTGAAAGTGCGGTTAAAGAGGAATCTGATTCATGGCAATTTTATGCTACTAGACCGTTGTTCGAACCAATGCAGACCGGCCATCTCACGAACTCGTTTCCACGTGTCTTTCAATTGAATCAAAGATTTATACCTCTCCGATACAGTGTTTTTATACAAGAATATACAATAATTATACAATAATTATACAAGAAGGTTGCCAGTGGTTGTAGTTTTTAATATTATAGACTGCCCATGCTTCAATGCAAAAATAATCTACTCTGAAATAATAGGCCAGAGCTTGACAAGAAGAGAGTTTTTACCTACATTAATAAAAGAAATGTGTAGCAATCCTTCTACGAAAAGCAATTTTCCTTCTACGTAACTGTACTGGGAGTGAAATTTGGGAAACGAAAAGGATACAGGGAGACATGGTGGTAGACTCAAGAAATACAGGAGAGCATAAAAGAAAAGAAAGAGGCAAAGAAAGCATGGGACAAAATAAGAGATGAAAATACTAAAAAGATATACAAAGAAAAGAAGAGTAAGGCAAAGAAGGCAGTTGCGATGGCAAATTTACGATAGGACGATATGACGATAAAACATATGACGATTTGTATGCTAGATTGCAAACAAAAGAAGGTGAGAAGGAGTTGTACAGATTGGTTTGGCAGAGAGACAGAGCAGGGAAAAATGTACAACACGTGAAGGTTATAAAGGATGAAAACAGTAATGTTATGGTAAATTCGGAGGCAGTGTTAAAGAGATGGAAGGAGTACTTTGAGAAACTGATGAACGAGGAAAATAACACAGACCCTAGGACAAAAGAACCAGAAGTAGTTAACGAAGAAATAAGTTGTGTCAGTAGAGAAGAAGTAAAAAACGTACTAAGAAGGATGAAAACAAGGTAAAGCGGTTGGGCCAGATGAGTTGCCAGTAGAAGTTTGGAAGTGCATGGGAGAGATGGGGATAAAGTTTTTGACCAGACTGTTCAACAAACTATTAATGGGTGAACGGATGCCTGAAGAATGGAGAAGGAGTGTGCTTATCCCAATTTATAAAAACAAAGGGGACGCACAGTGCTGTGGAAACTACAGAGGAATAAAGCTAATGAGTCACACAATGAAGGTATGGGAAAGAATTATTGAAGCCAGGTTAAGAGATAGAGTAGAGATCAGCAAACAGCAATATGGATTTATGCCAGAAAAGGGAACTACCGATGCCATGTTTGCTTTAAGAATGTTGATGGAAAAGTACAGGAAAGGTCAAGAGAGCTACATTGTGTATTCGTGGACCTAGAGAAAACTTACGACAGGATTCCGCGAGAAGAGCTGTGGTACTGTATGAGAAAATCAGGAATAGTGGAAAAGTATGTGCAACTTGTACAACTTGTACAGTATATGTATGAGGGAAGTGAAACAGTGGTGAGGTGTGCAGTAGGAAGTACAGAAAGTTTCAAGGTTAAGTTTGGACTGCACCAGGGATCAGCGTTAAATCCATTTGTGTTTGCAGTGATAATGGACAGGCTAACGGATGAAGTAAGGAGAGAACCACCATGGACGATGCTGTTTGCTGATGATATTGTAATTTGCAAAGAGACCAGGAAAGAAGTGGAGCAGAGATTAAAATCATGAAGGTACGAGGGGCATTCAAAAAATACGCGGAATTTTCCTGTGACAAGAATGCCAGCAAGAAAAAACGTATTTTAGCATGCTAGCCAAAAAAAGCATGTTTTTTGTGATCGAATAATTGCTATCATTCATTTTGCGCTTGTAAACGAAGTTGTCAAGAGCTAGTGTATTTAAGGTAGTTTTTTAACCCATGGAGCGTAAGGATTTCGAGCTAAGAACCAACATCAAATTTTTGGTAAGGCTTAGCTGGAAAGAAACGGAGATCATTCAAGCTCTGCAGACCGTTTATAAAGATGATGCTCCAAAGAAAACTTGTGTTTACAAGTGGATTGAAAGATTTCGAGATGGTAGAGAAGCTGTTGAAGATGATGAGGGTCGTGGAAAACCAACAACCTCAAAGAACAATGAAAAAATTGATTTTGCTAGGAACCTAGTCAAAGAAGACGTACAATTGACAATTTATCAGATAGCTGAGACTTTGGGCATATCAGTTGGCTCAGCTCATTTGATTCTGCATGACGATTTATGCCTCAGCAAGTTTTCGGCGCGATGGGTGCCAAAGCGTTGCGCCCAAATCAGCTCAATCTCAGAAATGAATTGTCAACGGCAATTTTGCTCAAAATTGAAGCAGATAAAGACCGCTTTTTGATCAAATTATCACAGGAGATGAAACATGGGTCTACCAGTATGATCCTGAAACAAAACAGCAGTCCAAACAGTAGCTCCCACGTAGATCATCTTGCCCAATCAAATTCAATTCTGAGAGGTCTGTCAAGAAGGTAATGGCAACTGTTTTCTGGGACTATGAAGGAGTTGTGCTAGTAGATTTTTTAGAAAGTAAAAAAACTGTTACAGGCGCCAATTACGTAGACGTTTTAAGGAAATTGAGAGCAAAATTAGCTGAAAAGAGTCCAGGAAAACTTCATCGTGGAATTCTTTTCCATCACGACAATGCCCCAGCGCATTCTTCTCGGATCGTAAGAGATGTTTTGAGAGAATTTTGGTGGGAATTGCTGCCACATCCACCTTATAGCCCAGACCTTGCCCCATTTGACTATTTTTTATTCCCAAAACTCAAAGAACACTTGAAAGGCGTTTATTTTAATGACACTAATGAGACAAGCAAGCAGCAAAAACATGGCTCACAAGATGGTCAGCAGAATACTTCAAAAAAGGGATAAAAGAATGCAAGCACCGCCTGAGGAAGTGCATCGACCTTGATGGAGACTACCTTGTTGTTGAAAAGTAGATTGATTATATCAATAAATTATAAAAAAATTATAAAATTATCCGTATTTTTTGAATGCCCCTCGTATGCATTGGAAAGTAGAGAGATAAAAGTAAGTAGGTCAAAGACCGAATATCTATGCATAAATGAAGGAAATGACGAAAAAAAAGTAAATATGGAGGATACAAAAATACCAAGAGTAAAGGAATTTAAGTATTTGGGATCAACGGTGCAAAAAAGTGATAGTTGTGAGTGGGAGGTTAGGAACGGATGGAGAAAAGCATCGGGAGTGATCTGCAACAGGAGATTACCCGCTAGAGTAAAAGGAAAAGTGTACAATTCAGTGGTAAGACCAGAAATGGTATATGGACTTGAGATGGTGGCAGTCACAAAGTAACAAGTGGAAAAAATGGAAGTTGCAGAGATGAAAATGTTGAGGTTTGCTATGGGAGTGATGAGAAAAGACAAGATTAGAAACGAGTGCATCAGGAGTACCGTTAAGGTAAAACGGTTAGGAATGAAGATGAGGGAGGGCAGGCTGAGGTGGTATGGACATGTCATGAGAAGAGACTAAGAGTATGTAAGAAGAAAGATGATGGAAATGGAGTTACCGGGAAAGAGGAGAAAAGGGACACCAAAAAGAAGATTTTTAAATGTAGTAAAAGAAGATATGGGAAAAGTTGGTGCAAAGGAGACGGATGTTAAAGACAGAAAGGTTTGGAGAATGATGATACGCTGTGGCCATCCCTGACTGAAGGGAAAGGCCGAAAGGAGAAGCAGAAGAAGATTTTTTTGTCACATAATTATTTTAAAGCAACGTTTTTTTTTGTTCTATTATTGTAGATCTTTTTTTGTAAAGACTACTATGAGTTAGTGATAGAGAGGAGTTGGCTTTGTGAGCGATTATCTGTTTCAAGTGTAGAAGACTGTTAAGACGTATATTGTTCCAAATTGATTTGTTATAGCTGCAGAGGTATATTTTGAGTAAAAACAATTTAAAATCGCATCATTTAGATTCGTATCACTTCGTATTATTTTGGATCGCATCGCATCAAATCGCCTCACTATTTGTCGCATTGCATAGCATCGCATCGCATTTATAGAACACACTTTTTCATTAAACTTATATTCAATAAATCCATTTCCCTTTTTTGGTGCTCATTTTAAATGGCTAAAATTTGCTATAATAATTATATAAGATTGGGCTTGACTAATTACTGATTTGACAGTCAGAAGAGCAAACGAACAATACGTAATAACGGCCTTTTATTTTTAGGAGTCAAATAAATAGAAATAACTTGAATTTTTGAACTTTACAAAGTCTACGGTTTCTCTGCAGATTAGTAATAAAGTTGGCGGCAAACAAAATATTGCTCTAAGTAATTTCATTGTTTTATTCTTAGACAAGTTAATTCAATTGATTACGATGAATCTACTTTTACACTAAAGAAGAGACGCAGGACGTACCTGTTGTTGTTGTTTGTGGTTTTGTGGTTTGTGTTGTACTTGCAGTTGTCGATGCTGTTTCAAAAGATAGAAACCAACAATGAATTAAACTGATAATTTTCTGATAATTTTATTATAAAGAATCATTAGCTATTGTGGAGCAATACTAACTTACTTTCAGGGCCGTAACTTTGTCAGGTAGGACTCCCGTACAAACATTTATTATGGAGGCCCCATTTTTTTCTGTACTTATTATTCAATTGAGCTACTTTTCTCAACACAGGAATCATTGACGACTCCACATTATAGAAAGATTTTTCAATTGAAATAATGAGTCAAAAAAGCATTTAGCTGAACGGGTAAAAGGGGCTACAGCTAAGTTTACTGTGCCTGCAAATGAAAGGTAGCAAAGTTTAACATAATTTTGTGATTGCATTATATTCAAATCGAAATAATGGCGTAACAAGAATTTCGTGGGAGGCAGGCTGCAATAACAAATTTTTGATTGTTTAATAAAATTTTAATCAAATAAACGTCGCAAACCAAAATTGTTTTATAATGACGAAAAAAATCATGTGCAACCTTTTGAGGCAAGAAGCTTTGTAAGCACTATTAACGATATTGCAGCAAAATAAAGGTGTGCTATGCAATCCGGATAAAATGTTTAACCCAAAAGAATTAATGTACAGTACACTGACATTACCACAAAAGACACAAACTAGTGAAACACAATACGTTGAGGTCAATTAAGTTGGCTACCGTAATTTACTTCCGGGTAATTGGAAACTTGAAATTTTTCCGTCTTGCTTTTGCACTAGCAAACTGCTGGATAAACTTTCTTATATCTAAATTTTTAGCTCGTTCATTTTCTATCGATTGCAGAGCGAAGTCTCTCTTGGGACATGCAGCTTCGAAGAAAGCTTTTAATCAGTTTGAGTATAGAAAAAGACTTCTCTGTCGTAGCAACTGTTACAAGTACTGTCATAGATATCATGTATGCCGTATAAACGTCAGGATAAGTTGTGGCAAGTGATGCATTTTCAACAATCAAAAAACAAGCCATTTCTTTGGCAGATTTTAAATGGGCAATTTTTGTCTAAAGGACGATTTGATGGAAAGCATTTGGCTAGGAAACAACAGAGACACGTTATCAGAAAATTTGTTACAAAATTTTCTTGCTTCAATCTTAAGATCCAGATGAGAAGCATTTGATTGAAAACTTGGTTCCAAAACTTGATATCATATAACGTCACCACTGGTTTCATTTCTTCAAAGCGATTAATTAATTGGCAAGAAAGTATGTCCATCACCGGAAGAAACATAGTTACGCAAAATCGCTTCTTAAGATCGCTTAACATTATTCTTTTGGATATTTCATCAAAGTAGCCATTTGTTTTCTTTGTTCTTTTGTTTAAAAACTGTCTTGACAAACCCCATGTAAAAGCAATAATGGTAGCCTTGTTTAGTACTGCGTCAAAACTTCTTTTGAGTTGAGCAATGTCATCAGCAGCAGTTTGTAGAAGTTTAATGGCAAAATTTAAGTCAATTGTTTTACATTGCACAGCTTTCGATGAAATGTTGACAATCTGCAAAATCTTGCATTGCACAATCAGCATGCATAAAAATTCAAAGTTTTTTATCTGTTTTTTTATTGCCACAGCTTCATCTCTTTTCTTTGGATTCCTGCTGGTAAGTATTATGTGAGTCAAGCATTTCATAACCTTACAAAATCTTTTCTTCAAAGCATAGACAGCATCATATCGACTAGATCACCAAATTGGACTTAAGGCTTTTAATGTAGGATTTGAGCAATAACGATCATGGGCATTCTAAAGCTTTTGCCACCGCACAATACTATTTTCTTCTTTTCCTTTCGGCCTTTCCCTTCAGTCAGGGATGGCCACAGCGTATCATCATTCTCCAAACCTTCCAGTCTTCAACATCCGTCTCCTTTGCACCAACTTCCCAATATCTTCTTTTACTACATTTAAAAATTTTCTCTTTGGTCTCCCTTTTCTCCTCTTTCCCGGTAACTCCATTTCCATCATCATTCTCCACACATATTCTAGGTCTCTTCTCATGACATGTCCATACCACCTCAGTCTGCCCTCCCTCATCTTTATTCCTAACCGTTCTACCTTAACGGTACTCTCGATGTACTCGTTTCTAATCTTGTCTTTTCTCGTCACTCCCATAGCAAACCTCAACATTTTCATCTCTGCAACTTCCATTTTTTCCACTTGTTACTTTGTGACTGCCACCATCTCAAGTCCATATACCATTGCTGATCTTAACACTGAATTGTACTGTACACTTTTCCTTTTACTCTAGCTGGTAATCTCCTGTCTCAGATCACTCCCGATGCTTTTCTCCATCCGTTCCATCCTGGTGTACTCTCTTCTTTACCTCCCTCTCACAACTACCACTTTCTTGCAGCGTTGATCCCAAATAAAAGAAAAAAATCTGGAAAAACTTTGTTGAGTCGACGGATATGAGAAAAAGTAGCCGAAAAATTCAAAATCTCATCCGCAAGTTTGGGAATAAACAAACAGCAAACAAACACCATTGAAACATCGCTGCTAACCAGGCTACATACCATTTTGTATTAAATGGGAAGACAACTCATTTCATTAAAATTAAGTCTAAAATAAATCGGTGTATGGCTTTTCAAAATCTACCAGACCGTTTACAGAAAAGCTGAACTTGGGAATCAAGAGCTTCAACAATGGCAAGACAATATGACTTAGCAATCATCTCAGCGGGAGAAATTAAGCATTTTGGGTCTAAGGCAAGAAACAGGCTATCACATTTTTTCAACAACTGCCTTTTCTAACAAAATATTTCCAGAATATGGAAAAGAACCAAAATAGTTGTCCTGCTGAAACCAGGGAAATATTGTTTGGACCAAAAATTATAGGTCAATATCTCTACTCAGCCACCTCTACAAACTCTTAAAGAGATTTCTTTTCAACCAACTTGCTTCTATCATAGAAACCAACCTCATTGAAGAACAACCTAGTTTCCGCCCTGGTAAGTCGACCATCAGCTAATTGCTCAACCTGACTCAGCACATTAAAGACAGCTGCTAGAAAAAGAAGATTGCGGTGCGCGTGCAGACCTCACTGCTGCCCACAACTCAGTAAACCATTGTATTCTCTCCAGAAAGTATTAAAAATAACCGATGATTTACATCTTTTACAGTTTCTTGGAGCGATGCGGAGAAATAGCCGTTATTTGTAATGCTAAACAACAAATGAAGCAGATTCCGACTCTAAAAAAACGGCCTTTATCAAGGCAGCTTGTTGGCCTCCTCCTTTACAACATATACACAAACAAGCACTGGATCCAGAAACCAAGCGTTTTATCTGTGATGAAAATTTTTGTGCTACTAGCCAGCATTGGATATTCAATGCAATCAAAAAATTGCAAACCAATGCTCAGAACGATCTACAGCTTTGTTGTGCAGAAAGATTTTTTACACCCAACCCGTCAAAGGCCCAAGTGTGCTTCTTCCACCTCAAGAACACAGAGACGAACCGCCCATAAAACACCAAGTAGCATAAAAAAAAAATTGAAAACACAACATATCCTAAATACGTTGGAGTAACTCTTGATCGTTCACTGATATTTAAAAAGCACATTCAGAATTGCGAGGCTAAAGTGTGCACGCAAAACAACATCTTTTGCAAACTTATTTTTTACACTGGCGAGATAGCCCTTCTACTTTGAAACCATCAGCTCTTGCTTTTTGCTACTCAGCAGCTGAGTTGCTTGCTCAGTATGGCCACGGTCGGTACATGCTCGTGGCCTAGACCCCACTCTCAATGACAGTTGTCGTATTATCACAGGATGCCCAAACCCAACCATCATCAACTGTTTATATCTGATTTCCGAAATAGATCCAACAGGCATTTGACGAGAGGTGGCAAGCAGAAGAAATTTGCTTTATTATCAGCTCTTCTCCAAACAGTTTTTTCAATTTGCTTTTGGATGTTGGCTACTGTAAATTTTTTCGATGTAACTTGTTCCATTTAATTTGACAAAGTCTAAACTTCAAATCTCATAACTCTTTTCGATGCTGCTTCAACGTCCCTTTCGATGAAACCTATTTCGAATGGTTCGCTGCCGTCCGAAATTCAAATTTTCAATTATTTTTTTTGATGGTGCTTTTTTGATGTTGGCCGTTAATATTTAAGCTGGTAATTGCAGATTATTAATTCAATTTCTCATTTCCAAAAGGGTCTCTTCATAGAATTCTCACCTTAATTTTTCGCGCTACCAACTTGCCTCAGAGGTTACGATAAGTTATGCCTTATGGGGTCCATAAGATCGAAACAGGCCTGTCGCATAATAATCGTCCTCTTTGTTAATTTATTTTAGTCGCTTTTTCAATGTTCCTTTTTAATTAGTTGAAATTATATTTGATCGGTAACATTGTGATCTCTTTTGAAAATACATTGTACTTGTAAAGGACTTACATAGTAGTTTTATAGGTTTATGCTTAGGCTATCTAAGCATTTGATATAGTTCACTTTGATGTCCTACTATAAAACGTGCATTTCTCTTTTTATAATAAGGCGTTGCTTTTAATTAAATCAAAAGCTATTTAAATATTTGTTTTCAGGACACAAAAGTTTTGGGTTAATTGGGTGTAATATATCTTTTTTTTTACCCTTGTACTAACGTTTTGCTGTTAATATTAAGAACAATTTTGTTTTGCTTTTTTAAAAAAATAATAAATTAAACTCTCCATTTTCTTCAAACAATTTCTATTTTCTGAAGACAATGCAAATGTATAGCTCCTACTGTGATAGCAATTAAAAATTAAGTGCAAGTTAAGAAAACACTTAAGCAGCCATAATAGATTTAGCATTCTTCATTTTTTTATTTACCAAACATTTAAAAACACTTTATTATAATAAAAAGAGAATGCAAATTTGGGAGCGCGGAAAATACCGACTGTGACAAATATCGAAGTTTATAATCCAATTGTTGTGAGCAATATTAATTCGAAAACACTTTGACATAAAAACACGTGATAAAGCCACAACATTGTTTGTGTTTAATGCTGACCTGTGACTCGAGCTGATGTGACGTTGTTGTTTCGAAAAAATGGGTTCGAGGAGTTAGCGATTGCTTGGTTTATTCTTTGTTCCAGAGAAGTCGCGCTGTCGACTCCGCCGGCAGTAACCTGCCCGCTAGCGACGACACTGCCTTGTGTGAACACAACGTTCGTGACGGTAACAAGTACAAAAACACCCTCGTTGGAAAGCACAATCAGCTGAGAATGAAACAATATAGCTTTGTTAGCTTGAGTTAACTTATCGCCACCTTTCAAGTTATTACGTAATTAATCTCATAAATATTTTATAGAGTCAAATATTTTTGCAAATCGAGATCCAATTAAACGTTTGGTAGATTTGTGGTGGTCTTTCTGTTTTATTTAATTGAAAAAAAAAATCAGTTACAATAATGGATACTTACAACTTGTATATATCTCAGCCTCATCTCTGCAAAGAGCAAACTGGTTGGGTCCAACAAATCTGGTGGGAAGATTGTGGCAAACGTTAATGAAACAAAAAACCTCTTCGTTTCTTTAACAAAAAAACAAAACAGTTTTAAATATTTTAAGGCTTGTTTTTTCCTTTATCTTATTTAAGGATCTTTCGAGTTTTGCTTCACAGAAAACTTCATTAATTTTATCATGTCTATTGTATTACTTGATTTAAAATGTGCCGCGAATTAATTTTTAATTTTTGTTCTTTAACACGTTCGCTACCAGACAAATTTTGCTGAATTTCTGTTCGTACCAGACTTCAATTTCATACCGTATGAGTTTCTTTTCCCCTAATATGATGGTATATGTCTTTTGGAGTCCTTAAAACATTTTTTTATGTTTGTTTTTTAAACTTTAAAAATGAGCTTCACGGTACACAACGGTAAAATTTTTACGTTTAGGCCCATATGAGCGACATCGTAAATGAGCAAGTTTGGGTGAAACATGTTAGTTATTTAGATTTTCTGCGTAATTTTTCTTGTACCAGTCAGTACTCAACTATTCTAAAAGAATATTTACGTCAAAAAAGTTAATTTATTTACGTATCCATCTTGTTTATTTATGCCATGCATCACTCAACAATTCCCACGACAATAAGTTAGGCTCACTTAAGCATGAACAGATTACAAGCATGCTAGCGTTAGGCAACCAGCGACTGTAATCGCACTGGTTTGAAATTAGCGGCTAGGTTATACTCTAAATTTAATTGCAAGTGCGCTTATTCCCAGCTAACTGCATAGACGGTTGGTTAGCCCTTCAGGTTGCTAATCAAGAGATCACTGGTTTATTCCTCACCATAGCTGAGTTGTTGTGTTTTTGCAGAAATCCAAGAAAGACTTCGCAAGGGGTATCTTACTTTGAAGTGGTAAACATACGTGGGTAATGTACCTGTTCAAGAAAATGTTGACTTAAATACTGTATGGTCTTTTTCACGGTGTATAAACAATCAAACTAAAACAAAACTAAACTTCTTTTGCTTCCAGGAAAAATATTTGTAACATTATCCTGATATTGCAAATGGCTAGAAACAGGTATTTGAGTGATGGTGAAATTAATAAAAGGCTGCAAAAAGAAGATAATTCTGAAGTTAATGATGATGAGATTGATGTTGATGATTCTGTACAGGATCCAAGCTATAGCCCTAATGAAGACAGTGAAGACGATGATGAGTTTGACATAGGATATAATCTTGAGAGAATGCAGCTAGAAGAAGAAGAGGAAAATAGTGCAGCATCAGACGATGAAGAAAAGGATGAGCCAAGTCAAGTACAGTGGTCATATTACAATAACAGAACACAATTATTTCCCTATATTGGGCAAGGAGGGCTAAATGTTACTTTAACGAATAATATTAATTCTCAGCAAATTTATGAACGCCTAGTTGACCAGGATGTGATTTCACTCATTGTTCGAAAAACTAACCTTTATGCGCAGCAATGCACATCATCGCATACTACACGTTCTTCATCTCAAACTGTGTGGAAACCAACAAACAACGAGGAAATAAAAAAGTTTTTAGGGACTAATTATCTGGATGGGTCTCGTGAAGAAGGGAAAGATTGCCAACTATTGGTTAACCAATCCTTTGTACAAGAACGAATTTGCACCCAGTATTATGTCTCGCAATCGCTTTCAAGAGTTGCTGAGGTATATCCACTTTGTTGATAACGTAACTATAGATCTAACAGATCGAAGGGCAAAAATTCAAGCCTTAGTTGATTTATTGTAATCAAAGTTTCAAGAGCTTTGCACTCCTGAAGAGAGCATAGTGATTGATGAAAGTTTAATTCCTTGGAGAGGACGCCTGATCTTTCGCCAATATATACCATGTAAGCACATAAATATGGAATTAAGTTATTTAAACTTTGTGCTGGACAGGGTTACTATTGGTCACTGCAGATGCATGCTAGGAAAACTGGAACAGGAGGAAGAGAAGTTGGACAAACTCAAACAATTTATGAAAAGTTGACCAGAGGATTGAGAAATGAAGGAAGAACACTGTACATCAACAATTTTAATACAAGCTATCCACTGGCACGATTTATGTTAGCTGAGAAAATACATGTTGTAGAAACAATACGCCCATCTAGAGCGAAATTACCTAAGGAAGTTTTGAAGAAGAAACTACAACGTGGGGAAATGGTTGCACAAGAAGAGAGCCATGGCATTCTAGTATTGGAATGGCGAGACACCAGAGACGTGCATGTATTGTCTACCAAATACAGTCCAGATATGGAAGAGGTTAACACATCTAGAAGAAGACCTCTTTTTTCTGCCAATGCTCCCTCAACTTCCAATACAACTCTATTCACCAGATCTAAGTTAAAGCCAAAGGCAGTTATTGAATACAACAAAGGCAAGGCAGGTATCGATTTGTCTGATCAAATGGGTGCTTATGCCTCAGTTTTACGTAAAGGTATCAAATGGTATCGCAAACTTGCTTTTGAGCTGTTGCCGGGAGTAGCTGTTGTAAATGCTTATTTCATTTTTAAAAAACACACAGCTACACATATTGGCATTAGGGAATTCCGAGAACAACTGGTTTTTACCCTACTGGAATTCAAACATGCTGAAAGACTACCTCTCCAACCTGTACGAGGACAACATCACATGGCAGAACCAGAAAACAAATCTTCCAAGACCAGACGAAGATGCAAGCTGTGCTACAAGCGTTTAGCTGAAACCCATGGCAGAGAAATGGCCTCAAAAAAGGCAAAACTTGTGAATACCTTTTGCCAAACATGCCCTAAAAAGCCATTCTTTTGCTTACCTTGCTTTCAAGACTTCCATACAGGCTAATGCCCCCATTGCTGTTGAGATGAGAAACCCGTTGAGACTGTTAAGACTAGCAAGATGACTGTTTACTTGATTTTATGTAGAATCCATTAGCTGCACACGGTTTTCAATACCGTTACTGTAAATATTTTGTTTGTGTTTGTGAATTTTATGTTCATAAAACAATCATATGACAATAAATTTTAATTCTGTTTCAACTAATTTAGCCTAAACGTTATGTACTAACTACTAACCTTCTTCATAATAATGGTACAAGTGATGAATATAATATTTTCCCAATTTTCACAGATTACGTTACTTAAGGTTTTATTGTTCTATAGGCGACAATGTTTTGTGATTCTTCACTTTTTCGATAGTTGTCTGATACTTTGGATTACCCTGTGCGAACTTGTACTTGACGTCTGTTTTTAATATCATCATATTACACATTCTTTGTTAAATTTCTGTGTGGTTTTGTAGTTGCAAGTTTGTTTTTATTGCTTTTTAGCTTACTGCAGCATGATCTCTCTTTGGTCACTAAAATGCGTGATTAAAGTACCAGAAATAATATCACATAAAACTCGTAGGTACAGAAGTCATTATCGCCCATAAAGAATAGCTTCATTGTAAAACACACGCAAGCTGCACGGGTTATCGTTAGAGTATGGCGTGATCACATAT